>JAJOZX010004427.1:0-180000 GCA_023014485.1 Bathynomus jamesi
CTAACATAATTTCGTAATATTTTCTGCAAACGCTCGAACTAAAAAAAAGGACATTTTTCATTTCTAATACCCAAATTAAAATATAAAATCAAAACATCCTTTTTAGAATACAATCTAAATTTTCAATAAAAATTTTACCATTGTCATTGAACTGGAAGAAAGAAAAATAAAAATCGGCCTACCTATACAAATAAAATTGATTATTGAATGAATTTATAAAACGTAAAGAAAATATATGAAAAGAATTTTCTACACAAATTTCTGTAATTCAAAAAAAATTATAATATCGAGATTTAGTAAAATATGTATACCTTAACTCACATAGGTTCCCAAAATAAAAATAAAATTTACTGCGCACTTTTAGACCTATAATTAATAAATTCAATGTTACGCGTGAAAAGCACAATTTAGAATTTAATGCATAACATTTGTGCTTATTAAAGAAAAATCCTATGATTATTTATGTTAAACCAATTAAAATTTTGTTAAATAACTAAAAATTTAATACTCAATAGACAGATACCGTAGTAACGGTTAATCTCCGAACAATATTTAAGATAGGCCTACAAGAAATCCTTCAGTACAATACAATAGCCATTTTACCAAATACGTCGGAATTGTCGTGAAATAAACGAAAGGAACAGAGAGGAAAAAAATAGATAATCAGCCTACCTACCAAACTTTATGAGTATATAAATATATAAAATTATATATATAACTAATATATACGTATAAGTTAATATGTAAGTATATAATTAATGAGTATATAAAAAAAATCCAAAAAAAACAGAAAATTTCACAACAACAATTTCTCTGTTTCAGTTAAACGAATTCTGCTTATTTTGAAATTTAACACAATCCTATACGGCCAAATCTGACAAATTTAATATGTTTAAGATTTATTTTTCGATTTGTCCCTTAAAATGTAACGTAATCCTATTTTAGCGCGAAGCAAAAAGCCCGTAAATCTATATAAACAATTATTTAAAATAAGCCTATCATTATAATTTATGTACAACCAATCGAAATATAATCAAAAATCTGCTAATGAAACCCAGAAAATTTTTCATGTTCATGAAATGTTTTTGAATACTATATATGTATATATACCTAGAAATGCGGTACAAATTTTCGCTGAAACATTTTGAAAGGACCATATAAAATGTGTATCATACTGTATTTAAACTAACAATTTACTTACGTACAAATGTTTTTCTATATTAATCGTTATTATTATATTATCACAATTACTACTAATTCCAAAAGTTTTAAACAAAAAGTAAAAAGGTAAGCTGAAACAGGCATAACAGTGGAAGAGACAAAAAAAAAGAAAATTGAGTCCTCAGGCAGCACGATAAATTTTCAAAACTATGTCGTCTCCGACCGACTGAACGAAATTTAACGTAATAATGACTCGCAATATTGAGTCGGACAAGTTTTTCTACCGACTCTGTAACGACTAAAATAAGTTTTGAGTCTAGACTCGATCTCAAACAACAAATTTTGACGCGCGAGAATTTTGAAGTGACGTGACTCAGAATAATTTGGAAAACAATGGACGCCATTTGGGAATTACATTTATAATGAATTTTAAGGAATGAAAATCGAAATTTGCCTGCAAACGGGGTAAACTTTGCATTTAGATATTTTAATAATCGAAATAAAATATTCATTAACGCTATTGGCTAATATACCGGGTTTGAAGAATTTTAATCGAAATAATAGCACGTGGGTAAGCCTCATACAAAATATGATGTAAGACCGCCGCTAGCCACCAGATGTAGTGATCCGCTTTACCAGATGTAGTGTACGCCCTTATTTATTTACTTTCTTGATTATTTACTCTTCTTTCTACTCGCTATTTAATTTATCTTTACACTCTCTTTACTCATTTTCGCCGTACCGTATAGAGATTCCGGTAGCCACGCCGGCTCGACTATGAAAGTCCGTTACAAAACAAAGGGGGAAGGGGGGTTTATTAATACTCTATTTTAACACTTGTGAATGTTTTATTGATTCCGAAAATGGGTTAGTTAATTTAGGTGGATGCGACTATGAAATTTTACTAAATATATTTATGTCGGAGATGGGCACAAAACAATTTGATTTTAAGATCACATGGCTCCAATCTTACGCGTATCGCGCCACCCAAGAGACTGGCTCCTTTGGGGGGTAGCCCGCTCTTTGGGCCTCTGTTCAGGATTGCCAACTCTTCCCATTTTAAACAATTTCAAACAATTTCACAATTTTTCGTAAATAATTTACATTAAACATTTTAATAATTAATTAAACAGAAATTAATATTCTTAACTAAGCATTACTACAGTTCTTGTAAATCTTCCTAATAATGATTTTTACTATACGTACAAATTCAATAACTATGACGTCACATTTTCCCGTCATTAATTTCCATTCATCATATCTCCAGTATTCAATGTATGAAAATTCTTTAACATCATAATGAAAACTGTACACTCTATAGAAGTCATTATTTATGTTATGTAGTATAAATATAACTATTATTCGACCATACCCCCCCTCATACGTCCATATCATATCTTGACCATTATCCTATGTCAATTTTATTAAATATTCATTTTGCTCGTGAAACGCAAAACTTTATGCATTCGTTCGATCAGAAGATATTCATAAATGCTAAGGTAAGTGATCGAATTCGCTAATGACAGCAAAATCGAACGCTTCTAAGATAAATATCTCCTCTCGCTCTGATTTCAAATTCATAACATGTTATAACATACTATAACATATTATGTTGTATATAAATCCATACCGTATGTGCCCATGTACTTTGTATTATATTTCTAACATCTTAATTGTCTATTAATATGAAACACTGTAAAAACAAAACAAAGTTATAGTAACTGTTTAATTGTAATTAACTTTAATACTTTAATTTAATATAACGTAATGTACTTTAATGAAACTGTAATTAATAATAACTTGTAATGTACTTTAATGAAACTGTAATTAAATGTAATGATTTAATATATAATGTAAGAATGTACTTTAATAGAAGTGTAATTAAACAATAATAAGTGAATATGAATTAATTGGTAATTGTAATCGTAATTGTAATGAACCAAAATTAATACATACTCAGTCGTGTACTTAAATTGTACTTATGTACTACTATGAAATGATATCGCCTTCAAAAATGAAGATTCGGCAAAAATATACGATTATTTTTTTTATTTTTTTAAAATTTTTATTTGGAATCTTTCAAACATCTGAGCATGTGTTTAAAAGGGGGGAACTTAACCTTCAACTGCCGTCCCCCAACATTTAGGCTTATATTATACATGTATTTGTAAAATGAACAGCACTTCATTACGGCTCTCTGCTTTGGTCACTGCTACGACACTCCCTTGTTAGCAGCCTCGCTGCGGGGAGGGGGCAGAGGCCCCTTGCCTCCTTAACTTTTTAGATTCCGGCCTGAGCCATGGTCGAAAGAGGTCGAACCCCTACCCCTGTAAATTCAGAGCACTAACTGTACATTTTTTTTAGAAGTAAATTACAGTGAGAAACACTTTTATTTTCCCCTTCGAGCCGTGCTCTCTTCAGAAGAACTTAGTCAGTAAAGTCGATAAGTTATAAAAGAAAAGTCGATAATTTTAGTATCAAAGAAAGTATCAGAGTATTATAAAAATAGAAGAATTAACAACTGGCGACCCTTTGCCCAAATTAAGAAAGAGACAACCCAAGCACCATAGAAGATATTGGCATAACAGTCTGGCGAGTCTGTAGCCAAGAGTTTAACAAGTGGCGACCCACCATTTGACGGGCGGAAAAGAATTAGAATGTTATAGAAGAAATATCCGTTGCTGCCTCCTAACCAGAACCCCCGTCGACTCCGAACCACCCCAGGGCCATAGACGGAGGGGTTAACAGTCTGGCGACTCTGCCAGGATAAAATTTGGAGACCCTACTACCAAGATTAGAAGAATATTTTAACAAGAAGATTTTAACAAGTGGCCACTCTTTGGCCAGGATAGAAATTACCCTGCATCAGGATAAAACCAGTTGACCGGCGTGTCACGACTTCCAGTTCGTAACATCCACCCTTGAACCGGTGTGTCACGACTCCAAGTTCTCCACGCCTAGTTTTCATCCAAGAAGAAGTAGCCAGCAATAAACGTTTTGAAGACACGTCTTCAGGACACGTCAAGGATTTCGCCGTAGAAATTTTGTTAAGTACATAGTTTTTTTTTTAAGTAATTTGTAAACATTTGAAAAGTCAGTATTATTAACAGTTAATATTTAGTATTGAGCCAGAATTAACACAAAACACAGTGAACATTTCAGACACCAGTGATACATTTTTTTTTAGTGAAATAGTAATTTTCACAGAAGTTAAAAGTAAGAGAAGTTAACCCTTTACTGCTAAATATTTTGTAGGGTTAAGTAATGAATGCGTGTATTCGAAAGGTTAGAAATTTGTCCTTTTCGGCAGTAAAGGGTTAAAAGTAAGAGAATTAATTTCAGAGAGAGTTAATTTCAGAGAGTTAATTTCAGAGAGTTAATTTCAGAAAGTTAATTTCACTATTATAGTCATTATAGAATAAATTTATTTTATGTACCAAACATAATAGTACAGTACCTTCGCGTACATTAGAGTGAAATGTTTACATTTTTTATTTTTTTTGTTTACAATTTTTTCAAATTATTGAATTGAATTGACGTGCAAAATTAAAAGAGAGTTTACAGAAAGTTTATAGAGTTTATAGAGAGTTTATCGTTTATAGAGATACTTCTTTGTATTTCAAGTAAGTCCAGAGGATAATAGTCTCCCTCTTGATAGAGATCAAGTGCAGTCATTTTCCATTTTCAGTTAATTTCAAGTTAGACAGTTTCAAGATACTACTTGATAAGAGTTCAAGTTAGACAGTTTCAAGATACTACTTGATAAGAGTTCAAGTTAGACAGTTTCAAGATACTACTTGATAAGAGTTCAAGTTAGACAGTTTCAAGATACTACTTGATAAGAGTTCAAGTTAGACAGTTTCAAGATACTACTTGATAAGAGTTCAAGTTAGACAGTTTCAAGATACTTGATAGAGTTCAAGTCAGACAGTTTAAAGATACTTGATAGAGTTCAAGTCAGACAGTTTAAAGATACTTGATAGAGTTCAAGTCAGACAGTTTAAAGAGACTTGATAGAGTTCAAGTCAGACAGTTTCAAAGATACTTGATACAGTTCAATTCAGACAGTTTCAAATCTGGTTTTCAAGTCCCAAGTTGGTTTTCAAATCCCAAGTCATTTCAATGCAGTCAATTGAATTCAACTTTTTCTTTGTAGTTTAAGAGAATTTAATTTAAGAAAATGTAATTTAGAATTTAATTCAACCTTTTTTTTGTTGTTTAAGAGAATTTAATTCAACCTTTTTTGTTGTAAAAGAGAATTAAATTCAACCTGAATTGACCGTTTGCGTCTTTGGTTTAACTTTTGTTTTGCTTGTAAGAAGGAAATTGACCGATTTGTCTTCTTTTCATGCCATTGTTGCGTATATAAATATATAGGTAAAATGACATATTTTATTGTTTGCAACCAAAACCGTTTTTACAAATGTTGGTAACGAGTTTTATAATTATTTTGATTATATGATGACAGAAATAGTGTAATAATTAATCGATCATGTACCTAATTTCCTGCTCTGTACGGTCGGGAAATTTACCCGTATGACCGCACATACCCTAAATTTCAGTCTTTAATTTTAATAAAACTTCTACACAATAAAACATGCGTATTTGTCTATATGCAAACAAGTTTTCAGATTAAAATATCAAATAATTCAAATTCTATCAACATTTAACGAAAGAGTATGATTTTTCTACTTAACATGCAAAAATTATTAAACCTTTTTAATATTTTTTTTATTATATAAAAATAATTTTTAATGTAAAATTTACCTGAAATTATTAAAAGAAAAGATTGTTCGAAATGCTTTCCTTCCATTTCAATAACTTTTTTATTCTTGGCCGAAACTCATCTAAGGTTCGATTTACTTTTATTTTTAAGAATATTATAAAATTATGTTTAGCTCATTAAAATGCATAAATTGATTTATATTTTTAATTTGTATTCTTAATTTCCTTAATTCAATTATCGTACCGATACTTTTGGTTAATGTTAATGGTTATATAGTTCATATATAGCTAGGAATGTTACTAGTCGAATTTAATTCCACCTTCAAAATTTAATTTCTAATACCGCTAGATTTATTTCATTAATTGTAAGGTCCTCTAAGTTCGTTTTTTTAATTACCTTATACGTGTAACTGATTAATTATGTAAAATCTATATCCTAATTGAATTTTATTACTTTTGACACATATTCGAATTCATTTACCTTCCGTACCTCCATTCACTTTTGCATTAAAACTCGTATGCAAACATCATCATCATAATACATCATAATTATTGCTACTATATATAAATTCTCGCTCTTGCATTTATTAAGTTATTTTATCTGTTCCTTAAAGTATATATATAAATATATAATCCTAATCCACCAATGATCCCTAATGATCTAGTTCTTCACGGGATGAACAAATTACTCTCATACTCTACATACTATTGTACCGACTCACTCATCTACAGATGCTTCTTACCAATATTTATAGATGCATATGCACACTGATGTATAACTTTAACTATTCAACTATAAATCCCCTTTCTCCTTTTGGACGTATCACCAACCACTACAATCTGTACCCAATAAACATAAATACACACTTGACCACAGGTCTATACATCATCGATTACGTAATTCTATTTTTACCTACACTATTCAATAAAATTAGTTTATGAATTGTACTATCATGGTAACCTTGAAAATCCATGAACTTTAAAATTTATATTTTTCCCTTTTACCTATTCATTATGAATGTAATTTTCCCCACAGAAAAATAAAATTTTGCTGAAAATTTTACAATATCATTCTTTGTCTAACTTAATTGTTTGTCTAAATTAATGTATTAATCCTATTATTCTGTTTGCATAAATTAAAGTATTAATCTTTGAATTTTTTATATTTTATAAACAAGTGTCATTTTAAAGATTTGATTACTCTGCATTGTACCGAACCGCCTGAACTCACTTGTTCAGTATAAAAATTTATAATGTAAAGAAAAATTCGTCATCTAACTTGAACTAGTTAGGATGTTATTTTCTCATTTGTATTGTATTAATTGTACCCTATTATATTATTGTATAAATATTTTAAAGGGGAAGCAATGTAAAAATGAACAATGAATAATCAATATTCATTTTTACATAAGAACCAAAATCGCTTAACGCGAGTTTGGATAAAAATTTTATTTGTAGCTTCCTATTTTTGTTTGTGTCACAACCCTACGATCTACCATTTCTATGGTTTAGTCGTATCCATTTTCCATTTTTCATTTGTTATAGAATTTATTATAATTAATTATGATTGCCTTGCATCTCACCCTCGTCCCTAGATTATGCATACACATTGCATATAACAGGATTGAAACCCGTAGTTGTACTTCTTATTCATTAATACCCACTCTTTGTCTCTAATTCGTTCTTGTAAATCTTCCTAATAATGATTTTTCTATACGTACAAATTCAATAACTATGACGTCACATTTTCCCGTCATTAATTTCCCTTCATCATATCTCCGTATTCAATGTATGAAAATTCTTTACATCATAATGAAAACTGTACACTCTATAGAAGTCATTATTTATGTTATGTAGTATAAATATAACTATTATTCGACCATACCCCCCCCCTCAAACGTCCATATCTTATCTTGACCATTATCCTATGTCAATTTTATTAAATATTCATTTTGCTCGTGAAACGCAAAACTTTATGCATTCGTTCGAAAACGCGCAAATACGTTCTCGTATATTTTTTTCATTATTTTTTTTCAAGTGCGTTCACCCCTCACAAGATATTCATAAATGCTGAGGTAAGTGATCGAATTCGCTAATGACAGCAAAATCGAACACTTCTAAGATAAATATCTCCTCTCGCTCTGATTTCAAATTCATAACATGTTATAATAACATATTATGTTTTATATAAATCCATACCGTATGTGCCCATGTACTTTGTATTATATTTCTAACATCTTAATTGTCTATTAATATGAAACACTGTAAAAACAAAACAAAGTTATAGTAACTGTTTAATTGTAATTAACTGTAATACTTTAATTTAATATAACGTAATGTACTTTAATGAAACTGTAATTAATAATAACTTGTAATGTACTCAATGAAACTGTAATTAAATGTAATGATTTAATAATGTAAGAATGTATTTAATAGAAGTGTAATTAAACAATAATAAGTGAATATGAATTAATTGGTAATTGTAATCGTAATTGTAATGAACCAAAATTAATACATACTCAGTCGTGTACTTAAATTGTACTTATGTACTACTATGAAATGATATCGCCTTCAGAAATGAAGATTCGGCAAAAATATACGATTAGTTTTTTATTTTTTTAAATTTTTATTTGGAATCCTTCAAACATCTGATCATGTGTTTAAAAGGGGGGAACTTAACCTTCAACTGCCGTCCCCCAACATTTAGGCTTATATTATACATGTATTTGTAAAATGAACAGCACTTCATTACGGCTCTCTGCTTTGGTCACTGCTACGACACTCCCTTGTTAGCAGCTCGCTGCGGGGAGGGGGCAGAGGCCCCTTGCCTCCTTAACTTTTTAGATTCCGGCCTGAGCCATGGTCGAAAGAGGTCGAACCCCTACCCCTGTAAATTCAGAGCACTAACTGTACATTTTTTTTAGAAGTAAATTACAGTGAGAAACACTTTTATTTTCCCCTTCGAGCCGTGCTCTCTTCAGAAGAACTTAGTCAGTAAAGTCGATAAGTTATAAAAAAAAATCGATAATTTTAGTATCAGAGAAAGTATCAGAGTATTATAAAATAGAGAAGAATTAACAACTGGCGACCCTTTGCCCAAATTAAGAAAGAGACAACCCAAGCACCATAGAAGATATTGGCATAACAGTCTGGCGAGTCTGTAGCCAAGAGTTTAACAAGTGGCGACCCACCATTTGACCGGCGGAAAAGAATTAGAATGTTATAGAAGAAATATCCGTTGCTGCCTCCTAACCAGAACCCCCGTCGACTCCGAACCACCCAAGGGCCATAGACGGAGGGGTTAACAGTCTGGCGACTCTGCCAGGATAAACATTTGGAGACCCTACTACCAAGATTAGAAGAATATTTTAACAAGAAGATTTTAACAAGTGGCCACTCTTTGGCCAGGATAGAAATTACCCTGCATCAGGATAAAACCAGTTGACCGGCGTGTCACGACTTCCAGTTCGTAACATCCACCCTTGAACCGGTGTGTCACGACTCCAAGTTCTCCACGCCTAGTTTTCATCCAAGAAGAAGTAGCCAGCAAGACACGTTTTGAAGTCACGTCTTCAGGACACGTCAAGGATTTCGCCGTAGAAATTTTGTTAAGTACAGTTGTTTTTTTTTAAGTAATTTGTAAACATTTGAAAAGTCAGTATTATTAACAGTTAATATTTAGTATTGAGCCAGAATTAACACAAAACACAGTGAACATTTCAGACACCAGTGATACATTTTCTTTTTTAGTGAAACAGTAATTTTCACAGAAGTTAAAAATAAGAGAAGTTAAAAGTAAGAGAAGTTAACCTTTACTGCCTAAATATTTTGAGGTTAAGTAATGAATGCGTGTATTCGAAAGGTTAGAAATTTGTCCTTTTCGGCAGTAAAGGGTTAAAAGTAAGAGAATTAATTTCAGAGAGAGTTAATTTCAGAGAGTTAATTTCAGAGAGTTAATTTCAGAAAGTTAATTTCACTATTATAGTCAGTATAGAATAATTTATTTTATGTACCAAACATAATAGTACAGTACCTTCGCGTACATTAGAGTGAAATGTTTACATTTTTTTTTTTTTGTTTACAATTTTTTCAAATTATTGAATTGAATTGACGTGCAAAATTAAAAGAGAGTTTACAGAAAGTTTATAGAGTTTATAGAGAGTTTATCGTTTATAGAGATACTTGATTGTATTTCAGTAAGTCCAGAGGATAATAGTCTCCCTTGATAGAGATCAAGTGCAGTCATTTTCCATTTTCAGTTAATTTCAGTTAGACAGTTTCAAGATACTACTTGATAAGAGTTCAAGTTAGACAGTTTTCAAGATACTACTTGATAAGAGTTCAAGTTAGGACAGTTTCAAGATACTACTTGATAAGAGTTCAAGTTAGACAGTTTCAAGATACTACTTGATAAGAGTTCAAGTTGACAGTTTAAAGATACTACTTGAAAGAGTTCAAGTTAGACAGTTTCAAGATACTACTGATAGAGTTCAAGTCAGACAGTTTAAGATACTTGATAGAGTTCAAGTCAGACAGTTTAAAGATACTTGATAGAGTTCAATTAGACAGTTTTGAAGATACTTGATAGAGTTCAATCAGACAGTTTAAAGACTTGATAGAGTTTCAAGTCAGACAGTTTAAAGATACTTGATAGAGTTCAATTCAGACAGTTTCAAATCTGTTTTCAAGTCCCAAGTTGGTTTTCAAGTCCCAAGTCATTTCAATGCAGTCAATTGAATTCAACTTTTTCTTTGTATTTAAGAGAATTTAATTTAAAAAATGTAATTTAAAATTTAATTCAACCTTTTTTTTTGTTGTTTAAGAGATTTAATTCAACCTTTTTTTTGTTGTAAAAGAATTAAATTCAACCTGAATTGACCGGTTTGCGTCTTTGGTTTAACTTTTGTTTTGCTTGTAAGAAGGAAATTGACCGATTTGTCTTCTTTTCATGCCATTGTTGCGTATATAAATATATAGGTAAAATGACATATTTTATTGTTTGCAACCAAAACCGTTTTTACAAATGTTGGTAACGAGTTTTATAATTATTTTGATTATATGATGACAGAAATAGTGTAATAATTAATCGATCATGTACCTAATTTATCCTGCTCTGTACGGTCGGGAAATTTACCCGTATGACCGCACATACCCTAAATTTCAGTCATTTAATTTTAATAAAACTTCTACACAATAAAACATGTGTATTTGTCTATATGCAAACAAGTTTTCAGATTAAAATATCAAATAATTCAAATTCTATCAACATTTAACGAAAGAGTATGATTTTTCTACTTAACATGCAAAAATTATTAAACCTTTTTAATATTTTTTTTATTATATAAAAATAATTTTTAATGTAAAATTTACCTGAAATTATTAAAAGAAAAGATTGTTCGAAATGCTTTCCTTCCATTTCAATAACTTTTTTATTCTTGGCCGAAACTCATCTAAGGTTCGATTTACTTTTATTTTTAAGAATATTATAAAATTATGTTTAGCTCATTAAAATGCATAAATTGATTTATATTTTTAATTTGTATTCTTAATTTCCTTAATTCAATTATCGTACCGATACTTTTGGTTAATGTTAATGGTTATATAGTTCATATATAGCTAGGAATGTTACTAGTCGAATTTAATTCCACCTTCAAAATTTAATTTCTAATACCGCTAGATTTACTTTCATTAATTGTAAGGTCCTCTAAGTTCGTTTTTTTAATTACCTTATACGTGTAACTGATTAATTATGTAAAATCTATAATCCTAATTGAATTTTATTACTTTTGACACATATTCGAATTCATTTACCTTCCGTACCTCCATTCACTTTTGCATTAAAACTCGTATGCAAACATCATCATCATAATACATCATAATTATTGCTTACTATATATAAATTCTCGCTCTTGCATTTATTAAGTTATTTTATCTGTTCCTTAAAGTATATATATAAATATATAATCCTAATCCACCAATGATCCCTAATGATCTAGTTCTTCACGGGATGAACAAATTACTCTCATACTCTACATACTATTGTACCGACTCACTCATCTACAGATGCTTCTTACCAATATTTATAGATGCATATGCACACTGATGTATAACTTTAACTATTCAACTATAAATCCCCTTTCTCCTTTTGGACGTATCACCAACCACTACAATCTGTACCCAATAAACATAAATACACACTTGACCACAGGTCTATACATCATCGATTACGTAATTCTATTTTTACCTACACTATTCAATAAAATTAGTTTATGAATTGTACTATCATGGTAACCTTGAAAATCCATGAACTTTAAAATTTATATTTTTCCCTTTTACCTATTCATTATGAATGTAATTTTCCCCACAGAAAAATAAAATTTTGCTAAAAATTTTACAATATCATTCTTTGTCTAACTTAATTGTTTGTCTAAATTAATGTATTAATCCTATTATTCTGTTTGCATAAATTAAAGTATTAATCTTTGAATTTTTTATATTTTATAAACAAGTGTCATTTTAAAGATTTGATTACTCTGCATTGTACCCAACCGCCTGAACTCACTTGTTCAGTATAAAAATTTATAATGTAAAGAAAAATTCGTCATCTACTTGAATTAGTTAGGATGTTATTTTCTCATTTGTATTGTATTAATTGTACCCTATTATATTATTGTATAAATATTTTAAAGGGGAAGCAATGTAAAAATGAACAATGAATAATCAATTTCATTTTTACATAGAACCAAAATCGCTTAACGCGAGTTTGGATAAAAATTTTATTTGTAGCTTCCTATTTTTGTTTGTGTCACAACCCTACGATCTACATTTCTATGGTTTAGTCGTATCCATTTTCCATTTTTCATTTGTTATAGAATTTATTATAATTAATTATGATTGCCTTGCATCTCACCATCGTCCCTAGATTATGCATACACATTGCATATAACAGGATTGAAACCCGTAGTTGTACTTCTTATTCATTAATACCCACTCTTTGTCTCTAATTCGTTCTTGTAAATCTTCCTAATAATGATTTTTCTATACGTACAAATTCAATAACTATGACGTCACATTTTCCCGTCATTAATTTCCCTTCATCATATCTCCAGTATTCAATGTATGAAAATTCTTTAACATCATAATGAAAACTGTACACTCTATAGAAGTCATTATTTATGTTATGTAGTATAAATATAACTATTATTCGACCATACCCCCCCCTCATACGTCCATATCTTATCTTGACCATTATCCTATGTCAATTTTTTAAATATTCATTTTGCTCGTGAAACGCAAAACTTTATGCATTCGTTCGAAAACGCGCAAATACGTTCTCGTATTATTTTTTCATTATTTTTTTTCAAGTGCGTTCACCCCTCACAAATATTCATAAATGCTGAGGTAAGTGATCGAATTCGCTAATGACAGCAAAATCGAACGCTTCTAAGATAAATATCTCCTCTCGCTCTGATTTCAAATTCATAACATGTTATAACATATTATAACATATTATGTTGTATATAAATCCATACCGTATGTGCCCATGTACTTTGTATTATATTTCTAACATCTTAATTGTCTATTAATATGAAACACTGTAAAAACAAAACAAAGTTATAGTAACTGTTTAATTGTAATTAACTGTAATACTTTAATTTAATATAACGTAATGTACTTTAATGAAACTGTAATTAATAATAACTTGTAATGTACTTCAATGAAACTGTAATTAAATGTAATGATTAATATATAATGTAAGAATGTACTTTAATAGAAGTGTAATTAAACAATAATAAGTGAATATGAATTAATTGGTAATTGTAATCGTAATTGTAATGAACCAAAATTAATACATACTCAGTCGTGTACTTAAATTGTACTTATGTACTACTATGAAATGATATCGCCTTCAGAAATGAAGATTCGGCAAAAATATACGATTAGTTTTTTAGTTTTTTAAATTTTTATTTGGAATCCTTCAAACATCTGATCATGTGTTTAAAAGGGGGGAACTTAACCTTCAACTGCCGTCCCCCAACATTTAGGCTTATATTATACATGTATTTGTAAAATGAACAGCACTTCATTACGGCTCTCTGCTTTGGTCACTGCTACGACACTCCCTTGTTAGCAGCCTCGCTGCGGGGAGGGGGCAGAGGCCCCTTGCCTCCTTAACTTTTTAGATTCCGGCCTGAGCCATGGTCGAAAGAGGTCGAACCCCTACCCCTGTAAATTCAGAGCACTAACTGTACATTTTTTTTAGAAGTAAATTACAGTGAGAAACACTTTTATTTTCCCCTTCGAGCCGTGCTCTCTTCAGAAGAACTTAGTCAGTAAAGTCGATAAGTTATAAAAAAAAGTCGATAATTTTAGTATCAGAGAAAGTATCAGAGTATTATAAAAAGAGAAGAATTAACAACTGGCGACCCTTTGCCCAAATTAAGAAAGAGACAACCCAAGCACCATAGAAGATATTGGCATAACAGTCTGGCGAGTCTGTAGCCAAGAGTTTAACAAGTGGCGACCCACCATTTGACCGCGGAAAAGAATTAGAATGTTATAGAAGAAATATCCGTTGCTGCCTCCTAACCAGAACCCCCGTCGACTCCGAACCACCCCAGGGCCATAGACGGAGGGGTTAACAGTCTGGCGACCTGCCAGGATAAACATTTGGAGACCCTACTACCAAGATTAGAAGAATATTTTAACAAGAAGATTTTAACAAGTGGCCACTCTTTGGCCAGGATAGAAATTACCCTACATCAGGATAAAACCAGTTGACCGGCGTGTCACGACTTCCAGTTCGTAACATCCACCCTTGAACCGGTGTGTCACGACTCCAAGTTCTCCACGCCTAGTTTTCATCCAAGAAGAAGTAGCCACCAAGACACGTTTTGAAGACACGTCTTCAGGACACGTCAAGGATTTCGCCGTGAAATTTTGTTAAGTACAGAGTTGTTTTTTTTTAAGTAATTTGTAAACATTTGAAAAGTCAGTATTATTAACAGTTAATATTTAGTATTGAGCCAGAATTAACACAAAACACAGTGAACATTTCAGACACCAGTGATACATTTTTTTTTTAGTGAAACTAATTTTCATAGAAGTTAAAAGTAAGAGAAGTTAAAAGTAAGAGAAATTAACGCTTTACTGTCTAAATATTTTGTAGGTTAAGTAATGAATGCGTGTATTCGAAAGGTTAGAAATTTGTCCTTTTAGGCAGTAAAGGGTTAAAAGTAAGAGAATTAATTTCAGAGAGAGTTAATTTCAGAGAGTTAATTTCAGAGAGTTAATTTCAGAAGTTAATTTCACTATTATAGTCAGTATAGAATAATTTTATTTTATGTACCAAACATAATAGTACAGTACCTTCGCGTACATTAGAGTGAAATGTTTACATTTTTTATTTTTTTTGTTTACAATTTTTTCAATTATTGAATTGAATTGACGTGCAAAATTAAAAGAGAGTTACAGAAGTTTATAGAGTTTATAGAGAGTTTATCGTTTATAGAGATACTTGATTGTATTTCAATAAGTCCAGAGGATAATAGTCTCCACTTGATAGAGATCAGTGCAGTCATTTTCCATTTTCAGTTAATTCAGTTAGACAGTTTCAAGATACTACTTGATAAGAGTTCAAGTTAGACAGTTTCAAGATACTACTTGATAAGAGTCAAGTTAGACAGTTTCAAGATACTACTTGATAAGAGTTCAAGTTAGACAGTTTCAAGATACTACTGATAAGAGTTCAAGTTAGACACGTTTAAGATACTACTTGATAAGAGTTCAAGTCAGACAGTTTTCAAGATACTACTTGATAAGTTCAAGTCAGACAGTTTAAGATACTTGATAGAGTTCAAGTCAGACAGTTTAAAGATACTTGATAGAGTTCAAGTTAGACAGTTTAAAGATACTTGATAGAGTTCAAGTCAGACAGTTTAAAGATCTTGAGTTTTCAAGTCCAAGATACTTGATAGTTTCATTCAGACAGTCAAATTGTTTCCAAGTCCCAAGTTGGTTTTCAAATCCCAAGTCATTTCAATGCAGTCAATTGAATTCAACTTTTTCTTTGTAGTTTAAGAGAATTAATTTAAGAAAATGTAATTTGAGAATTTAATTCAACCTTTTTTTTGTTGTTTAAGAGAATTTAATTCAACCTTTTTTTTGTTGTAAAAGAGAATTAAATTCAACCTGAATTGACCGGTTTTCGTTTTGTTTTGCTTTGGTTTAACTTTTGTTTTGCTTGTAAGAAGGAAATTGACCGATTTGTCTTCTTTTCATGCCATTGTTGCGTATATAAATATATAGGTAAAATGACATATTTTATTGTTTGCAACCAAAACCGTTTTTACAAATGTTGGTAACGAGTTTTATAATTATTTTGATTATATGATGACAGAAATAGTGTAATAATTAATCGATCATGTACCTAATTTATCCTGCTCTGTACGGTCGGGAAATTTACCCGTATGACCGCACATACCCTAAATTTCAGTCATTTAATTTTAATAAAACTTCTACACAATAAAACATGTGTATTTGTCTATATGCAAACAAGTTTTCAGATTAAAATATCAAATAATTCAAATTCTATCAACATTTAACGAAAGAGTATGATTTTTCTACTTAACATGCAAAATTATTAAACCTTTTTAATATTTTTTTTATTATATAAAAATAATTTTTAATGTAAAATTTACCTGAAATTATTAAAAGAAAAGATTGTTCGAAATGCTTTCCTTCCATTTCAATAACTTTTTTATTCTTGGCCGAAACTCATCTAAGGTTCGATTTACTTTTATTTTTAAGAATATTATAAAATTATGTTTAGCTCATTAAAATGCATAAATTGATTTTATTTTTAATTTGTATTCTTAATTTCCTTAATTCAATTATCGTACCGATACTTTTGGTTAATGTTAATGGTTATATAGTTCATATATAGCTAGGAATGTTACTAGTCGAATTTAATTCCACCTTCAAAATTTAATTTCTAATACCGCTAGATTTACTTTCATTAATTGTAAGGTCCTCTAAGTTCGTTTTTTTAATTACCTTATACGTGTAACTGATTAATTATGTAAAATCTATAATCCTAATTGAATTTTATTACTTTTGACACATATTCGAATTCATTTACCTTCCGTACCTCCATTCACTTTTGCATTAAAACTCGTATGCAAACATCATCATCATAATACATCATAATTATTGCTTACTATATATAAATTCTCGCTCTTGCATTTATTAAGTTATTTTATCTGTTCCTTAAAGTATATATATAAATATATAATCCTAATCCACCAATGATCCCTAATGATCTAGTTCTTCACGGGATGAACAAATTACTCTCATACTCTACATACTATTGTACCGACTCACTCATCTACAGATGCTTCTTACCAATATTTATAGATGCATATGCACACTGATGTATAACTTTAACTATTCAACTATAAATCCCCTTTCTCCTTTTGGACGTATCACCAACCACTACAATCTGTACCCAATAAACATAAATACACACTTGACCACAGGTCTATACATCATCGATTACGTAATTCTATTTTTACCTACACTATTCAATAAAATTAGTTTATGAATTGTACTATCATGGTAACCTTGAAAATCCATGAACTTTAAAATTTATATTTTTCCCTTTTACCTATTCATTATGAATGTAATTTTCCCCACAGAAAAATAAAATTTTGCTAAAAATTTTACAATATCATTCTTTGTCTAACTTAATTGTTTGTCTAAATTAATGTATTAATCCTATTATTCTGTTTGCATAAATTAAAGTATTAATCTTTGAATTTTTTATATTTTATAAACAAGTGTCATTTTAAAGATTTGATTACTCTGCATTGTACCCAACCGCCTGAACTCACTTGTTCAGTATAAAAATTTATAATGTAAAGAAAAATTCGTCATCTACTTGAATTAGTTAGGATGTTATTTTCTCATTTGTATTGTATTAATTGTACCCTATTATATTATTGTATAAATATTTTAAAGGGGAAGCAATGTAAAAATGAACAATGAATAATCAATTCATTTTTACATAGAACCAAAATCGCTTAACGCGAGTTTGGATAAAAATTTTATTTGTAGCTTCCTATTTTTGTTTGTGTCACAACCCTACGATCTACCATTTCTATGGTTTAGTCGTATCCATTTTCCATTTTTCATTTGTTATAGAATTTATTATAATTAATTATGATTGCCTTGCATCTCACCCTCGTCCCTAGATTATGCATACACATTGCATATAACAGGATTGAAACCCGTAGTTGTACTTCTTATTCATTAATACCCACTCTTTGTCTCTAATTCGTTCTTGTAAATCTTCCTAATAATGATTTTTCTATACGTACAAATTCAATAACTATGACGTCACATTTTCCCGTCATTAATTTCCCTTCATCATATCTCCAGTATTCAATGTATGAAAATTCTTTAACATCATAATGAAAACTGTACACTCTATAGAAGTCATTATTTATGTTTATGTAGTATAAATATAACTATTATTCGACCATACCCCCCCCCTCATACGTCCATATCTTATCTTGACCATTATCCTATGTCAATTTTTTAAATATTCATTTTGCTCGTGAAACGCAAAACTTTATGCATTCGTTCGAAAACGCGCAAATACGTTCTCGTATTATTTTTTTCATTATTTTTTTCAAGTGCGTTCACCCCTCACAAGATATTCATAAATGCTGAGGTAAGTGATCGAATTCGCTAATGACAGCAAAATCGAACGCTTCTAAGATAAATATCTCCTCTCGCTCTGATTTCAAATTCATAACATGTTATAACATATTATAACATATTATGTTTTATATAAATCCATACCGTATGTGCCCATGTACTTTGTATTATATTTCTAACATCTTAATTGTCTATTAATATGAAACACTGTAAAAACAAAACAAAGTTATAGTAACTGTTTAATTGTAATTAACTGTAATACTTTAATTTAATATAACGTAATGTACTTTAATGAAACTGTAATTAATAATAACTTGTAATGTACTTCAATGAAACTGTAATTAAATGTAATGATTTAATATATAATGTAAGAATGTACTTTAATAGAAGTGTAATTAAACAATAATAAGTGAATATGAATTAATTGGTAATTGTAATCGTAATTGTAATGAACCAAAATTAATACATACTCAGTCGTGTACTTAAATTGTACTTATGTACTACTATGAAATGATATCGCCTTCAGAAATGAAGATTCGGCAAAAATATACGATTAGTTTTTTATTTTTTAAATTTTTATTTGGAATCCTTCAAACATCTGATCATGTGTTTAAAAGGGGGGAACTTAACCTTCAACTGCCGTCCCCCAACATTTAGGCTTATATTATACATGTATTTGTAAAATGAACAGCACTTCATTACGGCTCTCTGCTTTGGTCACTGCTACGACACTCCCTTGTTAGCAGCTCGCTGCGGGGAGGGGGCAGAGGCCCCTTGCCTCCTTAACTTTTTAGATTCCGGCCTGAGCCATGGTCGAAAGAGGTCGAACCCCTACCCCTGTAAATTCAGAGCACTAACTGTACATTTTTTTTAGAAGTAAATTACAGTGAGAAACACTTTTATTTTCCCCTTCGAGCCGTGCTCTCTTCAGAAGAACTTAGTCAGTAAAGTCGATAAGTTATAAAAAAAATCGATAATTTTAGTATCAGAGAAAGTATCAGAGTATTATAAAAGAGAAGAATTAACAACTGGCGACCCTTTGCCCAAATTAAGAAAGAGACAACCCAAGCACCATAGAAGATATTGGCATAACAGTCTGGCGAGTCTGTAGCCAAGAGTTTAACAAGTGGCGACCCACCATTTGACCGGCGGAAAAGAATTAGAATGTTATAGAAGAAATATCCGTTGCTGCCTCCTAACCAGAACCCCCGTCGACTCCGAACCACCCCAGGGCCATAGACGGAGGGGTTAACAGTCTGGCGACCCTGCCAGGATAAACATTTGGAGACCCTACTACCAAGATTAGAAGAATATTTTAACAAGAAGATTTTAACAAGTGGCCACTCTTTGGCCAGGATAGAAATTACCCTACATCAGGATAAAACCAGTTGACCGGCGTGTCACGACTTCCAGTTCGTAACATCCACCCTTGAACCGGTGTGTCACGACTCCAAGTTCTCCACGCCTAGTTTTCATCCAAGAAGAAGTAGCCACAAGACACGTTTTGAAGTCACGTCTTCAGGACACGTCAAGGATTTCGCCGTAGAAATTTTGTTAAGTACAGAGTTGTTTTTTTTAAGTAATTTGTAAACATTTGAAAAGTCAGTATTATTAACAGTTAATATTTAGTATTGAGCCAGAATTAACACAAAACACAGTGAACATTTCAGACACCAGTGATACATTTTTTTTTTAGTGAAACTAATTTTCATAGAAGTTAAAAGTAAGAGAAGTTAAAAGTAAGAGAAGTTAACCTTTACTGCTAAATATTTTGTAGTTAAGTAATGAATGCGTGTATTCGAAAGGTTAGAAATTTGTCCTTTTAGGCAGTAAAGGGTTAAAAGTAAGAGAATTAATTTCAGAGAGAGTTAATTTCAGAGAGTTAATTTCAGAGAGTTAATTTCAGAAGTTAATTTCACTATTATAGTCAGTATAGAATAATTTTATTTTATGTACCAAACATAATAGTACAGTACCTTCGCGTACATTAGAGTGAAATGTTTACATTTTTTATTTTTTTTGTTTACAATTTTTTCAAATTATTGAATTGAATTGACGTGCAAAATTAAAAGAGAGTTTACAGAAAGTTTATAGAGTTTATAGAGAGTTTATCGTTTATAGAGATACTTGATTGTATTTCAAGTAAGTCCAGAGGATAATAGTCTCCACTTGATAGAGATCAAGTGCAGTCATTTTCCATTTTCAGTTAATTTCAAGTTAGACAGTTTCAAGATACTACTTAGAGTTCAAGTTACAGTTCAAGATACTACTTAAGAGTTCAAGTTAGACAGTTTCAAGATACTACTTGATAAGAGTTCAAGTTAGACAGTTTCAAGATACTACTTGATAAGAGTTCAAGTTAGACAGTTTCAAGATACTACTTGATAAGAGTTCAAGTTAGACAGTTTCAAGATACTACTTGATAAGAGTTCAAGTTAGACAGTTTCAAGATACTACTTGATAAGAGTTCAAGTAGACAGTTTCAAGATACTTGATAGAGTTCAAGTCAGACAGTTTAAAGATACTTGATAGAGTTCAAGTCAGACAGTTTAAAGATACTTGATAGAGTTCAAGTCAGACAGTTTAAAGATACTTGATAGAGTTCAAGTCAACAGTTTAAAGATACTTGATAGAGTTTCAATTCAGACAGTTTCAAATCTGTTTTCAAGTCCCAAGTTGGTTTTCAAGTCCCAAGTCATTTCAATGCAGTCAATTGAATTCAACTTTTTCTTTGTAGTTTAAGAGAATTTAATTTAAGAAAATGTAATTTAAGAATTTAATTCAACCTTTTTTTTGTTGTTTAAGAGAATTTAATTCAACCTTTTTTTGTTGTAAAAGAGAATTAAATTCAACCTGAATTGACCGGTTTGCGTCTTTGGTTTAACTTTTGTTTTGCTTGTAAGAAGGAAATTGACCGATTTGTCTTCTTTTCATGCCATTGTTGCGTATATAATATATAGGTAAAATGACATATTTTATTGTTTGCAACCAAAACCGTTTTTACAAATGTTGGTAACGAGTTTTATAATTATTTTGATTATATGATGACAGAAATAGTGTAATAATTAATCGATCATGTACCTAATTTATCCTGCTCTGTACGGTCGGGAAATTTACCCGTATGACCGCACATACCCTAAATTTCAGTCTTTTAATTTTAATAAAACTTCTGCACAATAAAACATGCGTATTTGTCTATATGCAAACAAGTTTTCAGATTAAAATATTAAATAATTCAAATTCTATCAACATTTAACGAAAGAGTATGATTTTTCTACTTAACATGCAAAAATTATTAAACCTTTTTAATATTTTTTTTATTATATAAAAATAATTTTTAATGTAAAATTTACCTGAAATTATTAAAAGAAAAGATTGTTCGAAATGCTTTCCTTCCATTTCAATAACTTTTTTATTCTTGGCCGAAACTCATCTAAGGTTCGATTTACTTTTATTTTTAAGAATATTATAAAATTATGTTTAGCTCATTAAAATGCATAAATTGATTTATATTTTTAATTTGTATTCTTAATTTCCTTAATTCAATTATCGTACCGATACTTTTGGTTAATGTTAATGGTTATATAGTTCATATATAGCTAGGAATGTTACTAGTCGAATTTAATTCCACCTTCAAAATTTAATTTCTAATACCGCTAGATTTATTTTCATTAATTGTAAGGTCCTCTAAGTTCGTTTTTTTAATTACCTTATACGTGTAACTGATTAATTATGTAAAATCTATGATCCTAATTGAATTTTATTACTTTTGAAACATATTCGAATTCATTTACCTTCCGTACCTCCATTCACTTTTGCAATAAAACTCGTATGCAAACATCATCATCATAATACATCATAATTATTGCTAACTATATATAAATTCTCGCTCTTGCATTTATTAAGTTATTTTATCTGTTCCTTAAAGTATATATATAAATATATAATCCTAATCCACCAATGATCCCTAATGATCTAGTTCTTCACGGGATGAACAAATTACTCTCATACTCTACATACTATTGTACCGACTCACTCATCTACAGATTCTTCTTACCAATATTTATAGATGCATATGCACACTGATGTATAACTTTAACTATTCAACTATAAATCCCCTTTCTCCTTTTGGACGTATCACCAACCACTACAATCTGTACCCAATAAACATAAATACACACTTGACCACAGGTCTATACATCATCGATTACGTAATTCTATTTTTACCTACACTATTCAATAAAATTAGTTTATGAATTGTACTATCATGGTAACCTTGAAAATCCATGAACTTTAAATTTATATTTTTCCCTTTTACCTATTCATTATGAATGTAATTTTCCCCACAGAAAAATAAAATTTTGCTGAAAATTTTACAATATCATTCTTTGTCTAACTTAATTGTTTGTCTAAATTAATGTATTAATCCTATTATTCTGTTTGCATAAATTAAAGTATTAATCTTTGAATTTTTTATATTTTATAAACAAGTGTCATTTTAAAGATTTGATTACTCTGCATTGTACCGAACCGCCTGAACTCACTTGTTCAGTATAAAAATTTATAATGTAAAGAAAAATTCGTCATCTAACTTGAACTAGTTAGGATGTTATTTTCTCATTTGTATTTTATTAATTGTACCCTATTATATTATTGTATAAATATTTTAAAGGGGAAAGCAATGTAAAAATGAACAATGAATAATCAATATTCATTTTTACATAAGAACCAAAATCGCTTAACGCGAGTTTGGATAAAAATTTTATTTGTAGCTTCCTATTTTTGTTTGTGTCACAACCCTACGATCTACCATTTCTATGGTTTAGTCGTATCCATTTTCCATTTTTCATTTGTTATAGAATTTATTATAATTAATTATGATTGCCTTGCATCTCACCCTCGTCCCTAGATTATGCATACACATTGCATATAACAGGATTGAAACCCGTAGTTGTACTTCTTATTCATTAATACCCACTCTTTGTCTCTAATTCGTTCTTGTAAATCTTCCTAATAATGATGTTTTCTATACGTACAAATTCAATAACTATGACGTCACATTTTCCCGTCATTAATTTCCCTTCATCATATCTCCCGTAATCAATGTATGAAAATTCTTTGACATCATAATGAAAACTGTACACTCTATAGAAGTCATTATTTATGTTATGTAGTATAAATATAACTATTATTCGACCATACCCCCCCCCCTCAAACGTCCATATCTTATCTTGACCATTATCCTATGTCAATTTTATTAAATATTCATTTTGCTCGTGAAACGCAAAACTTTATGCATTCGTTCGAAAACGCGCAAATACGTTCTCGTAATATTTTTCTCATTATTTTTTTTCAAGTGCGTTCACCCCTCACAACATATTCATAAATGCTGAGGTAAGTGATCGAATTCGCTAATGACAGCAAAATCGAACACTTCTAAGATAAATATCTCCTCTCGCTCTGATTTCAAATTCATAACATGTTATAACATATTATAACATATTATGTTTTATATAAATCCATACCGTATGTGCCCATGTACTTTGTATTATATTTCTAACATCTTAATTGTCTATTAATATGAAACACTGTAAAAACAAAACAAAGTTATAGTAACTGTTTAATTGTAATTAACTGTAATACTTTAATTTAATATAACGTAATGTACTTTAATGAAACTGTAATTAATAATAACTTGTAATGTACTTCAATGAAACTGTAATTAAATGTAATGACTTAATATAATGTAAGAATGTATTTTAATAGAAGTGTAATTAAACAATAATAAGTGAATATGAATTAATTGGTAATTGTAATCGTAATTGTAATGAACCAAAATTAATACATACTCAGTCGTGTACTTAAATTGTACTTATGTACTACTATGAAATGATATCGCCTTCAGAAATGAAGATTCGGCAAAAATATACGATTAGTTTTTTTATTTTTTTAAATTTTTATTTGGAATCCTTCAAACATCTGATCATGTGTTTAAAAGGGGGGAACTTAACCTTCAACTGCCGTCCCCCAACATTTAGGCTTATATTATACATGTATTTGTAAAATGAACAGCACTTCATTACGGCTCTCTGCTTTGGTCACTGCTACGACACTCCCTTGTTAACAGCTTCGCTTCGGGGAGGGGGCAGAGGCCCCTTGCCTCCTTAACTTTTTAGATTCCGGCCTGAGCCATGGTCGAAAGAGGTCGAACCCCTACCCCTGTAAATTCAGAGCACTAACTGTACATTTTTTTTAGAAGTAAATTACAGTGAGAAACACTTTTATTTTCCCCTTCGAGCCGTGCTCTCTTCAGAAGAACTTAGTCAGTAAAGTCGATAAGTTATAAAAAAAAATCGATAATTTTAGTATCAGAGAAAGTATCAGAGTATTATAAAATAGAGAAGAATTAACAACTGGCGACCCTTTGCCCAAATTAAGAAAGAGACAACCCAAGCACCATAGAAGATATTGGCATAACAGTCTGGCGAGTCTGTAGCCAAGAGTTTAACAAGTGGCGACCCACCATTTGACCGGCGGAAAAGAATTAGAATGTTATAGAAGAAATATCCGTTGCTGCCTCCTAACCAGAACCCCCGTCGAATCCGAACCACCCCAGGGCCATAGACGGAGGGGTTATCAGTCTGGCGACTCTGCCAGGATAAACATTTGGAGACCCTACTACCAAGATTAGAAGAATATTTTAACAAGAAGATTTTAACAAGTGGCCACTCTTTGGCCAGGATAGAAATTACCCTGCATCAGGATAAAACCAGTTGACCGGCGTGTCACGACTTCCAGTTCGTAACATCCACCCTTGAACCGGTGTGTCACGACTCCAAGTTCTCCACGCCTAGTTTTCATCCAAGAAGAAGTAGCCAGCAAGACACGTTTTGAAGTCGTCTTCAGGACACGTCAAGGATTTCGCCGTAGAAATTTTGTTAAGTACATAGTTGTTTTTTTTTAAGTAATTTGTAAACATTTGAAAAGTCAGTATTATTAACAGTTAATATTTAGTATTGAGCCAGAATTAACACAAAACACAGTGAACATTTCAGACACCAGTGATACATTTTCTTTTTAGTGAAACAGTAATTTTCACAGAAGCTAAAATAAGAAGAGAAGTTAAAAGTAGAGAAGTTAACCCTTTACTGCCTAAATATTTTGTAGGGTTAAGTAATGAATGCGTGTATTCGAAAGGTTAGAAATTTGTCCTTTTCGGCAGTAAAGGGTTAAAAGTAAGAGAATTAATTTCAGAGAGAGTTAATTTCAGAGAGTTAATTTCAGAGAGTTAATTTCAGAAAGTTAATTTCACTATTATAGTCAGTATAGAATAATTTTATTTTATGTACCAAACATAATAGTACTAATAGTACAGTACCTTCGCGTACATTAGAGTGAAATGTTTACATTTTTTATTTTTTTTGTTTACAATTTTTTCAAATTATTGAATTGAATTGACGTGCAAAATTAAAAGAGAGTTTACAGAAAGTTTATAGAGTTTATAGAGAGTTTATCGTTTATAGAGATACTTGATTGTATTTCAAGTAAGTCCAGAGGATAATAGTCTCCACTTGATAGAGATCAAGTGCAGTCATTTTCCATTTTCAGTTAATTTCAAGTTAGACAGTTTCAAGATACTACTTGATAAGAGTTCAAGTTAGACAGTTTCAAGATACTACTTGATAAGAGTTCAAGTTAGACAGTTTCAAGATACTACTTGATAAGAGTTCAAGTTAGACAGTTTCAAGATACTACTTGATAAGAGTTCAAGTTAGACAGTTTCAAGATACTACTTGATAGAGTTCAAGTTAGACAGTTTCAAGATACTACTTGATAAGAGTTCAAGTTAGACAGTTTCAAGATACTTGATAGAGTTCAAGTCAGACAGTTTAAAGATACTTGATAGAGTTCAAGTCAGACAGTTTGAAGATACTTGATAGAGTTCAAGTCAGACAGTTTAAAGATACTTGATAGAGTTCAAGTCAGACAGTTTAAAGATACTTGATACAGTTCAATTCAGACAGTTTCAAATCTGTTTTCAAGTCCCAAGTTGGTTTTTTCAAGTCCCAAGTCATTTCAATGCAGTCAATTGAATTCAACTTTTTCTTTGTAGTTTAAGAGAATTTAATTTAAGAAAATGTAATTTAAGAATTTAATTCAACCTTTTTTTTGTTGTTTAAGAGAATTTAATTCAACCTTTTTTTTGTTGTAAAAGAGAATTAAATTCAACCTGAATTGACCGGTTTGCGTCTTTGGTTTAACTTTTGTTTTGCTTGTAAGAAGGAAATTGACCGATTTGTCTTCTTTTCATGCCATTGTTGCGTATATAATATATAGGTAAAATGACATATTTTATTGTTTGCAACCAAAACCGTTTTTACAAATGTTGGTAACGAGTTTTATAATTATTTTGATTATATGATGACAGAAATAGTGTAATAATTAATCGATCATGTACCTAATTATCCTGCTCTGTACGGTCGGGAAATTTACCCGTATGACCGCACATACCCTAAATTTCAGTCTTTTAATTTTAATAAAACTTCTGCACAATAAAACATGCGTATTTGTCTATATGCAAACAAGTTTTCAGATTAAAATATCAAATAATTCAAATTCTATCAACATTTAACGAAAGAGTATGATTTTTCTACTTAACATGCAAAAATTATTAAACCTTTTTAATATTTTTTTTATTATATAAAAATAATTTTTAATGTAAAATTTACCTGAAATTATTAAAAGAAAAGATTGTTCGAAATGCTTTCCTTCCATTTCAATAACTTTTTTATTCTTGGCCGAAACTCATCTAAGGTTCGATTTACTTTTATTTTTAAGAATATTATAAAATTATGTTTAGCTCATTAAAATGCATAAATTGATTTATATTTTTAATTTGTATTCTTAATTTCCTTAATTCAATTATCGTACCGATACTTTTGGTTAATGTTAATGGTTATATAGTTCATATATAGCTAGGAATGTTACTAGTCGAATTTAATTCCACCTTCAAAATTTAATTTCTAATACCGCTAGATTTACTTTCATTAATTGTAAGGTCCTCTAAGTTCGTTTTTTTAATTACCTTATACGTGTAACTGATTAATTATGTAAAATCTATAATCCTAATTGAATTTTATTACTTTTGAACATATTCGAATTCATTTACCTTCCGTACCTCCATTCACTTTTGACATTAAAACTCGTATGCAAACATCATCATCATAATACATCATAATTATTGCTTACTATATATAAATTCTCGCTCTTGCATTTATTAAGTTATTTTATCTGTTCCTTAAAGTATATATATAAATATATATCCTAATCCACCAATGATCCCTAATGATCTAGTTCTTCACGGGATGAACAAATTACTCTCATACTCTACATACTATTGTACCGACTCACTCATCTACAGATGCTTCTTACCAATATTTATAGATGCATATGCACACTGATGTATAACTTTAACTATTCAACTATAAATCCCCTTTCTCCTTTTGGACGTATCACCAACCACTACAATCTGTACCCAATAAACATAAATACACACTTGACCACAGGTCTATACATCATCGATTACGTAATTCTATTTTTACCTACACTATTCAATAAAATTAGTTTATGAATTGTACTATCATGGTAACCTTGAAAATCCATGAACTTTAAAATTTATATTTTTCCCTTTTACCTATTCATTATGAATGTAATTTTCCCCACAGAAAAATAAAATTTTGCTAAAAATTTTACAATATCATTCTTTGTCTAACTTAATTGTTTGTCTAAATTAATGTATTAATCCTATTATTCTGTTTGCATAAATTAAAGTATTAATCTTTGAATTTTTTATATTTTATAAACAAGTGTCATTTTAAAGATTTGATTACTCTGCATTGTACCAACCGCCTGAACTCACTTGTTCAGTATAAAAATTTATAATGTAAAGAAAAATTCGTCATCTAACTTGAATTAGTTAGGATGTTATTTTCTCATTTGTATTGTATTAATTGTACCCTATTATATTATTGTATAAATATTTTAAAGGGGAAAGCAATGTAAAAATGAACAATGAATAATCAATATTCATTTTTACATAGAACCAAAATCGCTTAACGCGAGTTTGGATAAAAATTTATTTGTAGCTTCCTATTTTTGTTTGTGTCACAACCCTACGATCTATCATTTCTATGGTTTAGTCGTATCCATTTTCCATTTTTCATTTGTTATAGAATTTATTATAATTAATTATGATTGCCTTGCATCTCACCATCGTCCCTAGATTATGCATACACATTGCATATAACAGGATTCAAACCCGTAGTTGTACTTCTTATTCATTAATACCCACTCTTTGTCTCTAATTCGTTCTTGTAAATCTTCCTAATAATGATTTTACTATACGTACAAATTCAATAACTATGACGTCACATTTTCCCGTCATTAATTTCCCTTCATCATATCTCCAGTATTCAATGTATGAAAATTCTTTAACATCATAATGAAAACTGTACACTCTATAGAAGTCATTATTTATGTGTTATGTAGTATAAATATAACTATTATTCGACCATACCCCCCCCTCATACGTCCATATCTTATCTTGACCATTATCCTATGTCAATTTTATTAAATATTCATTTTGCTCGTGAAACGCAAAACTTTATGCATTCGTTCGAAAACGCGCAAATACGTTCTCGTATTATTTTTTTTCATTATTTTTTTTCAGGTGCGTTCACCCCTCACAAGATATTCATAAATGCTGAGGTAAGTGATCGAATTCGCTAATGACAGCAAAATCGAACGCTTCTAAGATAAATATCTCCTCTCGCTCTGATTTCAAATTCATAACATGTTATAACATATTATGTTGTATATAAATCCATACCGTATGTGCCCATGTACTTTGTATTATATTTCTAACATCTTAATTGTCTATTAATATGAAACACTGTAAAAACAAAACAAAGTTATAGTAACTGTTTAATTGTAATTAACTGTAATACTTTAATTTAATATAACGTAATGTACTTTAATGAAACTGTAATTAATAATAACTTGTAATGTACTTCAATGAAACTGTAATTAAATGTAATGATTTAATATATAATGTAAGAATGTACTTTAATAGAAGTGTAATTAAACAATAATAAGTGAATATGAATTAATTGGTAATTGTAATCGTAATTGTAATGAACCAAAATTAATACATACTCAGTCGTGTACTTAAATTGTACTTATGTACTACTATGAAATGATATCGCCTTCAGAAATGAAGATTCGGCAAAAATATACGATTAGTTTTTTATTTTTTTTAAATTTTATTTGGAATCCTTCAAACATCTGATCATGTGTTTAAAAGGGGGGAACTTAACCTTCAACTGCCGTCCCCCAACATTTAGGCTTATATTATACATGTATTTGTAAAATGAACAGCACTTCATTACGGCTCTCTGCTTTGGTCACTGCTACGACACTCCCTTGTTAGCAGTCGCTGCGGGGAGGGGGCAGAGGCCCCTTGCCTCCTTAACTTTTTAGATTCCGGCCTGAGCCATGGTCGAAAGAGGTCGAACCCCTACCCCTGTAAATTCAGAGCACTAACTGTACATTTTTTTTAGAAGTAAATTACAGTGAGAAACACTTTTATTTTCCCCTTCGAGCCGTGCTCTCTTCAGAAGAACTTAGTCAGTAAAGTCGATAAGTTATAAAAGAAAAGTCGATAATTTTAGTATCAGAGAAAGTATCAGAGTATTATAAAAGAGAAGAATTAACAACTGGCGACCCTTTGCCCAAATTAAGAAAGAGACAACCCAAGCACCATAGAAGATATTGGCATAACAGTCTGGCGAGTCTGTAGCCAAGAGTTTAACAAGTGGCGACCCACCATTTGACCGGCGGAAAAGAATTAGAATGTTATAGAAGAAATATCCGTTGCTGCCTCCTAACCAGAACCCCCGTCGATCCGAACCACCCAAGGGCCATAGACGGAGGGGTTAACAGTCTGGCGACTCTGCCAGGATAAACATTTGGAGACCCTACTACCAAGATTAGAAGAATATTTTAACAAGAAGATTTTAACAAGTGGCCACTCTTTGGCCAGGATAGAAATTACCCTGCATCAGGATAAAACCAGTTGACCGGCGTGTCACGACTTCCAGTTCGTAACATCCACCCTTGAACCGGTGTGTCACGACTCCAAGTTCTCCACGCCTAGTTTTCATCCAAGAAGAAGTAGCCAGCAAGACACGTTTTGAAGTCACGTCTTCAGGACACGTCAAGGATTTCGCCGTAGAAAGTACATAGTTGTTTTTTTTTAAGTAATTTGTAAACATTTGAAAAGTCAGTATTATTAACAGTTAATATTTAGTATTGAGCCAGAATTAACACAAAACACAGTGAACATTTCAGACACCAGTGATACATTTTTTTTTTAGTGAAACAGTAATTTTCATAGAAGTTAAAATAAGAGAAGTTAAAAGTAAGAGAAGTTAACCTTTACTGTCTAAATATTTTGTAGGTTAAGTAATGAATGCGTGTATTCGAAAGGTTAGAAATTTGTCCTTTTCGGCAGTAAAGGGTTAAAAGTAAGAGAATTAATTTCAGAGAGAGTTAATTTCAGAGAGTTAATTTCAGAGAGTTAATTTCAGAAAGTTAATTTCACTATTATAGTCAGTATAGAATAATTTTATTTTATGTACCAAACATAATAGTACAGTACCTTCGCGTACATTAGAGTGAAATGTTTACATTTTTTATTTTTTTGTTTACAATTTTTTCAAATTATTGAATTGAATTGACGTGCAAAATTAAAAGAGAGTTTACAGAAAGTTTATAGAGTTTATAGAGAGTTTATCGTTTATAGAGATACTTGATTGTATTTCAAGTAAGTCCAGAGGATAATAGTCTCCACTTGATAGAGATCAAGTGCAGTCATTTTCCATTTTCAGTTAATTTCAAGTTAGACAGTTTCAAGATACTACTTGATAAGAGTTCAAGTTAGACAGTTTCAAGATACTACTTGATAAGAGTTCAAGTTAGACAGTTTCAAGATACTACTTGATAAGAGTTCAAGTTAGACAGTTTCAAGATACTACTTGATAAGAGTTCAAGTTAGACAGTTTCAAGATACTACTTGATAAGAGTTCAAGTTAGACAGTTTCAAGATACTTGATAGAGTTCAAGTCAGACAGTTTAAAGATACTTGATAGAGTTCAAGTCAGACAGTTTAAAGATACTTGATAGAGTTCAAGTCAGACAGTTTAAAGATACTTGATAGAGTTCAAGTCAGACAGTTTAAAGATACTTGATAGAGTTCAATTCAGACAGTTTCAAATCTGTTTTCAAGTCCCAAGTTGGTTTTCAAGTCCCAAGTCATTTCAATGCAGTCAATTGAATTCAACTTTTTCTTTGTAGTTTAAGAGAATTTAATTTAAGAAAATGTAATTTAAGAATTTAATTCAACCTTTTTTTTGTTGTTTAAGAGAATTTAATTCAACCTTTTTTTTGTTGTAAAAGAGAATTAAATTCAACCTGAATTGACCGGTTTGCGTCTTTGGTTTAACTTTTGTTTTGCTTGTAAGAAGGAAATTGACCGATTTGTCTTCTTTTCATGCCATTGTTGTGTATATAAATATATAGGTAAAATGACATATTTTATTGTTTGCAACCAAAACCGTTTTTACAAATGTTGGTAACGAGTTTTATAATTATTTTGATTATATGATGACAGAAATAGTGTAATAATTAATCGATCATGTACCTAATTTATCCTGCTCTGTACGGTCGGGAAATTTACCCGTATGACCGCACATACCCTAAATTTCAGTCATTTAATTTTAATAAAACTTCTACACAATAAAACATGTGTATTTGTCTATATGCAAACAAGTTTTCAGATTAAAATATAAATAATTCAAATTCTATCAACATTTAACGAAAGAGTATGATTTTTCTACTTAACATGCAAAAATTATTAAACCTTTTTAATATTTTTTTTATTATATAAAAATAATTTTTAATGTAAAATTTACCTGAAATTATTAAAAGAAAAGATTGTTCGAAATGCTTTCCTTCCATTTCAATAACTTTTTTATTCTTGGCCGAAACTCATCTAAGGTTCGATTTACTTTTATTTTTAAGAATATTATAAAATTATGTTTAGCTCATTAAAATGCATAAATTGATTTCTATTTTTAATTTGTATTCTTAATTTCCTTAATTCAATTATCGTACCGATACTTTTGGTTAATGTTAATGGTTATATAGTTCATATATAGCTAGGAATGTTACTAGTCGAATTTAATTCCACCTTCAAAATTTAATTTCTAATACCGCTAGATTTACTTTCATTAATTGTAAGGTCCTCTAAGTTCGTTTTTTTAATTACCTTATACGTGTAACTGATTAATTATGTAAAATCTATAATCCTAATTGAATTTTATTACTTTTGACACATATTCGAATTCATTTACCTTCCGTACCTCCATTCACTTTTGCATTAAAACTCGTATGCAAACATCATCATCATAATACATCATAATTATTGCTTACTATATATAAATTCTCGCTCTTGCATTTATTAAGTTATTTTATCTGTTCCTTAAAGTATATATATAAATATATAATCCTAATCCACCAATGATCCCTAATGATCTAGTTCTTCACGGGATGAACAAATTACTCTCATACTCTACATACTATTGTACCGACTCACTCATCTACAGATGCTTCTTACCAATATTTATAGATGCATATGCACACTGATGTATAACTTTAACTATTCAACTATAAATCCCCTTTCTCCTTTTGGACGTATCACCAACCACTACAATCTGTACCCAATAAACATAAATACACACTTGACCACAGGTCTATACATCATCGATTACGTAATTCTATTTTTACCTACACTATTCAATAAAATTAGTTTATGAATTGTACTATCATGGTAACCTTGAAAATCCATGAACTTTAAAATTTATATTTTTCCCTTTTACCTATTCATTATGAATGTAATTTTCCCCACAGAAAAATAAAATTTTGCTAAAAATTTTACAATATCATTCTTTGTCTAACTTAATTGTTTGTCTAAATTAATGTATTAATCCTATTATTCTGTTTGCATAAATTAAAGTATTAATCTTTGAATTTTTTATATTTTATAAACAAGTGTCATTTTAAAGATTTGATTACTCTGCATTGTCCCCAACCGCCTGAACTCACTTGTTCAGTATAAAAATTTATAATGTAAAGAAAAATTCGTCATCTAACTTGAATTAGTTAGGATGTTATTTTCTCATTTGTATTGTATTAATTGTACCCTATTATATTATTGTATAAATATTTTAAAGGGGACAGCAATGTAAAAATGAACAATGAATAATCAATATTCATTTTTACATAAGAACCAAAATCGCTTAACGCGAGTTTGGATAAAAATTTTATTTGTAGCTTCCTATTTTTGTTTGTGTCACAACCCTACGATCTACCATTTCTATGGTTTAGTCGTATCCATTTTCCATTTTTCATTTGTTATAGAATTTATTATAATTAATTATGATTGCCTTGCATCTCACCCTCGTCCCTAGATTATGCATACACATTGCATATAACAGGATTGAAACCCGTAGTTGTACTTCTTATTCATTAATACCCACTCTTTGTCTCTAATTCGTTCTTGTAAATCTTCCTAATAATGATTTTTACTATACGTACAAATTCAATAACTATGACGTCACATTTTCCCGTCATTAATTTCCCTTCATCATATCTCCAGTATTCAATGTATGAAAATTCTTTAACATCATAATGAAAACTGTACACTCTATAGAAGTCATTATTTATGTTATGTAGTATAAATATAACTATTATTCGACCATACCCCCCCCTCATACGTCCATATCTTATCTTGACCATTATCCTATGTCAATTTTATTAAATATTCATTTTGCTCGTGAAACGCAAAACTTTATGCATTCGTTCGAAAACGCGCAAATACGTTCTCGTATTATTTTTTTTCATTATTTTTTTTCAAGTGCGTTCACCCCTCACAAGATATTCATAAATGCTGAGGTAAGTGATCGAATTCGCTAATGACAGCAAAATCGAACGCTTCTAAGATAAATATCTCCTCTCGCTCTGATTTCAAATTCATAACATGTTATAACATATTATAACATATTATGTTGTATATAAATCCATACCGTATGTGCCCATGTACTTTGTATTATATTTCTAACATCTTAATTGTCTATTAATATGAAACACTGTAAAAACAAAACAAAGTTATAGTAACTGTTTAATTGTAATTAACTGTAATACTTTAATTTAATATAACGTAATGTACTTTAATGAAACTGTAATTAATAATAACTTGTAATGTACTTCAATGAAACTGTAATTAAATGTAATGATTTAATATATAATGTAAGAATGTACTTTAATAGAAGTGTAATTAAACAATAATAAGTGAATATGAATTAATTGGTAATTGTAATCGTAATTGTAATGAACCAAAATTAATACATACTCAGTCGTGTACTTAAATTGTACTTATGTACTACTATGAAATGATATCGCCTTCAGAAATGAAGATTCGGCAAAAATATACGATTAGTTTTTTATTTTTTTAAATTTTTATTTGGAATCCTTCAAACATCTGATCATGTGTTTAAAAGGGGGGAACTTAACCTTCAACTGCCGTCCCCCAACATTTAGGCTTATATTATACATGTATTTGTAAAATGAACAGCACTTCATTACGGCTCTCTGCTTTGGTCACTGCTACGACACTCCCTTGTTAGCAGCTCGCTGCGGGGAGGGGGCAGAGGCCCCTTGCCTCCTTAACTTTTTAGATTCCGGCCTGAGCCATGGTCGAAAGAGGTCGAACCCCTACCCCTGTAAATTCAGAGCACTAACTGTACATTTTTTTTAGAAGTAAATTACAGTGAGAAACACTTTTATTTTCCCCTTCGAGCCGTGCTCTCTTCAGAAGAACTTAGTCAGTAAAGTCGATAAGTTATAAAAGAAAAGTCGATAATTTTAGTATCAGAGAAAGTATCAGAGTATTATAAAAAGAGAAGAATTAACAACTGGCGACCCTTTGCCCAAATTAAGAAAGAGACAACCCAAGCACCATAGAAGATATTGGCATAACAGTCTGGCGAGTCTGTAGCCAAGAGTTTAACAAGTGGCGACCCACCATTTGACCGGCGGAAAAGAATTAGAATGTTATAGAAGAAATATCCGTTGCTGCCTCCTAACCAGAACCCCCGTCGACTCCGAACCACCCAAGGGCCATAGACGGAGGGGTTAACAGTCTGGCGACTCTGCCAGGATAAACATTTGGAGACCCTACTACCAAGATTAGAAGAATATTTTAACAAGAAGATTTTAACAAGTGGCCACTCTTTGGCCAGGATAGAAATTACCCTGCATCAGGATAAAACCAGTTGACCGGCGTGTCACGACTTCCAGTTCGTAACATCCACCCTTGAACCGGTGTGTCACGACTCCAAGTTCTCCACGCCTAGTTTTCATCCAAGAAGAAGTAGCCAGCAAGACACATTTTGAAGACACGTCTTCAGGACACGTCTTCAGGACACGTCAAGGATTTCGCCGTAGAAATTTTGTTAAGTACAGAGTTGTTTTTTTTTAAGTAATTTGTAAACATTTGAAAAGTCAGTATTATTAACAGTTAATATTTAGTATTGAGCCAGAATTAACACAAAACACAGTGAACATTTCAGACACCAGTGATACATTTTCTTTTTTAGTGAAACAGTAATTTTCACAGAAGTTAAAAATAAGAGAAGTTAAAAGTAAGAGAAGTTAACCCTTTACTGCCTAAATATTTTGTAGGGTTAAGTAATGAATGCGTGTATTCGAAAGGTTAGAAATTTGTCCTTTTCGGCAGTAAAGGGTTAAAAGTAAGAGAATTAATTTCAGAGAGAGTTAATTTCAGAGAGTTAATTTCAGAGAGTTAATTTCAGAAAGTTAATTTCACTATTATAGTCAGTATAGAATAATTTTATTTTATGTACCAAACATAATAGTACAGTACCTTCGCGTACATTAGAGTGAAATGTTTACATTTTTTATTTTTTTTGTTTACAATTTTTTCAAATTATTGAATTGAATTGACGTGCAAAATTAAAAGAGAGTTTACAAAGTTTATAGAGTTTATAGAGAGTTTATCGTTTATAGAGATACTTGATTGTATTTCAAGTAAGTCCAGAGGATAATAGTCTCCACTTGATAGAGATCAAGTGCAGTCATTTTCATTTTCATTTTCAGTTAATTTCAAGTTACTGATAGTTCAAGTTAGACAGTTTCAAGATACTACTTGATAAGAGTTCAAGTTAGACAGTTTCAAGATACTACTTGATAAGAGTTCAAGTTAGACAGTTTCAAGATACTACTTGATAAGAGTTCAAGTTAGACAGTTTCAAGATACTACTTGATAAGAGTTCAAGTTAGACAGTTTCAAGATACTACTTGATAAGAGTTCAAGTTAGACAGTTTCAAGATACTACTTGATAAGAGTTCAAGTTAGACAGTTTCAAGATACTTGATAGAGTTCAAGTCAGACAGTTTAAAGATACTTGATAGAGTTCAAGTCAGACAGTTTAAAGATACTTGATAGAGTTCAAGTCAGACAGTTTAAAGATACTTGATAGAGTTCAAGTCAGACAGTTTAAAGATACTTGATAGAGTTCAATTCAGACAGTTTCAAATCTGTTTTCAAGTCCCAAGTTGGTTTTCAAGTCCCAAGTCATTTCAATGCAGTCAATTGAATTCAACTTTTTCTTTGTAGTTTAAGAGAATTTAATTTAAGAAAATGTAATTTAAGAATTTAATTCAACCTTTTTTTTGTTGTTTAAGAGAATTTAATTCAACCTTTTTTTGTTGTAAAAGAGAATTAAATTCAACCTGAATTGACCGGTTTGCGTCTTTGGTTTAACTTTTGTTTTGCTTGTAAGAAGGAAATTGACCGATTTGTCTTCTTTTCATGCCATTGTTGCGTATATAAATATATAGTAAAATGACATATTTATTGTTTGCAACCAAAACCGTTTTTACAAATGTTGGTAACGAGTTTTATAATTATTTTGATTATATGATGACAGAAATAGTGTAATAATTAATCGATCATGTACCTAATTTATCCTGCTCTGTACGGTCGGGAAATTTACCCGTATGACCGCACATACCCTAAATTTCAGTCATTTAATTTTAATAAAACTTCTACACAATAAAACATGTGTATTTGTCTATATGCAAACAAGTTTTCAGATTAAAATATTAAATAATTCAAATTCTATCAACATTTAACGAAAGAGTATGATTTTTCTACTTAACATGCAAAAATTATTAAACCTTTTTAATATTTTTTTTATTATATAAAAATAATTTTTAATGTAAAATTTACCTGAAATTATTAAAAGAAAAGATTGTTCGAAATGCTTTCCTTCCATTTCAATAACTTTTTTATTCTTGGCCGAAACTCATCTAAGGTTCGATTTACTTTTATTTTTAAGAATATAAAATTATGTTTAGCTCATTAAAATGCATAAATTGATTTATATTTTTAATTTGTATTCTTAATTTCCTTAATTCAATTATCGTACCGATACTTTTGGTTAATGTTAATGGTTATATAGTTCATATATAGCTAGGAATGTTACTAGTCGAATTTAATTCCACCTTCAAAATTTAATTTCTAATACCGCTAGATTTACTTTCATTAATTGTAAGGTCCTCTAAGTTCGTTTTTTTAATTACCTTATACGTGTAACTGATTAATTATGTAAAATCTATAATCCTAATTGAATTTTATTACTTTTGACACATATTCGAATTCATTTACCTTCCGTACCTCCATTCACTTTTGCATTAAAACTCGTATGCAAACATCATCATCATAATACATCATAATTATTGCTTACTATATATAAATTCTCGCTCTTGCATTTATTAAGTTATTTTATCTGTTCCTTAAAGTATATATATAAATATATAATCCTAATCCACCAATGATCCCTAATGATCTAGTTCTTCACGGGATGAACAAATTACTCTCATACTCTACATACTATTGTACCGACTCACTCATCTACAGATGCTTCTTACCAATATTTATAGATGCATATGCACACTGATGTATAACTTTAACTATTCAACTATAAATCCCCTTTCTCCTTTTGGACGTATCACCAACCACTACAATCTGTACCCAATAAACATAAATACACACTTGACCACAGGTCTATACATCATCGATTACGTAATTCTATTTTTACCTACACTATTCAATAAAATTAGTTTATGAATTGTACTATCATGGTAACCTTGAAAATCCATGAACTTTAAAATTTATATTTTTCCCTTTTACCTATTCATTATGAATGTAATTTTCCCCACAGAAAAATAAAATTTTGCTAAAAATTTTACAATATCATTCTTTGTCTAACTTAATTGTTTGTCTAAATTAATGTATTAATCCTATTATTCTGTTTGCATAAATTAAAGTATTAATCTTTGAATTTTTTATATTTTATAAACAAGTGTCATTTTAAAGATTTGATTACTCTGCATTGTACCCAACCGCCTGAACTCACTTGTTCAGTATAAAAATTTATAATGTAAAGAAAAATTCGTCATCTAACTTGAATTAGTTAGGATGTTATTTTCTCATTTGTATTGTATTAATTGTACCCTATTATATTATTGTATAAATATTTTAAAGGGGACAGCAATGTAAAAATGAACAATGAATAATCAATATTCATTTTTACATAAGAACCAAAATCGCTTAACGCGAGTTTGGATAAAAATTTATTTGTAGCTTCCTATTTTTGTTTGTGTCACAACCCTACGATCTACCATTTCTATGGTTTAGTCGTATCCATTTTCCATTTTTCATTTGTTATAGAATTTATTATAATTAATTATGATTGCCTTGCATCTCACCTCGTCCCTAGATTATGCATACACATTGCATATAACAGGATTGAAACCCGTAGTTGTACTTCTTATTCATTAATACCCACTTTTGTCTCTAATTCGTTCTTGTAAATCTTCCTAATAATGATTTTTACTATACGTACAAATTCAATAACTATGACGTCACATTTTCCCGTCATTAATTTCCCTTCATCATATCTCCAGTATTCAATGTATGAAAATTCTTTAACATCATAATGAAAACTGTACACTCTATAGAAGTCATTATTTATGTGTTATGTAGTATAAATATAACTATTATTCGACCATACCCCCCCCCTCATACGTCCATACTTATCTTGACCATTATCCTATGTCAATTTTATTAAATATTCATTTTGCTCGTGAAACGCAAAACTTTATGCATCGTTCGAAAACGCGCAAATACGTTCTCGTATATTTTTTTTCATTATTTTTTTTCAAGTGCGTTCACCCCTCACAAGATATTCATAAATGCTGAGGTAAGTGATCGAATTCGCTAATGACAGCAAAATCGAACGCTTCTAAGATAAATATCTCCTCTCGCTCTGATTTCAAATTCATAACATGTTATAACATATTATGTTGTATAAATCCATACCGTATGTGCCCATGTACTTTGTATTATATTTCTAACATCTTAATTGTCTATTAATATGAAACACTGTAAAAACAAAACAAAGTTATAGTAACTGTTTAATTGTAATTAACTGTAATACTTTAATTTAATATAACGTAATGTACTTTAATGAAACTGTAATTAATAATAACTTGTAATGTACTTCAATGAAACTGTAATTAAATGTAATGATTTAATATATAATGTAAGAATGTACTTTAATAGAAGTGTAATTAAACAATAATAAGTGAATATGAATTAATTGGTAATTGTAATCGTAATTGTAATGAACCAAAATTAATACATACTCAGTCGTGTACTTAAATTGTACTTATGTACTACTATGAAATGATATCGCCTTCAGAAATGAAGATTCGGCAAAAATATACGATTAGTTTTTTATTTTTTTAAATTTTTATTTGGAATCTTTCAAACATCTGATCATGTGTTTAAAAGGGGGGAACTTAACCTTCAACTGCCGTCCCCCAACATTTAGGCTTATATTATACATGTATTTGTAAAATGAACAGCACTTCATTACGGCTCTCTGCTTTGGTCACTGCTACGACACTCCCTTGTTAGCAGCCTCGCTGCGGGGAGGGGGCAGAGGCCCCTTGCCTCCTTAACTTTTTAGATTCCGGCCTGAGCCATGGTCGAAAGAGGTCGAACCCCTACCCCTGTAAATTCAGAGCACTAACTGTACATTTTTTTTAGAAGTAAATTACAGTGAGAAACACTTTTATTTTCCCCTTCGAGCCGTGCTCTCTTCAGAAGAACTTAGTCAGTAAAGTCGATAAGTTATAAAAGAAAAGTCGATAATTTTAGTATCAGAGAAAGTATCAGAGTATTATAAAAAGAGAAGAATTAACAACTGGCGACCCTTTGCCCAAATTAAGAAAGAGACAACCCAAGCACCATAGAAGATATTGGCATAACAGTCTGGCGAGTCTGTAGCCAAGAGTTTAACAAGTGGCGACCCACCATTTGACCGGCGGAAAAGAATTAGAATGTTATAGAAGAAATATCCGTTGCTGCCTCCTAACCAGAACCCCCGTCGACTCCGAACCACCCAAGGGCCATAGACGGAGGGGTTAACAGTCTGGCGACTCTGCCAGGATAAACATTTGGAGACCCTACTACCAAGATTAGAAGAATATTTTAACAAGAAGATTTTAACAAGTGGCCACTCTTTGGCCAGGATAGAAATTACCCTACATCAGGATAAAACCAGTTGACCGGCGTGTCACGACTTCCAGTTCGTAACATCCACCCTTGAACCGGTGTGTCACGACTCCAAGTTCTCCACGCCTAGTTTTCATCCAAGAAGAAGTAGCCACAAGACATTTGAAGACACGTTGAAGTCACGTCTTCAGGACACGTCAAGGATTTCGCCGTAGAAATTTTGTTAAGTACAGAGTTGTTTTTTTTAAGTAATTTGTAAACATTTGAAAAGTCAGTATTATTAACAGTTAATATTTAGTATTGAGCCAGAATTAACACAAAACACAGTGAACATTTCAGACACCAGTGGTATATTTTCTTTTTTAGTGAAACAGTAATTTTCACAGAAGTTAAAAATAAGAGAAGTTAAAAGTAAGAGAAGTTAACCCTTTACTGCCTAAATATTTTGTAGGGTTAAGTAATGAATGCGTGTATTCGAAAGGTTAGAAATTTGTCCTTTTCGGCAGTAATGGGTTAAAAGTAAGAGAATTAATTTCAGAGAGAGTTAATTTCAGAGAGTTAATTTCAGAGTTAATTTCAGAAAGTTAATTTCACTATTATATTCAGTATAGAATAATTTTATTTTATGTACCAAACATAATAGTACAGTACCTTCGCGTACATTAGAGTGAAATGTTTACATTTTTTTTTTTTTTGTTTACAATTTTTTCAAATTATTGAATTGAATTGACGTGCAAAATTAAAAGAGAGTTTACAAAAAGTTTATAGAGTTTATAGAGAGTTTATCGTTTATAGAGATACTTGATTGTATTTCAAGTAAGTCCAGAGGATAATAGTCTCCACTTGATAGAGATCAAGTGCAGTCATTTTCCATTTTCAGTTAATTTCAAGTTAGACAGTTTCAAGATACTACTTGATAAGAGTTCAAGTTAGACAGTTTCAAGATACTACTTGATAAGAGTTCAAGTTAGACAGTTTCAAGATACTACTTGATAAGAGTTCAAGTTAGACAGTTTCAAGATACTACTTGATAAGAGTTCAAGTTAGACAGTTTCAAGATACTACTTGATAAGAGTTCAAGTTAGACAGTTTCAAGATACTACTTGATAAGAGTTCAAGTTAGACAGTTTCAAGATACTTGATAGAGTTCAAGTCAGACAGTTTAAAGATACTTGATAGAGTTCAAGTCAGACAGTTTAAAGATACTTGATAGAGTTCAAGTCAGACAGTTTAAAGATACTTGATAGAGTTCAAGTCAGACAGTTTAAAGATACTTGATAGAGTTCAATTCAACAGTTTCAAATCTGTTTTCAAGTCCCAAGTTGGTTTTCAAGTCCCAAGTCATTTCAATGCAGTCAATTGAATTCAACTTTTTCTTTGTAGTTTAAGAGAATTTAATTTAAGAAAATGTAATTTAAGAATTTAATTCAACCTTTTTTTTGTTGTTTAAGAGAATTTAATTCAACCTTTTTTTTGTTGTAAAAGAGAATTAAATTCAACCTGAATTGACCGGTTTGCGTCTTTGGTTTAACTTTTGTTTTGCTTGTAAGAAGGAAATTGACCGATTTGTCTTCTTTTCATGCCATTGTTGCGTATATAAATATATAGTAAAATGACATATTTTATTGTTTGCAACCAAAACCGTTTTTACAAATGTTGGTAACGAGTTTTATAATTATTTTGATTATATGATGACAGAAATAGTGTAATAATTAATCGATCATGTACCTAATTTATCCTGCTCTGTACGGTCGGGAAATTTACCCGTATGACCGCACATACCCTAAATTTCAGTCATTTAATTTTAATAAAACTTCTACACAATAAAACATGTGTATTTGTCTATATGCAAACAAGTTTTCAGATTAAAATATAAATAATTCAAATTCTATCAACATTTAACGAAAGAGTATGATTTTTCTACTTAACATGCAAAAATTATTAAACCTTTTTAATATTTTTTTTATTATATAAAAATAATTTTTAATGTAAAATTTACCTGAAATTATTAAAAGAAAAGATTGTTCGAAATGCTTTCCTTCCATTTCAATAACTTTTTTATTCTTGGCCGAAACTCATCTAAGGTTCGATTTACTTTTATTTTTAAGAATATTATAAAATTATGTTTAGCTCATTAAAATGCATAAATTGATTTCTATTTTTAATTTGTATTCTTAATTTCCTTAATTCAATTATCGTACCGATACTTTTGGTTAATGTTAATGGTTATATAGTTCATATATAGCTAGGAATGTTACTAGTCGAATTTAATTCCACCTTCAAAATTTAATTTCTAATACCGCTAGATTTACTTTCATTAATTGTAAGGTCCTCTAAGTTCGTTTTTTTAATTACCTTATACGTGTAACTGATTAATTATGTAAAATCTATAATCCTAATTGAATTTTATTACTTTTGACACATATTCGAATTCATTTACCTTCCGTACCTCCATTCACTTTTGCATTAAAACTCGTATGCAAACATCATCATCATAATACATCATAATTATTGCTTACTATATATAAATTCTCGCTCTTGCATTTATTAAGTTATTTTATCTGTTCCTTAAAGTATATATATAAATATATAATCCTAATCCACCAATGATCCCTAATGATCTAGTTCTTCACGGGATGAACAAATTACTCTCATACTCTACATACTATTGTACCGACTCACTCATCTACAGATGCTTCTTACCAATATTTATAGATGCATATGCACACTGATGTATAACTTTAACTATTCAACTATAAATCCCCTTTCTCCTTTTGGACGTATCACCAACCACTACAATCTGTACCCAATAAACATAAATACACACTTGACCACAGGTCTATACATCATCGATTACGTAATTCTATTTTTACCTACACTATTCAATAAAATTAGTTTATGAATTGTACTATCATGGTAACCTTGAAAATCCATGAACTTTAAAATTTATATTTTTCCCTTTTACCTATTCATTATGAATGTAATTTTCCCCACAGAAAAATAAAATTTTGCTAAAAATTTTACAATATCATTCTTTGTCTAACTTAATTGTTTGTCTAAATTAATGTATTAATCCTATTATTCTGTTTGCATAAATTAAAGTATTAATCTTTGAATTTTTTATATTTTATAAACAAGTGTCATTTTAAAGATTTGATTACTCTGCATTGCCCAACCGCCTGAACTCACTTGTTCAGTATAAAAATTTATAATGTAAAGAAAAATTCGTCATCTAACTTGAATTAGTTAGGATGTTATTTTCTCATTTGTATTGTATTAATTGTACCCTATTATATTATTGTATAAATATTTTAAAGGGGAAGCAATGTAAAAATGAACAATGAATAATCAATTCATTTTTACATAGAACCAAAATCGCTTAACGCGAGTTTGGATAAAAATTTTATTTGTAGCTTCCTATTTTTGTTTGTGTCACAACCCTACGATCTACCATTTCTATGGTTTAGTCGTATCCATTTTCCATTTTTCATTTGTTATAGAATTTATTATAATTAATTATGATTGCCTTGCATCTCACCCTCGTCCCTAGATTATGCATACACATTGCATATAACAGGATTGAAACCCGTAGTTGTACATCTTATTCATTAATACCCACTATTTGTCTCTAATTCGTTCTTGTAAATCTTCCTAATAATGATTTTTACTATACGTACAAATTCAATAACTATGACGTCACATTTTCCCGTCATTAATTTCCCTTCATCATATCTCCAGTATTCAATGTATGAAAATTCTTTAACATCATAATGAAAACTGTACACTCTATAGAAGTCATTATTTATGTGTTATGTATTATAAATATAACTATTATTCGACCATACCCCCCCCCTCATACGTCCATAACTTATCTTGACCATTATCCTATGTCAATTTTATTAAATATTCATTTTGCTCGTGAAACGCAAAACTTTATGCATTCGTTCGAAAACGCGCAAATACGTTCTCGTAATTTTTTTTCATTATTTTTTTTCAAGTGCGTTCACCCCTCACAAGATATTCATAAATGCTGAGGTAAGTGATCGAATTCGCTAATGACAGCAAAATCGAACGCTTCTAAGATAAATATCTCCTCTCGCTCTGATTTCAAATTCATAACATGTTATAACATATTATGTTGTATATAAATCCATACCGTATGTGCCCATGTACTTTGTATTATATTTCTAACATCTTAATTGTCTATTAATATGAAACACTGTAAAAACAAAACAAAGTTATAGTAACTGTTTAATTGTAATTAACTGTAATACTTTAATTTAATATAACGTAATGTACTTTAATGAAACTGTAATTAATAATAACTTGTAATGTACTTCAATGAAACTGTAATTAAATGTAATGATTTAATATATAATGTAAGAATGTACTTTAATAGAAGTGTAATTAAACAATAATAAGTGAATATGAATTAATTGGTAATTGTAATCGTAATTGTAATGAACCAAAATTAATACATACTCAGTCGTGTACTTAAATTGTACTTATGTACTACTATGAAATGATATCGCCTTCAGAAATGAAGATTCGGCAAAAATATACGATTAGTTTTTTATTTTTTTAAATTTTTATTTGGAATCCTTCAAACATCTGATCATGTGTTTAAAAGGGGGGAACTTAACCTTCAACTGCCGTCCCCCAACATTTAGGCTTATATTATACATGTATTTGTAAAATGAACAGCACTTCATTACGGCTCTCTGCTTTGGTCACTGCTACGACACTCCCTTGTTAGCAGCTCGCTCGGGGAGGGGGCAGAGGCCCCTTGCCTCCTTAACTTTTTAGATTCCGGCCTGAGCCATGGTCGAAAGAGGTCGAACCCCTACCCCTGTAAATTCAGAGCACTAACTGTACATTTTTTTTAGAAGTAAATTACAGTGAGAAACACTTTTATTTTCCCCTTCGAGCCGTGCTCTCTTCAGAAGAACTTAGTCAGTAAAGTCGATAAGTTATAAAAAAAAGTCGATAATTTTAGTATCAGAGAAAGTATCAGAGTATTATAAAAAGAGAAGAATTAACAACTGGCGACCCTTTGCCCAAATTAAGAAAGAGACAACCCAAGCACCATAGAAGATATTGGCATAACAGTCTGGCGAGTCTGTAGCCAAGAGTTTAACAAGTGGCGACCCACCATTTGACCGGCGGAAAAGAATTAGAATGTTATAGAAGAAATATCCGTTGCTGCCTCCTAACCAGAACCCCCGTCGATCCGAACCACCCCAGGGCCATAGACGGAGGGGTTACAGTCTGGCGACTCTGCCAGGATAAACATTTGGAGACCCTACTACCAAGATTAGAAGAATATTTTAACAAGAAGATTTTAACAAGTGGCCACTCTTTGGCCAGGATAGAAATTACCCTGCATCAGGATAAAACCAGTTGACCGGCGTGTCACGACTTCCAGTTCGTAACATCCACCCTTGAACCGGTGTGTCACGACTCCAAGTTCTCCACGCCTAGTTTTCATCCAAGAAGAAGTAGCCAGCAAGACACGTTTTGAAGTCACGTCTTCAGGACACGTCAAGGATTTCGCCGTAGAAATTTTGTTAAGTACATAGTTGTTTTTTTTTAAGTAATTTGTAAACATTTGAAAAGTCAGTATTATTAACAGTTAATATTTAGTATTGAGCCAGAATTAACACAAAACACAGTGAACATTTCAGACACCAGTGATACATTTTTTTTTTAGTGAAACTAATTTTCACAGAAGTTAAAAGTAAGAGAAGTTAAAAGTAAGAGAAGTTAACGCTTTACTGCCTAAATATTTTGTAGGGTTAAGTAATGAATGCGTGTATCGAAAGGTTAGAAATTTGTCCTTTTAGGCAGTAAAGGGTTAAAAGTAAGAGAATTAATTTCAGAGAGAGTTAATTTCAGAGAGTTAATTTCAGAGTTAATTTCAGAAAGTTAATTTCACTATTATAGTCAGTATAGAATAATTTTATTTTATGTACCAAACATAATAGTACAGTACCTTCGCGTACATTAGAGTGAAATGTTTACATTTTTTATTTTTTTTGTTTACAATTTTTCAAATTATTGAATTGAATTGACGTGCAAAATTAAAAGAGAGTTTACAGAAGTTTATAGAGTTTATAGAGAGTTTATCGTTTATAGAGATACTTGATTGTATTTCAAGTAAGTCCAGAGGATAATAGTCTCCACTTGATAGAGATCAAGTGCAGTCATTTTCCATTTTCAGTTAATTTCAAGTTAGACAGTTTCAAGATACTACTTGATAAGAGTTCAAGTTAGACAGTTTCAAGATACTACTTGATAAGAGTTCAAGTTAGACAGTTTCAAGATACTACTTGATAAGAGTTCAAGTTAGACAGTTTCAAGATACTACTTGATAAGAGTTCAAGTTAGACAGTTTAAAGATACTACTTGATAAGAGTTCAAGTTAGACAGTTTCAAGATACTACTTGATAAGAGTTCAAGTTAGACAGTTTCAAGATACTACTTGATAAGAGTTCAAGTTAGACAGTTTCAAGATACTTGATAGAGTTCAAGTCAGACAGTTTAAAGATACTTGATAGAGTTCAAGTCAGACAGTTTAAAGATACTTGATAGAGTTCAAGTCAGACAGTTTAAAGATACTTGATAGAGTTCAAGTCGGAAAGTTTAAAGATACTTGATACAGTTCAATTCAGACAGTTTCAAATCTGTTTTCAAGTCCCAAGTTGGTTTTCAAGTCCCAAGTCATTTCAATGCAGTCATTGAATTCAACTTTTTCTTTGTAGTTTAAGAGAATTTAATTTAAGAAAATGTAATTTAAGAATTTAATTCAACCTTTTTTTGTTGTTTTAAGAGAATTTAATTCAACCTTTTTTTTGTTGTAAAGAGAATTAAATTCAACCTGAATTGACCGGTTTTGCGTCTTTGGTTTAACTTTTGTTTTGCTTGTAAGAAGGAAATTGACCGATTTGTCTTCTTTTCATGCCATTGTTGCGTATATAAATATATAGGTAAAATGACATATTTTTATTGTTTGCAACCAAAACCGTTTTTACAAATGTTGGTAACGAGTTTTATAATTATTTTGATTATATGATGACAGAATATGTGTAATAATTAATTGATCATGTACCTAATTTAGCCTGCTCTGTACGGTCGGGAAATTTACCCGTATGACCGCACATACCATAATTTCAGTCTTTTAATTTTAATAAAACTTCTGCACAATAAACATGCGTATTTGTCTATATGCAAACAAGTTTTTCAGATTAAAATATAAATAATTCAAATTCTATCAACATTTAACGAAAGAGTATGATTTTTCTACTTAACATGCAAAAATTATTAAACCTTTTTAATATTTTTTTATTATATAAAAATAATTTTTAATGTAAAATTTACCTGAAATTATTAAAAGAAAAGATTGTTCGAAATGCTTTCCTTCCATTTCAATAACTTTTTTATTCTTGGCCGAAACTCATCTAAGGTTCGATTTACTTTTATTTTTAAGAATATTATAAAATTATGTTTACTCATTAAAATGCATAAATTGATTTATATTTTTAATTTGTATTCTTAATTTCCTTAATTCAATTATCGTACCGATACTTTTGGTTAATGTTAATGGTTATATAGTTCATATATAGTAGGAATGTTACTAGTCGAATTTAATTCCACCTTCAAAATTTAATTTCTAATACCGCTAGATTTATTTCATTAATTGTAAGGTCCTCTAAGTTCGTTTTTTTAATTACCTTATACGTGTAACTGATTAATTATGTAAAATCTATGATCCTAATTGAATTTTATTACTTTTGAAACATATTCGAATTCATTTACCTTCCGTACCTCCATTCACTTTTGCAATAAAACTCGTATGCAAACATCATCATCATAATACATCATAATTATTGCTAACTATATAAATTCTCGCTCTTGCATTTATTAAGTTATTTTATCTGTTCCTTAAAGTATATATATAAATATATAATCCTAATCCACCAATGATCCCTAATGATCTAGTTCTTCACGGGATGAACAAATTACTCTCATACTCTACATACTATTGTACCGACTCACTCATCTACAGATTCTTCTTACCAATATTTATAGATGCATATGCACACTGATGTATAACTTTAACTATTCAACTATAAATCCCCTTTCTCCTTTTGGACGTATCACCAACCACTACAATCTGTACCCAATAACATAAATACACACTTGACCACAGGTCTATACATCATCGATTACGTAATTCTATTTTTACCTACTATTCAATAAAATTAGTTTATGAATTGTACTATCATGGTAACCTTGAAAATCCATGAACTTAAAATTTATTTTTTCCCTTTTACCTATTCATTATGAATGTAATTTTCCCCACAGAAAAATAAAATTTTGCTGAAAATTTTACAATATCATTCTTTGTCTAACTTAATTGTTTGTCTAAATTAATGTATTAATCCTATTATTCTGTTTGCATAAATTAAAGTATTAATCTTTGAATTTTTTATATTTTATAAACAAGTGTCATTTTAAAGATTTGATACTCGGCATTGTACCGAACCGCCTGAACTCACTGTTCAGTATAAAAATTTATAATGTAAAGAAAAATTCGTCATCTAACTTGAACTAGTTAGGATGTTATTTCTCATTTGTATTTTATTAATTGTACCCTATTATATTATTGTATAAATATTTTTAAAGGGGAAAGCAATGTAAAAATGAACAATGAATAATCAATATTCATTTTTACATAAGAACCAAAATCGCTTAACGCGAGTTTGAATAAAAAATTTATTGTAGCTTCCTATTTTTGTTTGTGTCACAACCCTACGATCTACCATTTCTATGGTTTAGTCGTATCCCATTTTCATTTTTCATTTGTTAGAGAATTTATTTAATTAATTATGATTGCCTTGCATCTCACCCTCGTCCCTAGATTATGCATACACATTGCATATAACAGGATTGAAACCGTAGTTGTACTTCTTATTCATTAATACCCACTCTTTGCTCTAATTCGTTTGTAAATCTTCCTAATAATGATGTTTTCTATACGTACAAATTCAATAACTATGACGTCACATTTTCCCGTCATTAATTTCCCTTCATCATATCTCCCGTAATCAATGTATGAAAATTCTTTGACATCATAATGAAAACTGTACACTCTATAGAAGTCATTATTTATGTTATGTAGTATAAATATAAACTATTATTCGACCATACCCCCCCCCCTCAAACGTCCATATCTTATCTGACCATTATCCTATGTCAATTTTATTAAATATTCATTTTGCTCGTGAAACGCAAAAACTTTATGCATTCGTTCGAAACGCGCAATACGTTCTCGTAATATTTTTTCTCATTATTTTTTTCAAGTGCGTTCACCCTCACAACATATTTCATAAATGCTGAGGTAAGTGATCGAATTCGTAATGACAGCAAAATCGAACACTTCTAAGATAAATATCTCCTCTCGCTCTGATTTCAAATTCATAACATGTTATTAACATATTATAACATATTATGTTTATATAAATCCATACCGTATGTGCCCATGTACTTTGTATTATATTTCTAACATCTTAATTGTCTATTAATATGAAACACTGTAAAAACAAAACAAAGTTATAGTAACTGTTTAATTGTAATTAACTGTAATACTTTAATTTAATATAACGTAATGTACTTTAATGAAACTGTAATTAATAATAACTTGTAATGTACTTCAATGAAACTGTAATTAAATGTAATGACTTAATATATAATGTAAGAATGTATTTTAATAGAAGTGTAATTAAACAATAATAAGTGAATATGAATTAATTGGTAATTGTAATCGTAATTGTAATGAACCAAAATTAATACATACTCAGTCGTGTACTTAAATTGTACTTATGTACTACTATGAAATGATATCGCCTTCAGAAATGAAGATTCGGCAAAAATATACGATTAGTTTTTTTATTTTTTTAAATTTTTATTTGGAATCCTTCAAACATCTGATCATGTGTTTAAAAGGGGGGAACTTAACCTTCAACTGCCGTCCCCCAACATTTAGGCTTATATTATACATGTATTTGTAAAATGAACAGCACTTCATTACGGCTCTCTGCTTTGGTCACTGCTACGACACTCCCTTGTTAGCAGCTCGCTGCGGGAGGGGGCAGAGGCCCCTTGCCTCCTTAACTTTTTAGATTCCGGCCTGAGCCATGGTCGAAAGAGGTCGAACCCCTACCCCTGTAAATTCAGAGCACTAACTGTACATTTTTTTTAGAAGTAAATTACAGTGAGAAACACTTTTATTTTCCCCTTCGAGCCGTGCTCTCTTCAGAAGAACTTAGTCAGTAAAGTCGATAAGTTATAAAAAAAATCGATAATTTTAGTATCAGAGAAAGTATCAGAGTATTATAAAAAGAGAAGAATTAACAACTGGCGACCCTTTGCCCAAATTAAGAAAGAGACAACCCAAGCACCATAGAAGATATTGGCATAACAGTCTGGCGAGTCTGTAGCCAAGAGTTTAACAAGTGGCGACCCACCATTTGACCGGCGGAAAAGAATTAGAATGTTATAGAAGAAATATCCGTTGCTGCCTCCTAACCAGAACCCCCGTCGAATCCGAACCACCCCAGGGCCATAGACGGAGGGGTTATCAGTCTGGCGACTCTGCCAGGATAAACATTTGGAGACCCTACTACCAAGATTAGAAGAATATTTTAACAAGAAGATTTTAACAAGTGGCCACTCTTTGGCCAGGATAGAAATTACCCTGCATCAGGATAAAACCAGTTGACCGGCGTGTCACGACTTCCAGTTCGTAACATCCACCCTTGAACCGGTGTGTCACGACTCCAAGTTCTCCACGCCTAGTTTTCATCCAAGAAGAAGTAGCCAGCAAGACACGTTTTGAAGTCACGTCTTCAGGACACGTCAAGGATTTCGCCGTAGAAATTTTGTTAAGTACATAGTTGTTTTTTTTTAAGTAATTTGTAAACATTTGAAAAGTCAGTATTATTAACAGTTAATATTTAGTATTGAGCCAGAATTAACACAAAACACAGTGAACATTTCAGACACCAGTGATACATTTTCTTTTTAGTGAAACAGTAATTTTCACAGAAGTAAAATAAGAGAAGTTAAAAGTAAGAGAAGTTAACCCTTTACTGCCTAAATATTTTGAGGTTAAGTAATGAATGCGTGTATTCGAAAGGTTAGAAATTTGTCCTTTTCGGCAGTAAAGGGTTAAAAGTAAGAGAATTAATTTCAGAGAGAGTTAATTTCAGAGAGTTAATTTCAGAGAGTTAATTTCAGAAAGTTAATTTCACTATTATAGTCAGTATAGAATAATTTTATTTTATGTACCAAACATAATAGTACAGTACCTTCGCGTACATTAGAGTGAAATGTTTACATTTTTTATTTTTTTTGTTTACAATTTTTTCAAATTATTGAATTGAATTGACGTGCAAAATTAAAAGAGAGTTTACAGAAAGTTTATAGAGTTTATAGAGAGTTTATCGTTTATAGAGATACTTGATTGTATTTCAAGTAAGTCCAGAGGATAATAGTCTCCACTTGATAGAGATCAAGTGCAGTCATTTTCCATTTTCAGTTAATTTCAAGTTAGACAGTTTCAAGATACTACTTGATAAGAGTTCAAGTTAGACAGTTTCAAGATACTACTTGATAAGAGTTCAAGTTAGACAGTTTCAAGATACTACTTGATAAGAGTTCAAGTTAGACAGTTTCAAGATACTACTTGATAAGAGTTCAAGTTAGACAGTTTAAAGATACTACTTGATAAGAGTTCAAGTTAGACAGTTTCAAGATACTACTTGATAAGAGTTCAAGTTAGACAGTTTCAAGATACTTGATAGAGTTCAAGTCAGACAGTTTAAAGATACTTGATAGAGTTCAAGTCAGACAGTTTGAAGATACTTGATAGAGTTCAAGTCAGACAGTTTAAAGATACTTGATAGAGTTCAAGTCAGACAGTTTAAAGATACTTGATAGAGTTCAATTCAGACAGTTTCAAATCTGTTTTCAAGTCCCAAGTTGGTTTTCAAGTCCCAAGTCATTTCAATGCAGTCAATTGAATTCAACTTTTTCTTTGTAGTTTAAGAATTTAATTTAAGAAAATGTAATTTAAGAATTTAATTCAACCTTTTTTTTGTTGTTTAAGAGAATTTAATTCAACCTTTTTTTTGTTGTAAAAGAGAATTAAATTCAACCTGAATTGACCGGTTTGCGTCTTTGGTTTAACTTTTGTTTTGCTTGTAAGAAGGAAATTGACCGATTTGTCTTCTTTTCATGCCATTGTTGCGTATATAAATATATAGGTAAAATGACATATTTTATTGTTTGCAACCAAAACCGTTTTTACAAATGTTGGTAACGAGTTTTATAATTATTTTGATTATATGATGACAGAAATAGTGTAATAATTAATCGATCATGTACCTAATTTATCCTGCTCTGTACGGTCGGGAAATTTACCCGTATGACCGCACATACCCTAAATTTCAGTCTTTAATTTTAATAAAACTTCTGCACAATAAAACATGCGTATTTGTCTATATGCAAACAAGTTTTCAGATTAAAATATTAAATAATTCAAATTCTATCAACATTTAACGAAAGAGTATGATTTTTCTACTTAACATGCAAAAATTATTAAACCTTTTTAATATTTTTTTTATTATATAAAAATATTTTTAATGTAAAATTTACCTGAAATTATTAAAAGAAAAGATTGTTCGAAATGCTTTCCTTCCATTTCAATAACTTTTTTATTCTTGGCCGAAACTCATCTAAGGTTCGATTTACTTTTATTTTTAAGAATATTATAAAATTATGTTTAGCTCATTAAAATGCATAAATTGATTTCTATTTTTAATTTGTATTCTTAATTTCCTTAATTCAATTATCGTACCGATACTTTTGGTTAATGTTAATGGTTATATAGTTCATATATAGCTAGGAATGTTACTAGTCGAATTTAATTCCACCTTCAAAATTTAATTTCTAATACCGCTAGATTTATTTCATTAATTGTAAGGTCCTCTAAGTTCGTTTTTTTAATTACCTTATACGTGTAACTGATTAATTATGTAAAATCTATAATCCTAATTGAATTTTATTACTTTTGACACATATTCGAATTCATTTACCTTCCGTACCTCCATTCACTTTTGCATAAAACTCGTATGCAAACATCATCATCATAATACATCATAATTATTGCTTACTATATATAAATTCTCGCTCTTGCATTTATTAAGTTATTTTATCTGTTCCTTAAAGTATATATAAATATATAATCCTAATCCACCAATGATCCCTAATGATCTAGTTCTTCACGGGATGAACAAATTACTCTCATACTCTACATACTATTGTACCGACTCACTCATCTACAGATGCTTCTTACCAATATTTATAGATGCATATGCACACTGATGTATAACTTTAACTATTCAACTATAAATCCCCTTTCTCCTTTTGGACGTATCACCAACCACTACAATCTGTACCCAATAAACATAAATACACACTTGACCACAGGTCTATACATCATCGATTACGTAATTCTATTTTTACCTACACTATTCAATAAAATTAGTTTATGAATTGTACTATCATGGTAACCTTGAAAATCCATGAACTTTAAAATTTATATTTTTCCCTTTTACCTATTCATTATGAATGTAATTTTCCCCACAGAAAAATAAAATTTTGCTAAAATTTTACAATATCATTCTTTGTCTAACTTAATTGTTTGTCTAAATTAATGTATTAATCCTATTATTCTGTTTGCATAAATTAAAGTATTAATCTTTGAATTTTTTATATTTTATAAACAAGTGTCATTTTAAAGATTTGATTACTCTGCATTGTACCCAACCGCCTGAACTCACTTGTTCAGTATAAAAATTTATAATGTAAAGAAAAATTCGTCATCTACTTGAATAGTTAGGATGTTATTTTCTCATTTGTATTGTATTAATTGTACCCTATTATATTATTGTATAATATTTTAAAGGGGAAGCAATGTAAAAATGAACAATGAATAATCAAATTCATTTTTACATAAGAACCAAAATCGCTTAACGCGAGTTTGGATAAAAATTTTATTTGTAGCTTCCTATTTTTGTTTGTGTCACAACCCTACGATCTACCATTTCTATGGTTTAGTCGTATCCATTTTCCATTTTTCATTTGTTATAGAATTTATTATAATTAATTATGATTGCCTTGCATCTCACCATCGTCCCTAGATTATGCATACACATTGCATATAACAGGATTCAAACCCGTAGTTGTACTTCTTATTCATTAATACCCACTCTTTGTCTCTAATTCGTTCTTGTAAATCTTCCTAATAATGATTTTTCTATACGTACAAATTCAATAACTATGACGTCACATTTTCCCGTCATTAATTTCCCTTCATCATATCTCCCGTATTCAATGTATGAAAATTCTTTACATCATAATGAAAACTGTACACTCTATAGAAGTCATTATTTATGTATGTAGTATAAATATAACTATTATTCGACCATACCCCCCCCATCACGTCCATATCTTATCTTGACCATTATCCTATGTCAATTTTTAAATATTCATTTTGCTCGTGAAACGCAAAACTTTATGCATTCGTTCGAAAACGCGCAAATACGTTCTCGTATATTTTTTCATTATTTTTTTTCAAGTGCGTTCACCCCTCACAAGATATTCATAAATGCTGAGGTAAGTGATCGAATTCGCTAATGACAGCAAAATCGAACGCTTCTAAGATAAATATCTCCTCTCGCTCTGATTTCAAATTCATAACATGTTATAACATATTATAACATATTATGTTTTATAAATCCATACCGTATGTGCCCATGTACTTTGTATTATATTTCTAACATCTTAATTGTCTATTAATATGAAACACTGTAAAAACAAAACAAAGTTATAGTAACTGTTTAATTGTAATTAACTGTAATACTTTAATTTAATATAACGTAATGTACTTTAATGAAACTGTAATTAATAATAACTTGTAATGTACTTCAATGAAACTGTAATTAAATGTAATGATTAATATATAATGTAAGAATGTACTTTAATAGAAGTGTAATTAAACAATAATAAGTGAATATGAATTAATTGGTAATTGTAATCGTAATTGTAATGAACCAAAATTAATACATACTCAGTCGTGTACTTAAATTGTACTTATGTACTACTATGAAATGATATCGCCTTCAGAAATGAAGATTCGGCAAAAATATACGATTAGTTTTTTATTTTTTAAATTTTTATTTGGAATCCTTCAAACATCTGATCATGTGTTTAAAAGGGGGGAACTTAACCTTCAACTGCCGTCCCCCAACATTTAGGCTTATATTATACATGTATTTGTAAAATGAACAGCACTTCATTACGGCTCTCTGCTTTGGTCACTGCTACGACACTCCCTTGTTAGCAGCTCGCTGCGGGGAGGGGGCAGAGGCCCCTTGCCTCCTTAACTTTTTAGATTCCGGCCTGAGCCATGGTCGAAAGAGGTCGAACCCCTACCCCTGTAAATTCAGAGCACTAACTGTACATTTTTTTTAGAAGTAAATTACAGTGAGAAACACTTTTATTTTCGAGCCGTGCTCTCTTCAGAAGAACTTAGTCAGTAAAGTCGATAAGTTATAAAAAAAATCGATAATTTTAGTATCAGAGAAAGTATCAGAGTATTATAAAAAGAGAAGAATTAACAACTGGCGACCCTTTGCCCAAATTAAGAAAGAGACAACCCAAGCACCATAGAAGATATTGGCATAACAGTCTGGCGAGTCTGTAGCCAAGAGTTTAACAAGTGGCGACCCACCATTTGACCGGCGGAAAAGAATTAGAATGTTATAGAAGAAATATCCGTTGCTGCCTCCTAACCAGAACCCCCGTCGACTCCGAACCACCCCAGGGCCATAGACGGAGGGGTTATCAGTCTGGCGACTCTGCCAGGATAAACATTTGGAGACCCTACTACCAAGATTAGAAGAATATTTTAACAAGAAGATTTTAACAAGTGGCCACTCTTTGGCCAGGATAGAAATTACCCTACATCAGGATAAAACCAGTTGACCGGCGTGTCACGACTTCCAGTTCGTAACATCCACCCTTGAACCGGTGTGTCACGACTCCAAGTTCTCCACGCCTAGTTTTCATCCAAGAAGAAGTAGCCAGCAAGACACGTTTTGAAGTCACGTCTTCAGGACACGTCAAGGATTTCGCCGTAGAAATTTTGTTAAGTACATATTTGTTTTTTTTAAGTAATTTGTAAACATTTGAAAAGTCAGTATTATTAACAGTTAATATTTAGTATTGAGCCAGAATTAACACAAAACACAGTGAACATTTCAGACACCAGTGATACATTTTCTTTTTTAGTGAAACAGTAATTTTCACAGAAGTTAAAAGTAAGAGAAGTTAAAAGTAAGAGAAGTTAACCCTTTACTGCCTAAATATTTTGTAGGGTTAAGTAATGAATGCGTGTATACGAAAGGTTAGAAATTTGTCCTTTACGGCAGTAAAGGGTTAAAAGTAAGAGAATTAATTTCAGAGAGAGTTAATTTCAGAGAGTTAATTTCAGAGAGTTAATTTCAGAAAGTTAATTTCACTATTATAGTCAGTATAGAATAATTTTATTTTATGTACCAAACATAATAGTACAGTACCTTCGCGTACATTAGAGTGAAATGTTTACATTTTTTATTTTTTTTGTTTACAATTTTTTCAAATTATTGAATTGAATTGACGTGCAAAATTAAAAGAGAGTTTACAGAAAGTTTATAGAGTTTATAGAGAGTTTATCGTTTATAGAGATACTTGATTGTATTTCAAGTAAGTCCAGAGGATAATAGTCTCCACTTGATAGAGATCAAGTGCAGTCATTTTCCATTTTCAGTTAATTTCAAGTTAGACAGTTTCAAGATACAGATACTACTTGATAAGAGTTCAAGTTAGACAGTTTCAAGATACTACTTGATAAGAGTTCAAGTTAGACAGTTTCAAGATACTACTTGATAAGAGTTCAAGTTAGACAGTTTCAAGATACTACTTGATAAGAGTTCAAGTTAGACAGTTTAAAGATACTACTTGATAAGAGTTCAAGTTAGACAGTTTCAAGATACTACTTGATAAGAGTTCAAGTTAGACAGTTTCAAGATACTTGATAGAGTTCAAGTCAGACAGTTTAAAGATACTTGATAGAGTTCAAGTCAGACAGTTTAAAGATACTTGATAGAGTTCAAGTCAGACAGTTTAAAGATACTTGATAGAGTTCAAGTCAGACAGTTTAAAGATACTTGATAGTTCAATTCAGACAGTTTCAAATCTGTTTTCAAGTCCCAAGTTGGTTTTCAAGTCCCAAGTCATTTCAATGCAGTCAATTGAATTCAACTTTTTTCTTTGTAGTTTAAGAGAATTTAATTTAAGAAAATGTAATTTAAGAATTTAATTCAACCTTTTTTTGTTGTTTAAGAGAATTTAATTCAACCTTTTTTTTGTTGTAAAGAGAATTAAATTCAACCTGAATTGACCGGTTTGCGTCTTTGGTTTAACTTTTGTTTTGCTTGTAAGAAGGAAATTGACCGATTTGTCTTCTTTTCATGCCATTGTTGCGTATATAAATATATAGGTAAAATGACATATTTTATTGTTTGCAACCAAACCGTTTTTACAAATGTTGGTAACGAGTTTTATAATTATTTTATATGATGACAGAAATAGTGTAATAATTAATTGATCATGTACCTAATTTAGCCTGCTCTGTACGGTCGGGAAATTTACCCGTATGACCGCACATACCATAAATTTCAGTCTTTTAATTTTAATAAAACTTCTGCACAATAAAACATGCGTATTTGTCTATATGCAAACAAGTTTTCAGATTAAAATATTAAATAATTCAAATTCTATCAACATTTAACGAAAGAGTATGATTTTTCTACTTAACATGCAAAAATTATTAAACCTTTTTAATATTTTTTTTATTATATAAAAATAATTTTTAATGTAAAATTTACCTGAAATTATTAAAAGAAAAGATTGTTCGAAATGCTTTCCTTCCATTTCAATAACTTTTTTATTCTTGGCCGAAACTCATCTAAGGTTCGATTTACTTTTATTTTTAAGAATATTATAAAATTATGTTTAGCTCATTAAAATGCATAAATTGATTTCTATTTTTAATTTGTATTCTTAATTTCCTTAATTCAATTATCGTACCGATACTTTTGGTTAATGTTAATGGTTATATAGTTCATATATAGCTAGGAATGTTACTAGTCGAATTTAATTCCACCTTCAAAATTTAATTTCTAATACCGCTAGATTTATTTTCATTAATTGTAAGGTCCTCTAAGTTCGTTTTTTAATTACCTTATACGTGTAACTGATTAATTATGTAAAATCTATGATCCTAATTGAATTTTATTACTTTTGAAACATATTCGAATTCATTTACCTTCCGTACCTCCATTCACTTTTGCAATAAAACTCGTATGCAAACATCATCATCATAATACATCATAATTATTGCTAACTATATATAAATTCTCGCTCTTGCATTTATTAAGTTATTTTATCTGTTCCTTAAAGTATATATATAAATATATAATCCTAATCCACCAATGATCCCTAATGATCTAGTTCTTCACGGGATGAACAAATTACTCTCATACTCTACATACTATTGTACCGACTCACTCATCTACAGATTCTTCTTACCAATATTTATAGATGCATATGCACACTGATGTATAACTTTAACTATTCAACTATAAATCCCCTTTCTCCTTTGGACGTATCACCAACCACTACAATCTGTACCCAATAAACATAAATACACACTTGACCACAGGTCTATACATCATCGATTACGTAATTCTATTTTTACCTACACTATTCAATAAAATTAGTTTATGAATTGTACTATCATGGTAACCTTGAAAATCCATGAACTTTAAAATTTATATTTTTCCCTTTTACCTATTCATTATGAATGTAATTTTCCCCACAGAAAAATAAAATTTTGCTGAAAATTTTACAATATCATTCTTTGTCTAATTTAATTGTTTGTCTAAATTAATGTATTAATCCTATTATTCTGTTTGCATAAATTAAAGTATTAATCTTTGAATTTTTTATATTTTATAAACAAGTGTCATTTTAAAGATTTGATTACTCTGCATTGTACCGAACCGCCTGAACTCACTTGTTCAGTATAAAAATTTATAATGTAAAGAAAAATTCGTCATCTAACTTGAACTAGTTAGGATGTTATTTTCTCATTTGTATTTTATTAATTGTACCCTATTATATTATTGTATAAATATTTTAAAGGGGAAAGCAATGTAAAAATGAACAATGAATAATCAATATTCATTTTTACATAAGAACCAAAATCGCTTAACGCGAGTTTGGATAAAAATTTTATTTGTAGCTTCCTATTTTTTTTGTGTCACAACCCTACGATCTACCATTTCTATGGTTTAGTCGTATCCATTTTCCATTTTTCATTTGTTATAGAATTTATTATAATTAATTATGATTGCCTTGCATCTCACCCTCGTCCCTAGATTATGCATACACATTGCATATAACAGGATTGAAACCCGTAGTTGTACTTCTTATTCATTAATACCCACTCTTTGTCTCTAATTCGTTCTTAAATCTTCCTAATAATGATGTTTTCTATACGTACAAATTCAATAACTATGACGTCACATTTTCCCGTCATTAATTTCCCTTCATCATATCTCCCGTAATCAATGTATGAAAATTCTTTGACATCATAATGAAAACTGTACACTCTATAGAAGTCATTATTTATGTTATGTAGTATAAATATAACTATTATTCGACCATACCCCCCCCCCTCAAACGTCCATATCTTATCTTGACCATTATCCTATGTCAATTTTATTAAATATTCATTTTGCTCGTGAAACGCAAAACTTTATGCATTCGTTCGAAAACGCGCAAATACGTTCTCGTAATATTTTTCTCATTATTTTTTTTCAAGTGCGTTCACCCCTCACAACATATTCATAAATGCTGAGGTAAGTGATCGAATTCGCTAATGACAGCAAAATCGAACACTTCTAAGATAAATATCTCCTCTCGCTCTGATTTCAAATTCATAACATGTTATAACATATTATAACATATGTTTTATATAAATCCATACCGTATGTGCCCATGTACTTTGTATTATATTTCTAACATCTTAATTGTCTATTAATATGAAACACTGTAAAAACAAAACAAAGTTATAGTAACTGTTTAATTGTAATTAACTGTAATACTTTAATTTAATATAACGTAATGTACTTTAATGAAACTGTAATTAATAATAACTTGTAATGTACTTCAATGAAACTGTAATTAAATGTAATGACTTATATATAATGTAAGAATGTATTTAATAGAAGTGTAATTAAACAATAATAAGTGAATATTAATTAATTGGTAATTGTAATCGTAATTGTAATGAACCAAAATTAATACATACTCAGTCGTGTACTTAATTGTACTTATGTACTACTATGAAATGATATCGCCTTCAGAAATGAAGATTCGGCAAAAATATACGATTAGTTTTTTTATTTTTTTAAATTTTTATTTGGAATCCTTCAACATCTGATCATGTGTTTAAAAGGGGGGAACTTAACCTTCAACTGCCGTCCCCCAACATTTAGGCTTATATTATACATGTATTTGTAAAATGAACAGCAATTCATTACGCTCTCTGCTTTGGTCACTGCTACGACACTCCCTTGTTAACAGCTTCGCTTCGGGGAGGGGGCAGAGGCCCCTTGCCTCCTTAACTTTTTAGATTCCGGCCTGAGCCATGGTCGAAAGAGGTCGAACCCCTACCCCTGTAAATTCAGAGCACTAACTGTACATTTTTTTTAGAAGTAATTACAGTGAGAAACACTTTTATTTTCCCCTTCGAGCCGTGCTCTCTTCAGAAGAACTTAGTCAGTAAAGTCGATAAGTTATAAAAAAAAATCGATAATTTTAGTATCAGAGAAAGTATCAGAGTATTATAAAATAGAGAAGAATTAACAACTGGCGACCCTTTGCCCAAATTAAGAAAGAGACAACCCAAGCACCATAGAAGATATTGGCATAACAGTCTGGCGAGTCTGTAGCCAAGAGTTTAACAAGTGGCGACCCACCATTTGACCGGCGGAAAAGAATTAGAATGTTATAGAAGAAATATCCGTTGCTGCCTCCTAACCAGAACCCCCGTCGAATCCGAACCACCCCAGGGCCATAGACGGAGGGGTTATCAGTCTGGCGACTCTGCCAGGATAAACATTTGGAGACCCTACTACCAAGATTAGAAGAATATTTTAACAAGAAGATTTTAACAAGTGGCCACTCTTTGGCCAGGATAGAAATTACCCTGCATCAGGATAAAACCAGTTGACCGGCGTGTCACGACTTCCAGTTCGTAACATCCACCCTTGAACCGGTGTGTCACGACTCCAAGTTCTCCACGCCTAGTTTTCATCCAAGAAGAAGTAGCCAGCAAGACACGTTTTGAAGTCACGTCTTCAGGACACGTCAAGGATTTCGCCGTAGAAATTTTGTTAAGTACATATTTGTTTTTTTTAAGTAATTTGTAAACATTTGAAAAGTCAGTATTATTAACAGTTAATATTTAGTATTGAGCCAGAATTAACACAAAACACAGTGAACATTTCAGACACCAGTGATACATTTTCTTTTTTAGTGAAACAGTAATTTTCACAGAAGTTAAAATAAGAGAAGTTAAAAGTAAGAGAAGTTAACCCTTTACTGCCTAAATATTTTGTAGGGTTAAGTAATGAATGCGTGTATTCGAAAGGTTAGAAATTTGTCCTTTTCGGCAGTAAAGGGTTAAAAGTAAGAGAATTAATTTCAGAGAGAGTTAATTTCAGAGAGTTAATTTCAGAGAGTTAATTTCAGAAAGTTAATTTCACTATTATAGTCAGTATAGAATAATTTTATTTTATGTACCAAACATAATAGTACAGTACCTTCGCGTACATTAGAGTGAAATGTTTACATTTTTTATTTTTTTTGTTTACAATTTTTCAAATTATTGAATTGAATTGACGTGCAAAATTAAAAGAGAGTTTACAGAAAGTTATAGAGTTTATAGAGAGTTTATCGTTTATAGAGATACTTGATTGTATTTCAAGTAAGTCCAGAGGATAATAGTCTCCACTTGATAGAGATCAAGTGCAGTCATTTTCCATTTTCAGTTAATTTCAAGTTAGACAGTTTCAAGATACTACTTGATAAGAGTTCAAGTTAGACAGTTTCAAGATACTACTTGATAAGAGTTCAAGTTAGACAGTTTCAAGATACTACTTGATAAGAGTTCAAGTTAGACAGTTTCAAGATACTACTTGATAAGAGTTCAAGTTAGACAGTTTCAAGATACTACTTGATAAGAGTTCAAGTTAGACAGTTTCAAGATACTACTTGATAAGAGTTCAAGTTAGACAGTTTCAAGATACTTGATAGAGTTCAAGTCAGACAGTTTAAAGATACTTGATAGAGTTCAAGTCAGACAGTTTAAAGATACTTGATAGAGTTCAAGTCAGTTTAGATACGATAGTTCAAGTCAGACAGTTTAAAGATACTTGATAGAGTTCAAGTCGGAAAGTTTAAAGATACTTGATACAGTTCAATTCAGACAGTTTCAAATCTGTTTTCAAGTCCCAAGTTGGTTTTCAAGTCCCAAGTCATTTCAATGCAGTCAATTGAATTCAACTTTTTCTTTGTAGTTTAAGAGAATTTAATTTAAGAAAATGTAATTTAAGAATTTAATTCAACCTTTTTTTTGTTGTTTAAGAGAATTTAATTCAACCTTTTTTTTGTTGTAAAAGAGAATTAAATTCAACCTGAATTGACCGGTTTGCGTCTTTGGTTTAACTTTTGTTTTGCTTGTAAGAAGGAAATTGACCGATTTGTCTTCTTTTCATGCCATTGTTGCGTATATAAATATATAGGTAAAATGACATATTTTATTGTTTGCAACCAAAACCGTTTTTACAAATGTTGGTAACGAGTTTTATAATTATTTTGATTATATGATGACAGAAATAGTGTAATAATTAATCGATCATGTACCTAATTTTTCCTGCTCTGTACGGTCGGGAAATTTACCCGTATGACCGCACATACCCTAAATTTCAGTCATTTAATTTTAATAAAACTTCTACACAATAAAACATGTGTATTTGTCTATATGCAAACAAGTTTTCAGATTAAAATATTAAATAATTCAAATTCTATCAACATTTAACGAAAGAGTATGATTTTTCTACTTAACATGCAAAAATTATTAAACCTTTTTAATATTTTTTTTATTATATAAAAATAATTTTTAATGTAAAATTTACCTGAAATTATTAAAAGAAAAGATTGTTCGAAATGCTTTCCTTCCATTTCAATAACTTTTTTATTCTTGGCCGAAACTCATCTAAGGTTCGATTTACTTTTATTTTTAAGAATATTATAAAATTATGTTTAGCTCATTAAAATGCATAAATTGATTTATTTTTTTTTATTCTTAATTTCCTTAATTCAATTATCGTACCGATACTTTTGGTTAATGTTAATGGTTATATAGTTCATATATAGCTAGGAATGTTACTAGTCGAATTTAATTCCACCTTCAAAATTTAATTTCTAATACCGCTAGATTTACTTTCATTAATTGTAAGGTCCTCTAAGTTCGTTTTTTTAATTACCTTATACGTGTAACTGATTAATTATGTAAAATCTATAATCCTAATTGAATTTTATTACTTTTGACACATATTCGAATTCATTTACCTTCCGTACCTCCATTCACTTTTGCATTAAAACTCGTATGCAAACATCATCATCATAATACATCATAATTATTGCTTACTATATATAAATTCTCGCTCTTGCATTTATTAAGTTATTTTATCTGTTCCTTAAAGTATATATATAAATATATAATCCTAATCCACCAATGATCCCTAATGATCTAGTTCTTCACGGGATGAACAAATTACTCTCATACTCTACATACTATTGTACCGACTCACTCATCTACAGATGCTTCTTACCAATATTTATAGATGCATATGCACACTGATGTATAACTTTAACTATTCAACTATAAATCCCCTTTCTCCTTTTGGACGTATCACCAACCACTACAATCTGTACCCAATAAACATAAATACACACTTGACCACAGGTCTATACATCATCGATTACGTAATTCTATTTTTACCTACACTATTCAATAAAATTAGTTTATGAATTGTACTATCATGGTAACCTTGAAAATCCATGAACTTTAAAATTTATATTTTTCCCTTTTACCTATTCATTATGAATGTAATTTTCCCACAGAAAAATAAAATTTTGCTAAAATTTTACAATATCATTCTTTGTCTAACTTAATTGTTTGTCTAAATTAATGTATTAATCCTATTATTCTGTTTGCATAAATTAAAGTATTAATCTTTGAATTTTTTATATTTTATAAACAAGTGTCATTTTAAAGATTTGATTACTCTGCATTGTACCGAACCGCCTGAACTCACTTGTTCAGTATAAAAATTTATAATGTAAAGAAAAATTCGTCATCTAACTTGAATAGTTAGGATGTTATTTTCTCATTTGTATTTATTAATTGTACCCTATTATATTATTGTATAAATATTTTAAAGGGGAAGCAATGTAAAAATGAACAATGAATAATCAATATTCATTTTTACATAAGAACCAAAATCGCTTAACGCGAGTTTGGATAAAAATTTATTTGTAGCTTCCTATTTTTGTTTGTGTCACAACCCTACGATCTACCATTTCTATGGTTTAGTCGTATCCATTTTCCATTTTTCATTTGTTATAGAATTTATTATAATTAATTATGATTGCCTTGCATCTCACCCTCGTCCCTAGATTATGCATACACATTGCATATAACAGGATTGAAACCCGTAGTTGTACTTCTTATTCATTAATACCCACTCTTTGTCTCTAATTCGTTCTTGTAAATCTTCCTAATAATGATTTTTACTATACGTACAAATTCAATAACTATGACGTCACATTTTCCCGTCATTAATTTCCCTTCATCATATCTAGTATCAATGTATGAAAATTCTTTACATCATAATGAAAACTGTACACTCTATAGAAGTCATTATTTATGTTTATGTAGTATAAATATAACTATTATTCGACCATACCCCCCCCTCATACGTCCATATCTTATCTTGACCATTATCCTATGTCAATTTTATTAAATATTCATTTTGCTCGTGAAACGCAAAACTTTATGCATTCGTTCGAAAACGCGCAAATACGTTCTCGTATATTTTTTCATTATTTTTTTTCAAGTGCGTTCACCCCTCACAACATATTCATAAATGCTGAGGTAAGTGATCGAATTCGCTAATGACAGCAAAATCGAACACTTCTAAGATAAATATCTCCTCTCGCTCTGATTTCAAATTCATAACATGTTATAACATATTATAACATATTATGTTTTATATAAATCCATACCGTATGTGCCCATGTACTTTGTATTATATTTCTAACATCTTAATTGTCTATTAATATGAAACACTGTAAAAACAAAACAAAGTTATAGTAACTGTTTAATTGTAATTAACTGTAATACTTTAATTTAATATAACGTAATGTACTTTAATGAAACTGTAATTAATAATAACTTGTAATGTACTTCAATGAAACTGTAATTAAATGTAATGACTTAATATATAATGTAAGAATGTATTTTAATAGAAGTGTAATTAAACAATAATAAGTGAATATGAATTAATTGGTAATTGTAATCGTAATTGTAATGAACCAAAATTAATACATACTCAGTCGTGTACTTAAATTGTACTTATGTACTACTATGAAATGATATCGCCTTCAGAAATGAAGATTCGGCAAAAATATACGATTAGTTTTTTTATTTTTTTAAATTTTTATTTGGAATCCTTCAAACATCTGATCATGTGTTTAAAAGGGGGGAACTTAACCTTCAACTGCCGTCCCCCAACATTTAGGCTTATATTATACATGTATTTGTAAAATGAACAGCACTTCATTACGGCTCTCTGCTTTGGTCACTGCTACGACACTCCCTTGTTAGCAGCTCGCTTCGGGGAGGGGGCAGAGGCCCCTTGCCTCCTTAACTTTTTAGATTCCGGCCTGAGCCATGGTCGAAAGAGGTCGAACCCCTACCCCTGTAAATTCAGAGCACTAACTGTACATTTTTTTTAGAAGTAAATTACAGTGAGAAACACTTTTATTTTCCCCTTCGAGCCGTGCTCTCTTCAGAAGAACTTAGTCAGTAAAGTCGATAAGTTATAAAAAAAATCGATAATTTTAGTATCAGAGAAAGTATCAGAGTATTATAAAAAGAGAAGAATTAACAACTGGCGACCCTTTGCCCAAATTAAGAAAGACAACCCAAGCACCATAGAAGATATTGGCATAACAGTCTGGCGAGTCTGTAGCCAAGAGTTTAACAAGTGGCGACCCACCATTTGACCGGCGGAAAAGAATTAGAATGTTATAGAAGAAATATCCGTTGCTGCCTCCTAACCAGAACCCCCGTCGAATCCGAACCACCCAGGGCCATAGACGGAGGGGTTATCAGTCTGGCGACTCTGCCAGGATAAACATTTGGAGACCCTACTACCAAGATTAGAAGAATATTTTAACAAGAAGATTTTAACAAGTGGCCACTCTTTGGCCAGGATAGAAATTACCCTGCATCAGGATAAAACCAGTTGACCGGCGTGTCACGACTTCCAGTTCGTAACATCCACCCTTGAACCGGTGTGTCACGACTCCAAGTTCTCCACGCCTAGTTTTCATCCAAGAAGAAGTAGCCAGCAAGACACGTTTTGAAGTCACGTCTTCAGGACACGTCAAGGATTTCGCCGTAGAAATTTTGTTAAGTACATAGTTGTTTTTTTTTAAGTAATTTGTAAACATTTGAAAAGTCAGTATTATTAACAGTTAATATTTAGTATTGAGCCAGAATTAACACAAAACACAGTGAACATTTCAGACACCAGTGATACATTTTCTTTTTAGTGAAACAGTAATTTTCACAGAAGTAATAAGAGAAGTTAAAAGTAAGAGAAGTTAACCCTTTACTGCCTAAATATTTTGAGGGTTAAGTAATGAATGCGTGTATTCGAAAGGTTAGAAATTTGTCCTTTTCGGCAGTAAAGGGTTAAAAGTAAGAGAATTAATTTCAGAGAGAGTTAATTTCAGAGAGTTAATTTCAGAGAGTTAATTTCAGAAAGTTAATTTCACTATTATAGTCAGTAGATATATAATTTTATTTTATGTACCAAACATAATAGTACAGTACCTTCGCGTACATTAGAGTGAAATGTTTACATTTTTTATTTTTTTTGTTTACAATTTTTTCAAATTATTGAATTGAATTGACGTGCAAAATTAAAAGAGAGTTTACAGAAAGTTTATAGAGTTTATAGAGAGTTTATCGTTTATAGAGATACTTGATTGTATTTCAAGTAAGTCCAGAGGATAATAGTCTCCACTTGATAGAGATCAAGTGCAGTCATTTTCCATTTTCAGTTAATTTCAAGTTAGACAGTTTCAAGATACTACTTGATAAGAGTTCAAGTTAGACAGTTTCAAGATACTACTTGATAAGAGTTCAAGTTAGACAGTTTCAAGATACTACTTGATAAGAGTTCAAGTTAGACAGTTTCAAGATACTACTTGATAAGAGTTCAAGTTAGACAGTTTAAGATACTACTTGATAAGAGTTCAAGTTAGACAGTTTCAAGATACTACTTGATAAGAGTTCAAGTTAGACAGTTTCAAGATACTTGATAGAGTTCAAGTCAGACAGTTTAAAGATACTTGATAGAGTTCAAGTCAGACAGTTTAAAGATACTTGATAGAGTTCAAGTCAGACAGTTTAAAGATACTTGATAGAGTTCAAGTCAGACAGTTTTTAAGAGTACATTGATAGACAGTTCAATTCAGACAGTTTCAAATCTGTTTTCAAGTCCCAAGTTGGTTTTCAAGTCCCAAGTCATTTCAATGCAGTCAATTGAATTCAACTTTTTCTTTGTAGTTTAAGAGAATTTAATTTAAGAAAATGTAATTTAAGAATTTAATTCAACCTTTTTTTTGTTGTTTAAGAGAATTTAATTCAACCTTTTTTTTGTTGTAAAAGAGAATTAAATTCAACCTGAATTGACCGGTTTGCGTCTTTGGTTTAACTTTTGTTTTGCTTGTAAGAAGGAAATTGACCGATTTGTCTTCTTTTCATGCCATTGTTGCGTATATAAATATATAGGTAAAATGACATATTTTATTGTTTGCAACCAAAACCGTTTTTACAAATGTTGGTAACGAGTTTTATAATTATTTTGATTATATGATGACAGAAATAGTGTAATAATTAATCGATCATGTACCTAATTTATCCTGCTCTGTACGGTCGGGAAATTTACCCGTATGACCGCACATACCCTAAATTTCAGTCTTTTAATTTTAATAAAACTTCTGCACAATAAAACATGCGTATTTGTCTATATGCAAACAAGTTTTCAGATTAAAATATTAAATAATTCAAATTCTATCAACATTTAACGAAAGAGTATGATTTTTCTACTTAACATGCAAAAATTATTAAACCTTTTTAATATTTTTTTTATATATAAAAATAATTTTTAATGTAAAATTTACCTGAAATTATTAAAAGAAAAGATTGTTCGAAATGCTTTCCTTCCATTTCAATAACTTTTTTATTCTTGGCCGAAACTCATCTAAGGTTCGATTTACTTTTATTTTTAAGAATATTATAAAATTATGTTTAGCTCATTAAAATGCATAAATTGATTTATATTTTTAATTTGTATTCTTAATTTCCTTAATTCAATTATCGTACCGATACTTTTGGTTAATGTTAATGGTTATATAGTTCATATATAGCTAGGAATGTTACTAGTCGAATTTAATTCCACCTTCAAAATTTAATTTCTAATACCGCTAGATTTATTTCATTAATTGTAAGGTCCTCTAAGTTCGTTTTTTTAATTACCTTATACGTGTAACTGATTAATTATGTAAAATCTATGATCCTAATTGAATTTTATTACTTTTGAAACATATTCGAATTCATTTACCTTCCGTACCTCCATTCACTTTTGCATTAAAACTCGTATGCAAACATCATCATCATAATACATCATAATTATTGCTACTATATATAAATTCTCGCTCTTGCATTTATTAAGTTATTTTATCTGTTCCTTAAAGTATATATATAAATATATAATCCTAATCCACCAATGATCCCTAATGATCTAGTTCTTCACGGGATGAACAAATTACTCTCATACTCTACATACTATTGTACCGACTCACTCATCTACAGATGCTTCTTACCAATATTTATAGATGCATATGCACACTGATGTATAACTTTAACTATTCAACTATAAATCCCCTTTCTCCTTTTGGACGTATCACCAACCACTACAATCTGTACCCAATAAACATAAATACACACTTGACCACAGGTCTATACATCATCGATTACGTAATTCTATTTTTACCTACACTATTCAATAAAATTAGTTTATGAATTGTACTATCATGGTAACCTTGAAAATCCATGAACTTTAAAATTTATATTTTTCCCTTTTACCTATTCATTATGAATGTAATTTTCCCCACAGAAAATAAAATTTTGCTAAAATTTTACAATATCATTCTTTGTCTAACTTAATTGTTTGTCTAAATTAATGTATTAATCCTATTATTCTGTTTGCATAAATTAAAGTATTAATCTTTGAATTTTTTATATTTTATAAACAAGTGTCATTTTAAAGATTTGATTACTCTGCATTGTACCGAACCGCCTGAACTCACTTGTTCAGTATAAAAATTTATAATGTAAAGAAAAATTCGTCATCTAACTTGAACTAGTTAGGATGTTATTTTCTCATTTGTATTGTATTAATTGTACCCTATTATATTATTGTATAAATATTTTAAAGGGGAAAGCAATGTAAAAATGAACAATGAATAATCATATTCATTTTTACATAAGAACCAAAATCGCTTAACGCGAGTTTGGATAAAAATTTTATTTGTAGCTTCCTATTTTTGTTTGTGTCACAACCCTACGATCTACCATTTCTATGGTTTAGTCGTATCCATTTTCCATTTTTCATTTGTTATAGAATTTATTATAATTAATTATGATTGCCTTGCATCTCACCCTCGTCCCTAGATTATGCATACACATTGCATATAACAGGATTGAAACCCGTAGTTGTACTTCTTATTCATTAATACCCACTCTTTGTCTCTAATTCGTTCTTGTAAATCTTCCTAATAATGATGTTTTCTATACGTACAAATTCAATAACTATGACGTCACATTTTCCCGTCATTAATTTCCCTTCATCATATCTCCCGTAATCAATGTATGAAAATTCTTTGACATCATAATGAAAACTGTACACTCTATAGAAGTCATTATTTATGTTATGTAGTATAAATATAACTATTATTCGACCATACCCCCCCCCTCAAACGTCCATATCTTATCTTGACCATTATCCTATGTCAATTTTATTAAATATTCATTTTGCTCGTGAAACGCAAAACTTTATGCATTCGTTCGAAAACGCGCAAATACGTTCTCGTATATTTTTTCATTATTTTTTTTCAAGTGCGTTCACCCCTCACAACATATTCATAAATGCTGAGGTAAGTGATCGAATTCGCTAATGACAGCAAAATCGAACACTTCTAAGATAAATATCTCCTCTCGCTCTGATTTCAAATTCATAACATGTTATAACATATTATAACATATTATGTTTTATATAAATCCATACCGTATGTGCCCATGTACTTTGTATTATATTTCTAACATCTTAATTGTCTATTAATATGAACACTGTAAAAACAAAACAAAGTTATAGTAACTGTTTAATTGTAATTAACTGTAATACTTTAATTTAATATAACGTAATGTACTTTAATGAAACTGTAATTAATAATAACTTGTAATGTACTTCAATGAAACTGTAATTAAATGTAATGACTTAATATATAATGTAAGAATGTATTTTAATAGAAGTGTAATTAAACAATAATAAGTGAATATGAATTAATTGGTAATTGTAATCGTAATTGTAATGAACCAAAATTAATACATACTCAGTCGTGTACTTAAATTGTACTTATGTACTACTATGAAATGATATCGCCTTCAGAAATGAAGATTCGGCAAAAATATACGATTAGTTTTCTTATTTTTTTAAATTTTTATTTGGAATCCTTCAAACATCTGATCATGTGTTTAAAAGGGGGGAACTTAACCTTCAACTGCCGTCCCCCAACATTTAGGCTTATATTATACATGTATTTGTAAAATGAACAGCAATTCATTACGGCTCTCTGCTTTGGTCACTGCTACGACACTCCCTTGTTAACAGCTTCGCTTCGGGGAGGGGGCAGAGGCCCCTTGCCTCCTTAACTTTTTAGATTCCGGCCTGAGCCATGGTCGAAAGAGGTCGAACCCCTACCCCTGTAAATTCAGAGCACTAACTGTACATTTTTTTTAGAAGTAAATTACAGTGAGAAACACTTTTATTTTCCCCTTCGAGCCGTGCTCTCTTCAGAAGAACTTAGTCAGTAAAGTCGATAAGTTATAAAAAAAATCGATAATTTTAGTATCAGAGAAAGTATCAGAGTATTATAAAATAGAGAAGAATTAACAACTGGCGACCCTTTGCCCAAATTAAGAAAGAGACAACCCAAGCACCATAGAAGATATTGGCATAACAGTCTGGCGAGTCTGTAGCCAAGAGTTTAACAAGTGGCGACCCACCATTTGACCGGCGGAAAAGAATTAGAATGTTATAGAAGAAATATCCGTTGCTGCCTCCTAACCAGAACCCCCGTCGAATCCGAACCACCCCAGGGCCATAGACGGAGGGGTTATCAGTCTGGCGACTCTGCCAGGATAAACATTTGGAGACCCTACTACCAAGATTAGAAGAATATTTTAACAAGAAGATTTTAACAAGTGGCCACTCTTTGGCCAGGATAGAAATTACCCTGCATCAGGATAAAACCAGTTGACCGGCGTGTCACGACTTCCAGTTCGTAACATCCACCCTTGAACCGGTGTGTCACGACTCCAAGTTCTCCACGCCTAGTTTTCATCCAAGAAGAAGTAGCCAGCAAGACACGTTTTGAAGTCACGTCTTCAGGACACGTCAAGGATTTCGCCGTAGAAATTTTGTTAAGTACATAGTTGTTTTTTTTTAAGTAATTTGTAAACATTTGAAAAGTCAGTATTATTAACAGTTAATATTTAGTATTGAGCCAGAATTAACACAAAACACAGTGAACATTTCAGACACCAGTGATACATTTTCTTTTTAGTGAAACAGTAATTTTCACAGAAGCTAAAAATAAGAGAAGTTAAAAGTAAGAGAAGTTAACCCTTTACTGCCTAAATATTTTGAAGGGTTAAGTAATGAATGCGTGTATTCGAAAGGTTAGAAATTTGTCCTTTTCGGCAGTAAAGGGTTAAAAGTAAGAGAATTAATTTCAGAGAGAGTTAATTTCAGAGAGTTAATTTCAGAGAGTTAATTTCAGAAAGTTAATTTCACTATTATAGTCAGTATAGAATAATTTTATTTTATGTACCAAACATAATAGTACAGTACCTTCGCGTACATTAGAGTGAAATGTTTACATTTTTTATTTTTTTTGTTTACAATTTTTTCAAATTATTGAATTGAATTGACGTGCAAAATTAAAGAGAGTTTACAGAAGTTTATAGAGTTTATAGAGAGTTTATCGTTTATAGAGATACTTGATTGTATTTCAAGTAAGTCCAGAGGATAATAGTCTCCACTTGATAGAGATCAAGTGCAGTCATTTTCCATTTTCAGTTAATTTCAAGTTAGACAGTTTCAAGATACTACTTGATAAGAGTTCAAGTTAGACAGTTTCAAGATACTACTTGATAAGAGTTCAAGTTAGACAGTTTCAAGATACTACTTGATAAGAGTTCAAGTTAGACAGTTTCAAGATACTACTTGATAAGAGTTCAAGTTAGACAGTTTAAAGATACTACTTGATAAGAGTTCAAGTTAGACAGTTTCAAGATACTACTTGATAAGAGTTCAAGTTAGACAGTTTCAAGATACTTGATAAGTTCAAGTAGACAGTTTAAGATACTTGATAGAGTTCAAGTCAGACAGTTTAAAGATACTTGATAGAGTTCAAGTCAGACAGTTTAAAGATACTTGATAGAGTTCAAGTCAGACAGTTTAAAGATACTTGATAGAGTTCAAGTCAAGTTTAAGATACTTGATAGTTCAATTCAGACAGTTTCAAATCTGTTTTCAAGTCCCAAGTTGGTTTTCAAGTCCCAAGTCATTTCAATGCAGTCAATTGAATTCAACTTTTTCTTTGTAGTTTAAGAGAATTTAATTTAAGAAAATGTAATTTAAGAATTTAATTCAACCTTTTTTTGTTGTTTAAGAGAATTTAATTCAACCTTTTTTTTGTTGTAAAAGAGAATTAAATTCAACCTGAATTGACCGGTTTGCGTCTTTGGTTTAACTTTTGTTTTGCTTGTAAGAAGGAAATTGACCGATTTGTCTTCTTTTCATGCCATTGTTGCGTATATAAATATATAGGTAAAATGACATATTTTATTGTTTGCAACCAAAACCGTTTTTACAAATGTTGGTAACGAGTTTTATAATTATTTTGATTATATGATGACAGAAATAGTGTAATAATTAATCGATCATGTACCTAATTTATCCTGCTCTGTACGGTCGGGAAATTTACCCGTATGACCGCACATACCCTAAATTTCAGTCTTTTAATTTTAATAAAACTTCTGCACAATAAAACATGCGTATTTTCTATATGCAAACAAGTTTTCAGATTAAAATATTAAATAATTCAAATTCTATCAACATTTAACGAAAGAGTATGATTTTTCTACTTAACATGCAAAAATTATTAAACCTTTTTAATATTTTTTTATTATATAAAAATAATTTTTAATGTAAAATTTACCTGAAATTATTAAAGAAAAGATTGTTCGAAATGCTTTCCTTCCATTTCAATAACTTTTTTATTCTTGGCCGAAACTCATCTAAGGTTCGATTTACTTTTATTTTTAAGAATATTATAAAATTATGTTTAGCTCATTAAAATGCATAAATTGATTTATATTTTTAATTTGTATTCTTAATTTCCTTAATTCAATTATCGTACCGATACTTTTGGTTAATGTTAATGGTTATATAGTTCATATATAGCTAGGAATGTTACTATCGAATTTAATTCCACCTTCAAAATTTAATTTCTAATACCGCTAGATTTATTTCATTAATTGTAAGGTCCTCTAAGTTCGTTTTTTTAATTACCTTATACGTGTAACTGATTAATTATGTAAAATCTATATCCTAATTGAATTTTATTACTTTTGAACATATTCGAATTCATTTACCTTCCGTACCTCCATTCACTTTTGCAATAAAACTCGTATGCAAACATCATCATCATAATACATCATAATTATTGCTACTATATATAAATTCTCGCTCTTGCATTTATTAAGTTATTTTATCTGTTCCTTAAAGTATATATATAAATATATAATCCTAATCCACCAATGATCCCTAATGATCTAGTTCTTCACGGGATGAACAAATTACTCTCATACTCTACATACTATTGTACCGACTCACTCATCTACAGATGCTTCTTACCAATATTTATAGATGCATATGCACACTGATGTATAACTTTAACTATTCAACTATAAATCCCCTTTCTCCTTTTGGACGTATCACCAACCACTACAATCTGTACCCAATAAACATAAATACACACTTGACCACAGGTCTATACATCATCGATTACGTAATTCTATTTTTACCTACACTATTCAATAAAATTAGTTTATGAATTGTACTATCATGGTAACCTTGAAAATCCATGAACTTTAAAATTTATATTTTTCCCTTTTACCTATTCATTATGAATGTAATTTTCCCCACAGAAAAATAAAATTTTGCTGAAAAATTTTACAATATCATTCTTTGTCTAACTTAATTGTTTGTCTAAATTAATGTATTAATCCTATTATTCTGTTTGCATAAATTAAAGTATTAATCTTTGAATTTTTTATATTTATAAACAAGTGTCATTTTAAAGATTTGATTACTCTGCATTGTACCGAACCGCCTGAACTCACTTGTTCAGTATAAAAATTTATAATGTAAAGAAAAATTCGTCATCTAACTTGAACTAGTTAGGATGTTATTTTCTCATTTGTATTTATTAATTGTACCCTATTATATTATTGTATAAATATTTTAAAGGGGAAGCAATGTAAAAATGAACAATGAATAATCAATATTCATTTTTACATAAGAACCAAAATCGCTTAAACGCGAGTTTGGATAAAAATTTTTTGTAGCTTCCTATTTTTGTTTGTGTCACAACCCTACGATCTACCATTTCTATGGTTTAGTCGTATCCATTTTCCATTTTTCATTTGTTATAGAATTTATTATAATTAATTATGATTGCCTTGCATCTCACCCTCGTCCCTAGATTATGCATACACATTGCATATAACAGGATTGAAACCCGTAGTTGTACTTCTTATTCATTAATACCCACTCTTTGTCTCTAATTCGTTCTTGTAAATCTTCCTAATAATGATGTTTTCTATACGTACAAATTCAATAACTATGACGTCACATTTTCCCGTCATTAATTTCCCTTCATCATATCTCCCGTAATCAATGTATGAAAATTCTTTGACATCATAATGAAAACTGTACACTCTATAGAAGTCATTATTTATGTTATGTAGTATAAATATAACTATTATTCGACCATACCCCCCCCTCAACGTCCATATCTTATCTTGACCATTATCCTATGTCATTTTATTAAATATTCATTTTGCTCGTGAAACGCAAAACTTTATGCATTCGTTCGAAAACGCGCAAATACGTTCTCGTAATTTTTTTTCATTATTTTTTTTCAAGTGCGTTCACCCCTCACAACATATTCATAAATGCTGAGGTAAGTGATCGAATTCGCTAATGACAGCAAAATCGAACGCTTCTAAGATAAATATCTCCTCTCGCTCTGATTTCAAATTCATAACATGTTATAACATATATAACATATTATGTTGTATATAAATCCATACCGTATGTGCCCATGTACTTTGTATTATATTTCTAACATCTTAATTGTCTATTAATATGAAACACTGTAAAAACAAAACAAAGTTATAGTAACTGTTTAATTGTAATTAACTGTAATACTTTAATTTAATATAACGTAATGTACTTTAATGAAACTGTAATTAATAATAACTTGTAATGTACATCAATGAAACTGTAATTAAATGTAATGACTTAATATATAATGTAAGAATGTATTTTAATAGAAGTGTAATTAAACAATAATAAGTGAATATGAATTAATTGGTAATTGTAATCGTAATTGTAATGAACCAAAATTAATACATACTCAGTCGTGTACTTAAATTGTACTTATGTACTACTATGAAATGATATCGCCTTCAGAAATGAAGATTCGGCAAAAATATACGATTAGTTTTTTATTTTTTTAAATTTTTATTTGGAATCCTTCAAACATCTGATCATGTGTTTAAAAGGGGGAACTTAACCTTCAACTGCCGTCCCCCAACATTTAGGCTTATATTATACATGTATTTGTAAAATGAACAGCACTTCATTACGGCTCTCTGCTTTGGTCACTGCTACGACACTCCCTTGTTAACAGCTTCGCTTCGGGAGGGGGCAGAGGCCCTTGCCTCCTTAACTTTTTAGATTCCGGCCTGAGCCATGGTCGAAAGAGGTCGAACCCCTACCCTGTAAATTCAGAGCACTAACTGTACATTTTTTTAGAAGTAAATTACAGTGAGAAACACTTTTATTTTCCCCTTCGAGCCGTGCTCTCTTCAGAAGAACTTAGTCAGTAAAGTCGATAAGTTATAAAAAAAATCGATAATTTTAGTATCAGAGAAAGTATCAGAGTATTATAAATAGAGAAGAATTAACAACTGGCGACCCTTTGCCCAAATTAAGAAAGAGACAACCCAAGCACCATAGAAGATATTGGCATAACAGTCTGGCGAGTCTGTAGCCAAGAGTTTAACAAGTGGCGACCCACCATTTGACCGGCGGAAAAGAATTAGAATGTTATAGAAGAAATATCCGTTGCTGCCTCCTAACCAGAACCCCGTCGAATCCGAACCACCCCAGGGCCATAGACGGAGGGGTTATCAGTCTGGCGACTCTGCCAGGATAAACATTTGGAGACCCTACTACCAAGATTAGAAGAATATTTTAACAAGAAGATTTTAACAAGTGGCCACTCTTTGGCCAGGATAGAAATTACCCTGCATCAGGATAAACCAGTTGACCGGCGTGTCACGACTTCCAGTTCGTAACATCCACCCTTGAACCGGTGTGTCACGACTCCAAGTTCTCCACGCCTAGTTTTCATCCAAGAAGAAGTAGCCACAAGACACGTTTTGAAGTCACGTCTTCAGGACACGTCAAGGATTTCGCCGTAGAAATTTTGTTAAGTACATAGTTGTTTTTTTTTAAGTAATTTGTAAACATTTGAAAAGTCAGTATTATTAACAGTTAATATTTAGTATTGAGCCAGAATTAACACAAAACACAGTGAACATTTCAGACACCAGTGATACATTTTCTTTTTAGTGAAACAGTAATTTTCACAGAAGCTAAAAATAAGAGAAGTTAAAAGTAAGAGAAGTTAACCCTTTACTGCCTAAATATTTTGAAGGGTTAAGTAATGAATGCGTGTATTCGAAAGGTTAGAAATTTGTCCTTTTCGGCAGTAAAGGGTTAAAAGTAAGAGAATTAATTTCAGAGAGAGTTAATTTCAGAGAGTTAATTTCAGAGAGTTAATTTCAGAAAGTTAATTTCACTATTATAGTCAGTATAGAATATTTTATTTTATGTACCAAACATAATAGTACAGTACCTTCGCGTACATTAGAGTGAAATGTTTACATTTTTTATTTTTTTTGTTTACAATTTTTTCAAATTATTGAATTGAATTGACGTGCAAAATTAAAAGAGAGTTTACAGAAAGTTTATAGAGTTTATAGAGAGTTTATCGTTTATAGAGATACTTGATTGTATTTCAAGTAAGTCCAGAGGATAATAGTCTCCACTTGATAGAGATCAAGTGCAGTCATTTTCCATTTTCAGTTAATTTCAAGTTAGACAGTTTCAAGATACTACTTGATAAGAGTTCAAGTTAGACAGTTTCAAGATACTACTTGATAAGAGTTCAAGTTAGACAGTTTCAAGATACTACTTGATAAGAGTTCAAGTTAGACAGTTTCAAGATACTACTTGATAAGAGTTCAAGTTAGACAGTTTAAAGATACTACTTGATAAGAGTTCAAGTTAGACAGTTTCAAGATACTACTTGATAAGAGTTCAAGTTAGACAGTTTCAAGATACTTGATAGAGTTCAAGTCAGACAGTTTAAAGATACTTGATAGAGTTCAAGTCAGACAGTTTGAAGATACTTGATAGAGTTCAAGTCAGACAGTTTAAGATACTTGATAGAGTTCAAGTCAGACAGTTTTAAGATACTTGATAGTTCAATTCAGACAGTTTCAAATCTGTTTTCAAGTCCCAAGTTGGTTTTCAAGTCCCAAGTCATTTCAATGCAGTCAATTGAATTCAACTTTTTCTTTGTAGTTTAAGAGAATTTAATTTAAGAAAATGTAATTTAAGAATTTAATTCAACCTTTTTTTTGTTGTTTAAGAGAATTTAATTCAACCTTTTTTTTGTTGTAAAAGAGAATTAAATTCAACCTGAATTGACCGGTTTGCGTCTTTGGTTTAACTTTTGTTTTGCTTGTAAGAAGGAAATTGACCGATTTGTCTTCTTTTCATGCCATTGTTGCGTATATAAATATATAGTAAAATGACATATTTTATTGTTTGCAACCAAAACCGTTTTTACAAATGTTGGTAACGAGTTTTATAATTATTTTGATTATATGATGACAGAAATAGTGTAATAATTAATCGATCATGTACCTAATTTATCCTGCTCTGTACGGTCGGGAAATTTACCCGTATGACCGCACATACCCTAAATTTCAGTCATTTAATTTTAATAAAACTTCTACACAATAAAACATGCGTATTTGTCTATATGCAAACAAGTTTTCAGATTAAAATATTAAATAATTCAAATTCTATCAACATTTAACGAAAGAGTATGATTTTTCTACTTAACATGCAAAAATTATTAAACCTTTTTAATATTTTTTTTTATTATATAAAAATAATTTTTAATGTAAAATTTACCTGAAATTATTAAAAGAAAAGATTGTTCGAAATGCTTTCCTTCCATTTCAATAACTTTTTTATTCTTGGCCGAAACTCATCTAAGGTTCGATTTACTTTTATTTTTAAGAATATTATAAAATTATGTTTAGCTCATTAAAATGCATAAATTGATTTCTATTTTTAATTTGTATTCTTAATTTCCTTAATTCAATTATCGTACCGATACTTTTGGTTAATGTTAATGGTTATATAGTTCATATATAGCTAGGAATGTTACTAGTCGAATTTAATTCCACCTTCAAAATTTAATTTCTAATACCGCTAGATTTACTTTCATTAATTGTAAGGTCCTCTAAGTTCGTTTTTTTAATTACCTTATACGTGTAACTGATTAATTATGTAAAATCTATAATCCTAATTGAATTTTATTACTTTTGACACATATTCGAATTCATTTACCTTCCGTACCTCCATTCACTTTTGCATTAAAACTCGTATGCAAACATCATCATCATAATACATCATAATTATTGCTTACTATATATAATTCTCGCTCTTGCATTTATTAAGTTATTTTATCTGTTCCTTAAAGTATATATATAAATATATAATCCTAATCCACCAATGATCCCTAATGATCTAGTTCTTCACGGGATGAACAAATTACTCTCATACTCTACATACTATTGTACCGACTCACTCATCTACAGATTCTTCTTACCAATATTTATAGATGCATATGCACACTGATGTATAACTTTAACTATTCAACTATAAATCCCCTTTCTCCTTTTGGACGTATCACCAACCACTACAATCTGTACCCAATAAACATAAATACACACTTGACCACAGGTCTATACATCATCGATTACGTAATTCTATTTTTACCTACACTATTCAATAAAATTAGTTTATGAATTGTACTATCATGGTAACCTTGAAAATCCATGAACTTTAAAATTTATATTTTTCCCTTTTACCTATTCATTATGAATGTAATTTTCCCCACAGAAAAATAAAATTTTGCTAAAAATTTTACAATATCATTCTTTGTCTAACTTAATTGTTTGTCTAAATTAATGTATTAATCCTATTATTCTGTTTGCATAAATTAAAGTATTAATCTTTAATTTTTTATATTTTATAAACAAGTGTCATTTTAAAGATTTGATTACTCTGCATTGTACCCAACCGCCTGAACTCACTTGTTCAGTATAAAAATTTATAATGTAAAGAAAAATTCGTCATCTAACTTGAATTAGTTAGGATGTTATTTTCTCATTTGTATTGTATTAATTGTACCCTATTATATTATTGTATAAATATTTTAAAGGGGAAGCAATGTAAAAATGAACAATGAATAATCAATATTCATTTTTACATAGAACCAAAATCGCTTAACGCGAGTTTGGATAAAAATTTTATTTGTAGCTTCCTATTTTTGTTTGTGTCACAACCCTACGATCTACATTTCTATGGTTTAGTCGTATCCATTTTCCATTTTTCATTTGTTATAGAATTTATTATAATTAATTATGATTGCCTTGCATCTCACCCTCGTCCCTAGATTATGCATACACATTGCATATAACAGGATTCAAACCCGTAGTTGTACTTCTTATTCATTAATACCCACTCTTTGTCTCTAATTCGTTCTTGTAAATCTTCCTAATAATGATTTTTACTATACGTACAAATTCAATAACTATGACGTCACATTTTCCCGTCATTAATTTCCCTTCATCATATCTCCAGTATTCAATGTATGAAAATTCTTTAACATCATAATGAAAACTGTACACTCTATAGAAGTCATTATTTATGTTATGTAGTATAAATATAACTATTATTCGACCGTACCCCCCCCCTCATACGTCCATATCTTATCTTGACCATTATCCTATGTCAATTTTTTAAATATTCATTTTGCTCGTGAAACGCAAAACTTTACATTCGTTCGAAAACGCGCAAATACGTTCTCGTAATTTTTTTCATTATTTTTTTTCAAGTGCGTTCACCCCTCACAAGATATTCATAAATGCTGAGGTAAGTGATCGAATTCGCTAATGACAGCAAAATCGAACGCTTCTAAGATAAATATCTCCTCTCGCTCTGATTTCAAATTCATAACATGTTATAACATATTATAACATATTATGTTGTATATAAATCCATACCGTATGTGCCCATGTACTTTGTATTATATTTCTAACATCTTAATTGTCTATTAATATGAAACACTGTAAAAACAAAACAAAGTTATAGTAACTGTTTAATTGTAATTAACTGTAATACTTTAATTTAATATAACGTAATGTACTTTAATGAAACTGTAATTAATAATAACTTGTAATGTACTTCAATGAAACTGTAATTAAATGTAATGATTTAATATATAATGTAAGAATGTACTTTAATAGAAGTGTAATTAAACAATAATAAGTGAATATGAATTAATTGGTAATTGTAATCGTAATTGTAATGAACCAAAATTAATACATACTCAGTCGTGTACTTAAATTGTACTTATGTACTACTATGAAATGATATCGCCTTCAGAAATGAAGATTCGGCAAAAATATACGATTAGTTTTTTAGTTTTTTAAATTTTTATTTGGAATCCTTCAAACATCTGATCATGTGTTTAAAAGGGGGGAACTTAACCTTCAACTGCCGTCCCCCAACATTTAGGCTTATATTATACATGTATTTGTAAAATGAACAGCACTTCATTACGGCTCTCTGCTTTGGTCACTGCTACGACACTCCCTTGTTAGCAGCCTCGCTGCGGGGAGGGGGCAGAGGCCCCTTGCCTCCTTAACTTTTTAGATTCCGGCCTGAGCCATGGTCGAAAGAGGTCGAACCCCTACCCCTGTAAATTCAGAGCACTAACTGTACATTTTTTTTTAGAAGTAAATTACAGTGAGAAACACTTTTATTTTCCCCTTCGAGCCGTGCTCTCTTCAGAAGAACTTAGTAAAGTCGATAAGTTATAAAAGAAAAGTCGATAATTTTAGTATCAGAGAAAGTATCAGAGTATTATAAAAGAGAAGAATTAACAACTGGCGACCCTTTGCCCAAATTAAGAAAGAGACAACCCAAGCACCATAGAAGATATTGGCATAACAGTCTGGCGAGTCTGTAGCCAAGAGTTTAACAAGTGGCGACCCACCATTTGACCGGCGAAAAGAATTAGAATGTTATAGAAGAAATATCCGTTGCTGCCTCCTAACCAGAACCCCCGTCGACTCCGAACCACCCCAGGGCCATAGACGGAGGGGTTAACAGTCTGGCGACCCTGCCAGGATAAACATTTGGAGACCCTACTACCAAGATTAGAAGAATATTTTAACAAGAAGATTTTAACAAGTGGCCACTCTTTGGCCAGGATAGAAATTACCCTACATCAGGATAAAACCAGTTGACCGGCGTGTCACGACTTCCAGTTCGTAACATCCACCCTTGAACCGGTGTGTCACGACTCCAAGTTCTCCACGCCTAGTTTTCATCCAAGAAGAAGTAGCCACAAGACACGTTTTGAAGACACGTCTTCAGGACACGTCAAGGATTTCGCCGTGAAATTTTGTTAAGTACAGAGTTGTTTTTTTTAAGTAATTTGTAAACATTTGAAAAGTCAGTATTATTAACAGTTAATATTTAGTATTGAGCCAGAATTAACACAAAACACAGTGAACATTTCAGACACCAGTGATACATTTTCTTTTTTAGTGAAACAGTAATTTTCACAGAAGTTAAAAATAAGAGAAGTTAAAAGTAAGAGAAGTTAACCCTTTACTGCCTAAATATTTTGTAGGGTTAAGTAATGAATGCGTGTATTCGAAAGGTTAGAAATTTGTCCTTTTCGGCAGTAAAGGGTTAAAAGTAAGAGAATTAATTTCAGAGAGAGTTAATTTCAGAGAGTTAATTTCAGAGTTAATTTCAGAAAATTAATTTCACTATTATAGTCAGTATAGAATATTTTTATTTTATGTACCAAACATAATAGTACAGTACCTTCGCGTACATTAGAGTGAAATGTTTACATTTTTTTTTTTTTTGTTTACAACTTTTTCAAATTATTGAATTGAATTGACGTGCAAAATTAAAAGAGAGTTTACAAAAAGTTTATAGAGTTTATAGAGAGTTTATCGTTTATAGAGATACTTGATTGTATTTCAAGTAAGTCCAGAGGATAATAGTCTCCACTTGATAGAGATCAAGTGCAGTCATTTTCCATTTTCAGTTAATTTCAAGTTAGACAGTTTCAAGATACTACTTGATAAGAGTTCAAGTTAGACAGTTTCAAGATACTACTTGATAAGAGTTCAAGTTAGACAGTTTCAAGATACTACTTGATAAGAGTTCAAGTTAGACAGTTTCAAGATACTACTTGATAAGAGTTCAAGTTAGACAGTTTCAAGATACTACTTGATAAGAGTTCAAGTTAGACAGTTTCAAGATACTACTTGATAAGAGTTCAAGTTAGACAGTTTCAAGATACTTGATAGAGTTCAAGTCAGACAGTTTAAAGATACTTGATAGAGTTCAAGTCAGACAGTTTAAAGATACTTGATAGAGTTCAAGTCAGACAGTTTAAAGATACTTGATAGAGTTCAAGTCAGACAGTTTAAAGATACTTGATAGAGTTCAATTCAAACAGTTTCAAATCTGTTTTCAAGTCCCAAGTTGGTTTTCAAGTCCCAAGTCATTTCAATGCAGTCAATTGAATTCAACTTTTTCTTTGTAGTTTAAGAGAATTTAATTTAAGAAAATGTAATTTAAGAATTTAATTCAACCTTTTTTTTGTTGTTTAAGAGAATTTAATTCAACCTTTTTTTTGTTGTAAAAGAGAATTAAATTCAACCTGAATTGACCGGTTTGCGTCTTTGGTTTAACTTTTGTTTTGCTTGTAAGAAGGAAATTGACCGATTTGTCTTCTTTTCATGCCATTGTTGTGTATATAAATATATAAGTAAAATGATATGTTTTATTGTTTGCAACCAAAACCGTTTTTACAAATGTTGGTAACGAGTTTTATAATTATTTTGATTATATGATGACAGAAATAGTGTAATAATTAATCGATCATGTACCTAATTTTTCCTGCTCTGTACGGTCGGGAAATTTACCCGTATGACCGCACATACCCTAAATTTCAGTCATTTAATTTTAATAAAACTTCTACACAATAAAACATGTATTTGTCTATATGCAAACAAGTTTTCAGATTAAAATATGAAATAATTCAAATTCTATCAACATTTAACGAAAGAGTATGATTTTTCTACTTAACATGCAAAAATTATTAAACCTTTTTAATATTTTTTTTATTATATAAAAATAATTTTTAATGTAAAATTTACCTGAAATTATTAAAAGAAAAGATTGTTCGAAATGCTTTCCTTCCATTTCAATAACTTTTTTATTCTTGGCCGAAACTCATCTAAGGTTCGATTTACTTTTATTTTTAAGAATATTATAAAATTATGTTTAGCTCATTAAAATGCATAAATTGATTTCTATTTTTAATTTGTATTCTTAATTTCCTTAATTCAATTATCGTACCGATACTTCTGTTTAATGTTAATGGTTATATAGTTCATATATAGCTAGGAATGTTACTAGTCGAATTTAATTCCACCTTCAAAATTTAATTTCTAATACCGCTAGATTTACTTTCATTAATTGTAAGGTCCTCTAAGTTCGTTTTTTTAATTACCTTATACGTGTAACTGATTATTTTATGTAAAATCTACAGTGCCCGCGAAAAGTATCCGATCACCTTGAAATTTGTATTTTTTACATAAAAAACAATGTTTAAATGTATACTAACCTATTAGTATTTTGTCATCTGTCCTTTGGTTTGGATGACTTGTTCTAGACGTTTTGGCATGGATTTAATCAAGTTTTGACAAACTTCACTGATATTTCCTGCACCATACCTTTTTGATGGCCTCTTGTATTTTTTCGACTGAGCCAGTGTCGTGGCATTCAACCTTATTTTTTATTATTAGCCACAGATTTTCTATCGATTGAGATCTGGACTATTACCAGGCCAATCCAAAATATCAAATTTATTGTCAGTAATCCATTTTGTCACTATTTTGGCCCTGTGACATGGTGCACCATCATGCAGTATGTTTTTGTCCTTTGATTGCCATTGCCATTGAAGTTTATCCTGTAGCATTGCTAATACCGTGCACCATTCATAGTTGTGTTCTTCGGAAGAAAATATAAGTTTCCACGCCCATAGTAACCGAAACAACCCCAAACCATCACACTTGGAGGTGTTTCATTGTCTTTAGGGTGTATTTAGGGTCCATCCTATTTGAGCCATATAGGCCGGCGAACCTTTTTGGACAACTTCTGAATGTCAAAAATGTCGACTCATCGCTAATAAAACCTTCTTCCAGTCATCAACAGTCCAATGAATGTATTTTTTACAAAATGCGACACTTTTTTACGCATTTTTTCATTAATGAACGGTTTTTCTTAGCAGCATGGGAGATGGTAATCCGAGTTCTTTTTGAGACGCTCCTGGATAGTTCGTTCAGAAACACCAGATAACAAATTATTCATATTAAATTTTATTTCTTTCGCAGTTATTGTTGGGTTTTTCAATACTAAACGTTTCATAAGTTTGTCTGTTCGCGAATTTGTTTTTCTCGGTCTGCCAGATCGTTTTTTTAGGGACTGGCGTGGTTAGGCCACCATTGTTCTTAGCCCTGAAACCATAAATTAACGGTACTTTGGGATATGTTTAATTCCTTAGCTATCTGTCTCTGTGATTTCCCACATGCATGCAAAGCAACAATAGCACCTCGACAATCACTCTTAAGTTGTTTTTTAGCACACATTATATATACATTTTATTTACACCACTTTCTGTAAAAAAAAAAAAAATCAAGAATTTACACAAACAGTGAAATTCTGACAATTTGAGACACAGCCACCCGCAACGAAGGCTACCAGAACACTAATTTGAGAATGCGTTGGATAGCTCTCATATCAGCGAGCACCTCAAAGTTACCAGATGTCGCTAGAACAAATAGAAAGTGAATTACGTGTCTCGAATATCAAGGGAAAATATTGTATTTTCTTGAGTGATCGGATTACTTTTCGCGGGCACTGTATATCCTAATTGAATTTTATTACTTTTGACACATATTCGAATTCATTTACCTTCCGTACCTCCATTCACTTTTGCATTAAAACTCGTATGCACATCATCATCATAATACATCATAATTATTGCTTACTATATATAAATTCTCGCTCTTGCATTTATTAAGTTATTTTATCTGTTCCTTAAAGTATATATATAAATATATAATCCTAATCCACCATGATCCCTAATGATCTAGTTCTTCACGGGATGAACAAATTACTCTCATACTCTACATACTATTTGTACCGACTCACTCATCTACAGATGCTTCTTACCAATATTTATAGATGCTATGCACACTGATGTATAACTTTAACTATTCAACTATAAATCCCCTTTCTCCTTTTGGACGTATCACAACCACTAAATCTGTACCCATAAACATAAATACACACTTGACCACAGGTCTATACATCATCGATTACGTAATTCTATTTTTACCTACAATATTCAATAAAATTTAGTATGAATTGTACTATCATGGTAACCTTGAAAAATCCATGAACTTTAAAATTTATATTTTTCCCTTGTTACCTATTCATTATGAATGTAATTTTCCCCACAGAAAAAATAAAATTTTGCTAAAAATTTTACAATATCATTCTTTGTCTAACTTAATTGTTTGTCTAAATTAATGTATTAATCCTATTATTCTGTTTGCATAAATTAAAGTATTAATCTTTGATTTTTTTATATTTTATAAACAAGTGTCATTTTAAAGATTTGATTACTCTGCATTGTCCCCAACCGCCTGAACTCACTTGTTCAGTATAAAAATTTATAATGTAAAGAAAAATTTGTCATCTAACTTGAATTAGTTAGGATGTTATTTTCTCATTTGTATTGTATTAATTGTACCCTATTATATTATTGTATAAATATTTTAAAGGGGACAGCAATGTAAAAATGAACAATGAATATATCATATTCATTTTTACATAAGAACCAAATCGCAAACGCGAGTTTGGATAAAAATTTTATTTGTAGCTTCCTATTTTTGTTTGTGTCACAACCCTACGATCTACCATTTCTATGGTTTAGTCGTATCCATTTTCCATTTTTCATTTGTTATGAATTTATTATTAATTAATTATGATTGCCTTGCATCTCACCCTCGTCCCTAGATTATGCATACACATTGCATATAACAGGATTGAAACCCGTAGTTGTACATCTTATTCATTAATACCCACTATTTGTCTCTAATTCGTTCTTGTAAATCTTCCTAATAATGATTTTTACTATACGTACAAATTCAATAACTATGACGTCACATTTTCCCGTCATTAATTTCCCTTCATCATATCTCCAGTATTCAATGTATGAAAATTCTTTAACATCATAATGAAAACTGTACACTCTATAGAAGTCATTATTTATGTGTTATGTATTATAAATATAACTATTATTCGACCATACCCCCCCCCCTCATACGTCCATAACTTATCTTGACCATTATCCTATGTCAATTTTATTAAATATTCATTTTGCTCGTGAAACTCAAAACTTTATGCATTCGTTCGAAAACGCGCAAATACGTTCTCGTATTATTTTTTTTCATTATTTTTTTTCAGGTGCGTTCACCCCTCACAAGATATTCATAAATGCTGAGGTAAGTGATCGAATTCGCTAATGACAGCAAAATCGAACACTTCTAAGATAAATATCTCCTCTCGCTCTGATTTCAAATTCATAACATGTTATAACATATTATGTTGTATATAAATCCATACCGTATGTGCCCATGTACTTTGTATTATATTTCTAACATCTTAATTGTCTATTAATATGAAACACTGTAAAAACAAACAAAGTTATAGTAACTGTTTAATTGTAATTAACTGTAATACTTTAATTTAATATAACGTAATGTACTTTATGAAACTGTAATTAATAATAACTTGTAATGTACTTCAATGAAACTGTAATTAATGTAATGATTTAATATATATGTAAGAATGTACTTTAATAGAAGTGTAATTAAACAATAATAAGTGAATATGAATTAATTGGTAATTGTAATCGTAATTGTAATGAACCACAATTAATACATACTCAGTCGTGTACTTAAATTGTACTTATGTACTACTATGAAATGATATCGCCTTCAGAAATGAAGATTCGGCAAAAATATACGATTAGTTTTTTATTTTTTTTAAATTTTTATTTGGAATCTTTCAAACATCTGATCATGTGTTTAAAAGGGGGGAACTTAACCTTCAATTGCCGTCCCCCAACACTTAGGCTTATATTATACATGTATTTGTAAAATGAACAGCACTTCATTACGGCTCTCTGCTTTGGTCACTGCTACGACACTCCCTTGTTAGCAGCCTCGCTGCGGAGGGGGCAGAGGCCCCTTGCCTCCTTAACTTTTTAGATTCCGGCCTGAGCCATGGTCGAAAGAGGTCGAACCCCTACCCCTGTAAATTCAGAGCACTAACTGTACATTTTTTTTTAGAAGTAAATTACAGTGAGAAACACTTTTATTTTCCCCTTCGAGCCGTGCTCTCTTCAGAAGAACTTAGTCAGTAAAGTCGATAAGTTATAAAAGAAAAGTCGATAATTTTAGTATCAGAGAAAGTATCAGAGTATTATAAAAAGAGAAGAATTAACAACTGGCGACCCTTTGCCCAAATTAAGAAAGAGACAACCCAAGCACCATAGAAGATATTGGCACAGTCTGGCGAGTCTGTAGCCAAGAGTTTAACAAGTGGCGACCCACCATTTGACTGGCGGAAAAGAATTAAAATGTTATAGAAGAAATATCCGTTGCTGCCTCCTACCCAGAACCCCCTTCGACTCCGAACCACCCCAGGGCCATAGACGGAGGGGTTAACATATATATATATATATATATACAGGGTGTCCCATAAGTCCGGCATCATAGGAAAAATAATAAAAAAAGGCAAAACAAAAGCTTTTATTTATAGAACGTGCTCAATATGTCCATCATTGTTTTCAATATACAAATTCAGACGTGATACCCAGTCAGCAAGCACACGGTGAATGATGTCAGGAGTAATGGTGTTACATGCCTCAATAATTCGCTGCCACAAATGTTCAACACTCCTAATTTTCTCTGCGTATACCAGCGCTTTCAAGTGGCCCCAGAGATAAAAATCTAGTGGTGTGAGATCCGGGCTTCTAGCTGGCCATTCCACAGGCCCTCGACGTCCTATCCAATGACCATGGAATTGTTGGTACAGGTATTCCCTTGCTTGGGTGCTGTAATGTGCAGGAGCGCCGTCTTGCTGGAACCATGTTGGGAAATTTCCTTCTTCGTTCAAGACACTGGGAAATGTTTCTTCCTTGAGCATACGTAGGTAGGTGCCTCCAGTGACATGTTCATCGAAAAAGAGGGGGCCTGTGATGCGATCCTTCCAAATACCACACCATACCATCACCCGAGATGCACCTTTTTCCTTTGAAGAGGTATACCAGTGAGGGTTGTTTTGAGACCAGTAGCGGGTGTTCTGTCGATTTACCTCACCATTTCCATAAAAAACAGCCTCGTCACTGAACAGAATGGTGGACGGGAAATTGGCATCCCGAGCATATTGTACCGTAGCCCATTCACAAAATTCCATCCGCCGGTCGGGATCATCTTCGCTTAATTTCTGTAGGATCTGAAATTTATATGGATGTTATTTGTGAGCCTGAAGAATGCGATGGATGCTACTTTTCGACACTCCTGTCTCGGCGGACAATCGCCGAAGAGACTTATTGGGATTTCTGTTAAAATGAGCCAGGATAGCAGTCGCTGTATCATCGTCAGTGGACCTCCTTGAAGGTCCACTGCGTGGTTTATCTTCTATGGATCCTGCTTCCTTAAACTTTGCAACAAGTCTGCTAACACAACTCTGTGTTATTGGCTCGCGGTGTAGATGCAGTCTGTTAAATTCAACAACGGCCTCTCTTTGACTCCGATTTCCTATGAGTAGAATTATCTGGATTCGTTCTTCCTTGCTCACAGACATTATGGCCTATAGAAAGAGAAAAATATAAATTATGGTTTGTAGAAATAGAAAAATATGAATTTCTCCTATGATGCCGGACTTCTGGGCACCCTGTATATATATATATATATAATATATATATATATATACACATTTAACTGCAATGACCACACAGTATATTAACGTATAGAAACGACGTAAGTATAGAGGAGTGTTCTGCACACGAGGAAGAGAAATAACAAACAAATGAAAAATAAGGCACCCGCCCGGGAATCGAACCCAGGATCTTCCGATTGCCGGTCAGACGTGCTAACCACTACACTACGGAGCCACGATAGTCAGAAGTTGTAATTCTCCTACATAGGGCAGAAACCAATGCCTTGAGAGGGCACCCTCGCAAATCGTGAATATGTACATTTAACTGCAATGACCACACAGTATATTAACGTATAGAAACGACGTAAGTATAGAGGAGTGTTCTGCACACGAGGAAGAGAAATATATATATATATGTATATTGTGTATATATATATATATATGTGTATGTAGGTATATATATATATATATATATATATATATATATATATATATATATATACATTTCAACTGCAAAGAACATGCAGTATAAATAACGTAAAGAACGACGCTTGTATAGGAGAACATACCGCGCAAGATGAGAAGAGAGAACGAACAAATGAAAAAAATGAGGTAACCTCATTTTTTCATTTGTTCGTTCTCTCTTCTCATCTTGCGCGGAATGTTCTCCTATACAAGCGTCGTTCTTTACGATATATATATATATATATATATATATATATTGTTATGTATGGGAATAATGTAATAAGGTTAATTAATTATTGGTTACAAATTAACCCACAAACAAAATTGATCATGCAAACAGAATGAATTGTATGCATAAATACCAAACTGAAAGCCAAGCAAACGAAGAATTGTATTCGTCAAAAATGACGCTGTGCATTTTTGGTATAGTTTCGGGTGTAAACGAAGCAATTTGAAAATTCTTAAGTACATGGAATTTAAAACACATACATGTTAAATACTCATGTAATTTAGGGAAAGAAACATGAATTGAATTGTCTATTTAATTCTGCATAAGTTCGGATAAAAATACCATATAAAGTTACCCAGAAACTAAGAAAATATCTAACGTAAAAATTACATTTTTAAACGAAACGTAGTCATTCCTTCACGTGTGTTCCGCGTTCACACCGAACAAAGAAAGAAGGCGTTACAAAATTTAATGTTCATTTATGTATAAAATTGGAAAACTCCGCTAAAATTAGATTGTTACATTATTAACAAGTTTAATGGCATGTAAAATTACACCTTCTGAAAGGTTAATAATCCTTAAAAAAATAAGATGAATAAAAAAGAGAATTTATGTAGGTTATCGTGCGCCCGACAGAGAGCGACTACCATACACCGCTTTCTGGAATAACTTGTCGAATATAAAAATCAAATTGTATTAAAACGGAAAACGAGAATTAAACTTACATGAAATTACTCTTTACCTATTGTAAAGGTCCACTGCGTGGTTTATCTTAGTTAAAAAGATGGGATAAATGTCTGCATTAAAAAATATAAATTCGAAGCGGGAAGATGCCAAATGTTAAAAATGGGAACGCGTAGCATCAGTGCATCTCAGAGAGTGAAAAAATAAAGTTCACTCTCACAAACCCTGTGTTCAATTTAAATATGAACATTAAATTTATTTCTCCTTTTAAGAATAAAAAAACTAGTTCTTAGTGGAAGTTTCCTCAAGTATATAAAAATACATATATTGTGCTGTAATGATAAATTCAAATCGTATGTGGCACATGGAATCGAAATCGTTCTTCTAATTCTGAGTAAATTACTCGCCAAGCTAAAATTGTCTTCCCTACAAAAATAAATATAGAAAACAGACCTTACGCGTAAATCACTCCTAAAGCGAATGTGGGGCTAAAGTGAAACGAAAAATTCGCGTCTGTTTAAAAGACTCCAAAAAGAGTCTATCCTATTTTCCGGAGGAAGAAAACGAGCACCGAGTTCGTGGGGTAACCTACCCAGTGTTATTCCCAGCATACGTTATTTGTAATGGCTAATTCGATCTAAGACAGATAAGTGGTTCTAATTGTAATCTAAGTAATACGAAATTAATTTATTCTATTCACATATGTATGTTAGCAAATGTGGTAGAGGGCCAAGCAGGCCTATGATTGTAACTTAAATTGTTATTGGTCCATTCATTGAATGGTCTCGCGTATTACAACACGGCTGTATTACGTTAAATAACTACCAATTAGAGATTAAACTTGTATAACAGTCAGATTTAAATTGCTTGTGCATTTTATTTAATTGTCTCAAATATCTTTTCTTTAAACGAAGTAATTGATGTCACAGTTTTTCATTGCAATTGATCTGTGACGAATATATTACTTTTGCAAAAGGTTTATAATTATCTCCCTACACGAATTGATAGAGAAATAAGAATATATACCGGGTTGTCCAGAAAAAAGTAAGCTATTGTTTTTATCAACTATTATATTTACTATTGTCAAGATTTGCTTGCTTTTATAACGATTGAAATAAATAATTTGCTTTTGTATGTAGCACTTATATAATTATGTCTTTATAATATTTGTTTTTAATATACTCTATTTATCTTTGTTGCAGATTTTTCAAAAATAAAACTGAAATAAAATCTTAAAAGCAATAGCTTACTTTTTCTGGGCAACCCGGTATAATCAGTGATATATATAATATATAAAACCTTGGGTTAAATTTATATTACGTGGTTTAAAGGAAAACAGGCTAAAATAAAGGTATAATTCGTACCATAAATATAAAGAAATAAACCTTATCACATAACAATATATTATATGCAGGGGATCTACAGATCTACAGAAGCTAGGGGTAACAAAGACCCTAAGATCCACTCAAGGTTAGCCCGAGAGAAAGAAGAGAGTAGGGGGTTAAAAGAAGAGAATAAGGGGTTAAGTAAGTAGCAAAACCTATCATTCAGAAAAAGAGAGAGAAAGACTCACCATCATCATCCGCCGGCCACTGCCGACAAGTCGGAAAAATAGTCGAAGAGGGGGATGAAAGATGAAAAGAAGTAAAATAAGAACGCTTACAAGCCACGCAAACAGTCTTAACTCAAACACTGTCATACCATGCAAACTACAGACATGCGAGAAAAGAGAGAAAAATAAAAGTATGAAGAGTATAACAAAAAGTGGATTAGTTTACATGGTGATGATGATGATGATGATGTAGTTTGTACGTTTATACACGTTTAGACAGCTTGGGTAATCCGCGCCAGATTTAGTATACACATTAAGGGAGAACCAGCGAAAGTTTTAGTAAAACACCTGCTCCATCCAGTGACCCCAGTTTGTAAAGGGACTGGGAGAGGGACCCCTAAACGGCTACGGTAATCTGCATCAAATTTAGTATACAGTTGACATAAAGGGAGAACCATGGAAGATTTTAATAACACACCCGCCACTTTCAGTTCCATCCCCCCTGAGGGGGGAATGGGAGAGGTCCCCTAAACGGCTAGGGTACGCCTCTATGCCTAAGGTAATCTACATTAAATTTGGTATACACATTAAGAGAGAACCATGGTTATAGTAACACACCCGCCCCTGCCAGTCTCACCTTCTGGGGGGGGGGGACTGGTAAAGGGGCGTAACTGGAGTAAAAAAGTGAGGGGAGACGAATACAATCCTATTGTTAGAAGCACTCATTATCTATGTGAGTAATTATAAAAGTTGTCCCCCCCCCCCACCAACTTTTATAATTACTCCCATAGATAATGAGTGCTTCTAACAATAGGATTGTGTTCGTTCCCCCACCAACTTTTTTACTCCAGTTACGCCCCTGGACTGGTAGGGGGCCTCTTAAATGACTTGGGTACGAGGGAGGAGTGAACATGATAATTTACAATGGCATTGATATTTTATTGTAGTTTTTGCTGAGAAAAACGAATATGATGATACAAATTGTGCCAGGTTTCTCTAACCGCCCCAGTTTTGCATGAATACAATTTAACAAACACAGAAAATAGAGTTCTCATGAAGCATACATCTTTAAACATTACATCATATTAATACACCCCATTAATGTCATGATGAAATCACAATTATAAATTTTTTTAAATTTAATATATTATTTTGCGTTACTCCCAGATTTAAGTATTCCTGACAAGATCGTACTGTATATTTGTACGCATCGTGTCTTCTGACTTCCCAGGCACCACAGTTCGCCTGACAACTAGCTGCAGTAGTTGTCCCCCAGCTACAGAATCCAGAGGTAAGAAGCTAGTAAGCATGCTATGAGAAATGAGATAAAAAATATTCTGTTACACTTGTTACAATGTACAGTTGCGCTTATTACTCGTAGGACACTCTTGAGAACAGATAGCGACACCTAGCTTATATTTGTTGTGTGTACTACAAACGGTTGTAACATTTTATGAATGAATCTTGGAGTGAGTGAGCGTTCATTGGTTGGTTGGCTCAATGCTAAATGTTCTGAGAACATAATTATTTCTATTCATTACTCTGGTTTATTGTACAGTGTACATATTACTAAGGAAACATAAATGAATAATTATCAGGTCATCCCATAAGTAATGTCGTTTTTTACGATAGATTAAGTTTAAACTAGTCCTACTCGGTTTAAGCATAAATTTTCCGAAGGTTATATCTAAGAGGAGATCTATCGTGTTTCGCTACATACTTTACAGACCTTCACCAGTGAAGACGTTCGTTTTGCTTTATGTAAACTCCTCATAAACATGGCGGTATCAGAAGAGCATATCAGGCATATAATGCTTTACGAGTTCAAAAGAGGGAATAGTGCTACTGAAGCAACGCGAAACATTCAGGAAGTTTATGGCAACGATATTCTGCATGTGAGGAAATGTCAAAGATGGTTTCAAAAGTTTGGGAATGGTGACTGCTGTTTGACAGATGCAGCACCCTCTGGACGCCCTGCTGAGTTTGATGATGACCTGCTGTTAGCCACACTTGAAGAAGACTGTTCAACAACTGTCGAAGAATTGGCCCAGAAACTCAATTCATCCCCGTCCACCATCCATCAACATTTGCAACAAGTCGGGAAAGTGCCTAAGTTAGGAAAATGGGTGCCACATGAATTGTCGGTCGACAATCTCAGGGTGCGGGTAAACATTAGCACAGCTCTTCATTCCCGTGAACTCCAAGATCCGTTTTTGCAGCGTTTAGTGACTGGTGATGAAAAGTGGATACTGTACCAGAATGTTAAGCGCCGTCGACAGTGGGTTTGTGCCGGAGAACCAGCGACACCACAGCCAAAACCAAATCTTCACCCTCAGAAGGTGTTGCTTAGTGTTTGGTGGGATAAAGGTGGTGTAATACACTTTGAAACCTTACCACACAACCAAACAATCACCGTTCAAGTCTACTGTCAACAACTGGATCGATTGAACACTGCACTAAAAGAAAAGAGACCTTCTTTGGTTAATCGGAAAGGAATCGTGTTCCACCACGACAACGCACGTCCTCATACCGCTCGGATCACTTCTGCAAAAATTGAGGAGCTTGGGTGGGAAAAACTTCCACATCCTCCATATTCTCCAGACCTTGCGCCTTCACATTATCATCTCTTCAGGAGTCTGCAAAACTATCTTGACGAGAAACAGTATACTTCTTTAGATGACCTGCACACCAGTCTTTGTACTTTTTTTGTCTCAAAACCGCCTGAATTTTATAAACATGGCATTGAAAAGCTTGTAGGACGTTGGCAGAGTGTCATTGATTCCGATGGAAAATATATACTAGATTAGAAAGTTTCAGTTGAGTTTTTTTTTTGTCCTTCAAATTCCGATCTAAAAAACGACATTACTGTACTTATGGGATGACCTGATAAATATAAATTCAAGAACGGGATATATATTAAAAAGGGGGATGGCAATGAAGTGAATAAAAAATGGTCTTGTAAAAACTAAATAAGAACCTTCGGACGTGATGACAATGTTCATGGTGTAAAAACAGAGCCGTTGGTAGGCATTATTGCGCCCTGAGCAAATTCCAAATTGATTCATTTATTTATTTATTTATTTATTTACATTTAATACTGAACATAGATTCAGATATTATTTTGTGTTATAACAAAGACAGAGCAAAAACCTGATATATATATATATATATATATATATATATATATATATATATATATGAAGGCGGTTTATGAATGAAAAATCAATGTTTTGATGCATATTAAATTTTAATAACATTATAACATTACCAGATTGATGGGTATCTGTAGGTTTCATACGTCACTGATTAGAATATCTTCCAATTGGAAAATGGACGACAGCTGAATGGATACTACTGGTATAGCATTCTTATATCCAGAGCAAATGCTATTTCTAGATTAGTAACACTGACATAGTAATAAACAGTCACTGAGAGAAATATTATTTAAAAACGAAGATTGTTTCGTATTGAGGCAGCATCATAAATGCATGTAATTGCTTTGTATTAATAAGTTCCATGTTACAACTTAAGTGTTGAACAACTGCAGCTGTGACTTTTGGCGGGCTCTCACCTCAAAGGAGAGAATTACAGAAAATAAAACTATTACAGTGATTCATATCAATAAACATAGAGCCATTTAAACGATGATATTTGACATGTTCAACACTTTATAGTTTGAGCGCTGTGCTAACACCTCCCTTCTCTTGTTTTTTTAAAATTATTATTATTATTACTATTAATGATACCTTTCCATTTACAGCTTCTTTGTATTTAGTTTCCTGTGCCTCATTCTTTCCCTTTAAAATTGAATCCTTTCAGTGTGGGTATCATTCATTTGCTATCAGTTTGCTTTTTAGTTTATATATAAATAGGGCTTATTAATCTGTTTTTGTTTTGTTTTTGCCGTTTGCATACCAACATTACATGATTAACCTGCCTTTCATGTCCAACGCAACGCCCCGACCAGATTTTTATTTTCATACTCCTGTACAGTTCAATAAATTTAATACCACAATTTTTTATTTAATGTCGCCTTCCGCATTTTCTACCATTCTCCAAAAACTGTTTGTTTTGAAACCCTTTAATAAATTGCCATACATATTCCCTAGAAGATAATTTTATTTACGTAAGATGACTCCGTAAGTACATAGATTATTGAAAAAAAAATAAAATTCCTCTAATGTTAAAATTAATTTGGTAACACACTGCCTTGGAATTATGTACGGGGCTCCAATAAACCTTATCCCCCCCACCCATGGCCTAAACCATTAGAGGTACAGTAAAACTAAACATACCTTACAAAAGAGAATTTAATCCTGCATTTAATAAAAAACAATTAAAACTTGGTGTTCCCGCCATTGGCTTCCAAGACAGCCTGAAGTCGCTTTGGGTAGCTTGCCAAAAGTGACGTGAATAGATCTTGATCGTTACGCAAATTTGCTGAAACAGTTTCAATGTGTTGCGTCATTGTAGCCTTCGAAAATCGATTTGCTGCAGGTTCTTGAAACAAGAGACATTCAACCTCGTCCTTTATAGCTGATCCAATGTGTTCACAGACGTTCAGGTCAGGAGAATTTCCTGGCCATTCTTCATTTCCAAAGAAATCGATCTCATGGTTCCGCAACAACTGTTGAGTGGCTAATGCCTTAAAGCAGGGGGCCTTATCGTGCAGAAGTGTTGCCTGATCGACATCCATAACATTGTTTGGGTTTCTTAGAACAGGAATGACATGCTGGAATAGAATAATATCACGAAAATACTGTCCATCCCAACTCTGACCATTTGGCTTCAGCACCCACATGAGTTTTGCAGTGAACAAAACAAACACACCAACACAGTCTGGACTTTTTAATAATTCACGATAATGTTCATTGTCATCGATTTCATCTGGTGTTGTGGCCCACACTCGATCATTTTGGTAGTTAGTCCGACGTGTTACGTAAACAAAAAATTCATCGGAGACAGCTAAATGCATGAAATCATCCACATCCCAATCTTCAAGATAATGGGCAAACCACATTCTGTCATTTTTCTTGGCTTTGGAAGTTCATGCCAAGGCTTTAAACCTTGCCTATGACGGTACAGTCGAATGATCTCACCACTAACGATCTTTCCTCTCAACACTTCGAGCTCTCTAGAAAGTTTAGCACAGCTGTTTTTCCGCTTATGCGTACTGCTTTCAATGATGTCCTTTGTTTCCTGAGAGAGTGGCAAATTTGGGCGCCCAGATTTGGTTGTATCCATTTCACATTCATCCAAAGTTTTATTCCAATTTCTTTTGACGAAGTCCTCACTTCTTCGCAACTTTTTGGCAACCCATGAATGTGTTATAAAGGTGGCTCCAGCATCACGAGCTTCCCGAAATGTTATTGCTCGTATGCGATCTATCACACGTTGCCTCTCCGAATCACCAATTAATTGAGAAGCCACTATATTATCACTTTATCAGCTAGAGTAATTTTAATACCTGCAATAAATAAAGAATTTTATATATTGTTACAATCACTAAAAACTATTTCGATATAAGTAAACATGTAAGCTGCAAACGAGGGGGGGGGTCTAAGGTTTTTTGGAACCCCTTATATAGCAGTAATGAAGTTAGTAGTTTGAAAGATTTCCCTGTGAAATTCTCTGTAAACCAACTGTAATCCCGCAAATGTGTAACAAGCTCTTCATAAATTACAGGCGGTGGAGAAATTCAGCGCGAAGATTCAGGGGATCAGCGGAGCCCTTCGGATGTTCACGCAGACCCTTCAAGAAACCGAATTCCTGAAATGTCTCCTCATGCGAAGAACTTCTTGAAAGCCAGGTTAGCTGGTTAGTTTGCATAGGAAGAGACTTTTTTTCTCGTGTAACTTGAAATTTTAGTAATTTTAAGCAATGAATTCGTGAGTATATTTTTTGTCCTGCGAGATATATAATAAAGAATATGATAAGTACAACTGCAAAAAAAAGTTCTCCAAAGAAAAATGCGTGGAAAATATACTGAAAATTTCGAGATCCCAAATTATTTTCCTGTAGTTGGTTCGAGAATAACCTTGTGCAACGCCTTGGGTTTTTTATGAATGGGTATTGAATACTATTCCTCCGAGAGACACCTTAAAAAAATTCCTTTCCTTACCCATTCCTATTTGTACAGGGTGTAACAAAAGTTTGTTACAGTACGAGATTATTTTTGATTAGCTATGAAGACGATAAATGTTCAAATTGGTGGTCATTCGGGTGTTGACATGTTAATTCGATCACGTAAGCTACAGTACATTGAACATTACGTAAAACATCCTTATTGATGATGATATATTTTTGTTGTATGTTATCTTTTAACTGTTGAATAGCTCGTGTGCTTGTCTGGACAAATTTTCGTAATTACTATGATATTCAGCAAGAACAGCTGCGGAACGATCTTCGCCAGTAGAGGAACGAGGACGTCCAATACGAGGTCTGACTCCCCCGACAACGGCAGCGGGGGAGCCAGAAGTAGGGTTATTTATGGTCCCCTCCCCAGGGGACTCCGAGGCACTTGAAGTTGATACCATTTTTTTTTTTTAAATTTTGAAAAAATTATGTAGTGTGTAAGATGCATGTACAGTACAGTATATGTAGCGAGGAATTGGGAGAGAATTGCGTGTTTGAGAGCATGCTGGACTGCTCACAGGGTAAATGAGACACAGAAAAAGATCAGCTAAGGAGGACAGTAACAGAAGAAACGGAATTCCAGCACTCCCTATCTTTTGTCTAACGTCTCCCCCCCCCCTTCGGAGTACTTCCCTGGTCGATTGGTGTCTACAATCTCCCTGCACCTAATTTTTGGACTACGGCTTCGGACACTTTTCTTCCCCCCTTTACCCGCTGTTGTTTCCTCACGGGATGGTCCCGTCCAAACTACCTTTCCTTCGCTCTCTCTATCGGTCTCTTCCACTAAGATGGTTGATTCCCGTCCTCGTATGTCCACCATTATCACTCTGGAACCCTATGCTCCTTGTCAGGGGCTCCCTCGGGGTTCTGCTTCTCGGAGTACACTTTCTTCTCCTGATGAACACCGCCGAGCCCGTTGGTATTGGAAGCCCCTTTGTATGGCCTTTACATTTCCGTCCCTCTCGACTTCCTCTATTGCCTTTTTTGTTATTAAACCAACTGCCTCTAGTTCTTTACTTTCTCACCCTGTTGTGGTCTTTCGCAGCATTACAGCTTCCGCCCACGTCTCTCGCGAGGATATTTCGGAGCTCCGTGATGGGTTTTTTAACCGTCAAATCTCGATCTCAGGATCAGAGTAGTGTTCTGGCTGCAATTTCCATCTTGGGTGATTGTCCGGTCTCATGCACTCTCGATTCGAAGATGAATTCCTGCCGAGGCACTATTTTTGCCCCTCAGCTCTTAGACGTCTCGGAAGAGCACTTCCGATCCTGGTTCGTGGAGTGGAAGGTGTCTTCTTTGCATCGCTCCCCGAAACGTGTCGATGGCTGTTTTCATCCCACCTCGCGCTTACTCTTCGCTTTTGACCAGCTTATGTCTAGTATACTTGGCTCCGTTTCGATGTATGGCCTATGTTTCTCCTCCTACTTGTTGTTTTAATTGCCAGACATTCAGGCATACTGGTTCCCGTTATCGCCGGTCTATCCGTGTCTGCTTTTATTGTGGCCAGGATTTCCATGGTGTGCCGTGCTCTAACTCCCCTTCCTGTGGTAGTAACCATCCTGCTTCTTCAGCATCCTATATTATTAATAAGTTCGGATTTGAAGTCGTTACTGTCAAGTCCATGGAGCACGTGACTTTTCCTACGGCTCGCGCTCAGGTTCGTGCTCGTTTTGTTCAGGAACATGTCACGTTCGTCGACATTCTTCGTAATTCCCGTTCGCAGCCTGGTCGTTTTCGGAAACCTTCTATGGAAAAACTATAACGCCTACAATATGGTATCGTATGTGATACCTTTATTTCATAATTAAATACAAATTATTAATTTATTGAATTAAATAACTACAAAATTGCCTCGGGATTGGTGACAAAGTCTGGGAATGGAAATAATTGCCATATATAAAACCCAATATGTAGGCATTAGGCCCACATAACAAGAAAAACGTATTATTTCGTATCAAAATTTTTCCATCGCTGACTGGTGAAAAATTATTTCTGGAGAAGAAATAATGAAAACACAAAAAATAGACGTCTGGGGACTTTGTAAAGTAAGCGGATTTTTAAGACAAAAAAATTTATATTAGCTCATCTCAGGGCTGCTTAGTTACCAGCGTTGCTTTTAGGCAAGGAAGACGTGCTTAATTTTCCTACAATTTCTGAGTGAATACCTAATAATATAAAACTAATAACACAAAAGTATAGGTCTATTCCTCCTTTCGCAACCCCATCGCCTACATCGAAAGAGAGGCGCGATAGACAGCCGCGCGCCCGACAACCAGAATCAAGGGTCAACGAAACAATAAGGTATGGTAATTTCCTTTTTTACCATTAGAGAGCGGTAAATACCGAAGGCATATAAATTCAACACTAACCAAAACAACACTACTTAACAAGGCCTTTTGAAGACCTCCACAAACACAACTTTTTAACGAAAAGACGTTGGGTTTTTGCCGTCAGCTGAGCATCAATATCTGCTGGAAATTTTCAACGGATGGCCCAAGTGACAGCAATCAACCACAACCCTTCGTATATAGTTTTTCTACTGCCTCGTCTCTTCCTTTCTTCTTCGCTCGCTTCGGCCCAGTTCTGCTCCCAACAACGACGGTCTCAGCAGTCGAAACACGTTTCTCCTCGGCCTTCTCTTGCCCAAACGCCTCCGCGCCAAATTCTTTCTTCCTCAGAGGCGTCTGCGGGATTGCTACCTTGTGGGAACCCTTCTGCTAGTCGGAGGGGTGATAAGCGCGGGGCTCAAGAGATCTCCCCTGGTTCTCCGGATTCTCGCCACCGCCACTGTTATTCGAGTCTGGTTTCCTTTCCGCAGTTTGCCCCTGCCATCTTGAGTGGTCCCACTACGAATCCTACCCGATGTCCAACTTCATCCTCTTTTGGCCGGTCCCTTGTGTGGACTATAGGTCTTCGTGACTCAATACCCTCTCCGCAGGTGGGTCCCATCCATCTTTCTCCAAAATCTTTTACTCCTGTTCCTTGCCATTCGGAGGACCTCCGCTAGGTGGAGAGCCAACTCGCGGTGTTAGACTCGCCCACCCATCGACCTTGCTCGCTCGCTCTCGATCCTTGTTAGACGTCCCTCTGCCCTGAGCCCACTCTTGTTCTCCATTGTTCGTTCATTCCGAGTCTGTCTCTCCTTGTTCTGACCATACCACGGTTCCTGCTCCTTCTTTAGGAGTGCGTCGGGGTCGTTTTAAGAAGAGTCTCATTTTTGTTCCTGTTTCTTCTTCTCTCCCTGCTCGTTCGTCTGATCCCCGTGGGCGGCCTCAACCCGAACAGGTTGGGTTAGATCCGGACATGCGGGAGAACCATCGTATTTGTTCCACTTTTTCTGGTCGGTAGTTCTTTAGCTTTTAACTTTTATCATTTATATTTTCTTTTCAATGACTAACTTTCTTTCCATCCTTCAATGGAACTGTCGTGCCATTTTTGCCAATTATGAAGGCATTTCTCTTCTTTTACGTTCGTCTCAACCTGCTTGCGTCTCCAGGAGACGATTTTGGGTACTCGGACTATGACTTCTCCCACTGGCTATGTCTCCTTTACGAACCCCCTGCCTGCCCACAATCCTCGAGGCGGTTCTGTCATTCTTGTTCATACTTCTGTCCTTAGTCGTCCGCTTATACTCAGTCTAGTTTGCAGGTGGTTGCTGTCGTACTTTCCTTGTCTCGACAGAATACCGTCTGTTCTGGTTACCTTCCCCAACACGTCCCTGCCTGTCGGGACGAGCTAGTGAGGGTTGTTCACCAACTACCCAGACCAATTTTACTTTCGGGTGATTTTAATAGTCGAAACCCAGTGTGGGGGTAATGTTCGGGAGACTTTCATGGCTGGTACTCATTTGACCTATGGCCACCCTCTGTCTGGCGGCCTTTTCATGCCTTAACCTCGTTGTTATTTCCCCTTTTTATTCGGCCTTTCGTTTCCTGTGCTTCCAGGAGTTTCAGTCCCATCCGGTTTCGGTGTGTCTTCGATCCATTCTTGCGGAGAGTGCTTCTTTTTCTGTTGCCCTTATATTTGAATTCCTTCGACCGTCGCGGCTCTTTTCCCACCTCTAACTTAGTTTTGCTATGATATGAACCAGGGATGGAAAACTGATAAATTTTTAAGTCCAGTTTTCGATTTCAGTTTAAGTTTGCAAAAATATTGATTTCAGTTTCGATTTAAGTTTTTAAGTTTTTTCAATTTGAGTTTATTTTTCGATTCAAGTTTTATATTTTTCGGTTCGATTCAATTTAAATTTCGATTCCAGTTATTTTTCAGATTTCTTTAAGAATTCCTTTGTACTATTTATATTATTTTTTGGGGGTACCCTATTGACAAATTCAGATTTAATTTTATATTTGTACAGTATTTGCATTCGATTTCTGTTTTTCAAAGAGAGAATTTGCTTTAGTAACTATCTTTACTTTTGTATGATTAAACATGTAAGCATCTATAGCCAACTGAATCAGCACGAAACACTCCTCTTTTTTTTTACTTATTCGCTTCATTTCTTTCACATAAAGTTTTATTAACAAAAACTTTCAATTCGAAATGTTTTATTAATTCGTACACTTTTTAAATTTTAAAGCACACGACATGTATAAAATATATAAATAATAGATAATAGATTAGAGCAACATTCCGAAGGATTAACATTTGAGTTGAAGTTTGGTCATTTCCACGGATTATCTCACTCACTTATGTAGATATAGATAGTATAGCTATTATCGAACTGAAAAATTTAATGGTCAGAAAAAAGTGAAGACGTCCTTACCAAGTGATTAAACTTAGGTCACCGAAAGGAGCACATTCATTATTGAAAAGTATTTTGATATGGAATAAAAATTTTCCTCCCTAATTCTTTTTCTTTCATTTTTAAAACCATTGTCTGTAGTACTTTCAGCTGCGTTATTTTCTACATCGAATTAAAGGATAAATGGATATTTTAAATCCATACAAATGTTGTCGCAAAAAGGAAAATAATTCACGTTATTTATATTTTTTTGCAATCCTAATGCTCCTCAAAACTGAAACGCAAAACTGTTATTTTTAATCTATTCAAATTCAGATTTCAGTTTTTGAGTGTTTTTCAATTTCAGTTCGAATTTCGATTTTAGTTGTCAGAATTTTTTCAGTTCGAGTTTTTTTCGATTTCAGTTCATAAAATAATATGGGTTTTATCAGTTTATCGATTCCAGTTCGATTCAGTTTCCCATCTCTGATATGAACCTTTTCTAGATTTGAAACGGCGGTCAATCCCAAAGGAAAAAATTATATATATATATATATATAATATATATATATATATATATATATATATATATATATATATATCGAGGTATGTTCAAAAAGTTGCATGTGATGCATGTTGTAGTGTGACAGAGTCTGTGTCCAAAGACGGTTACCGCTTGTTGATATTGTATTTTGTTCTCTCGATATTTACTGTTTTGTGAAGTAATTTTGTGTGTTTTGTCGCATTTTGTGCATTTGAATAATGGCTAGTGTTGAAGAACAACGTGTGTGCATAAAATTTGGCATTAAGCTGGGCAAGACTGCTTCTGAAATCCATGCCATGCTGAACACAGCATTTGCTAATGACGCCTTAAGTCGGACAACCACTTTCGAGTGGCACAATCGCTTTAAGGAAGGCCGAACGTCGACGGAGGACGATGCAAGGGTGGGACGACCATCAACTTCAAGAACTGATATACTGTTGCTTGTGTTCGTGAAATTATTCGAGGGAACCGTAGACTGACAATTAGGGAAATCGCAGACAAAATGGACATTTCGATAGCATCATGCCACATGACACTCAGAAAGAATTTGGGGATGCGTCGTGTGTCAGCCAAATTTGTGCCACGACTCTTGAATACCGAGGAGAAAAAGCAACGTGTTGTTGTGTCTCAAGACCTCCTTCAACGTGTCAGTCTTGATGAAAATTTTCTCAGAAGCATCATTACGGGTGACGAGGCGTGGATATACGGGTATGACGTTGAAACCATACCTAATTTTAGTGTGCAGTGATAACCAATTTGCGCAGTAATAATTTCAATTTGTGCAGTGATAAATTAGGTTCTATATCCGATATAGAAGCTAATGTATCACTGCACAGATTTTCAATTTATCACTGCACAAATTAAAATTATTACTGCGCAAATTGGTTATCACTACACACTAAAATTAGGTATGGGTGAAACAAAACAGCAGTTATCGCGAAAGAAGTGCCCGACTAGGGTGGCCAGACGTCCGGCTTTAGGCGGACAGTCCGCCTTTTGAGCACTCTGTCTTTAGGGTGGCCATTTCCAAATTTCCAAAGAGGAGGACACTGCGTATGTGGCCGTACGTTAACGTACGGCCACATACGCAATGTCCTCCTTTTTAAATGGCCACCCTATGCCCGACAGTAGCCATTATTCAAATGCACAAACTGCGACAAAACACACAAAATTACTTCATAAAACAATAAATATCGAGAGAACAAAATACGATATCAACAAGCGGTAACCGACTTTGGACACAGATTGAGTCACACTACAACATGTATCACATAACGCACAAGCTGGTTGCCCCGCCTCTAGGCCTGGCTTGGTGGGGAAGCGAGTTGCTCTCTTGCGCTCTCCATCGCACACGGCCAGGTACACTCGGCTCATCTGGTACCGTCCTGAGTCAGGACTTTGACCTTTGTCACTTTTATGAGGTCCTTTGGAAACTGGTTGAAAAGTCTTGGCCCCCTGACATCAAGCTGTTTTCCTTCAGTGTTGAGGAGGTCCCTTGTTGGGCCTTTAATGTGGGAACACTACACATTCTGCCTTTCTTATTTTCCAGCGTTGTTTGGATGGTAATTGGGTTTAGTTTGAGATTTGATACCAGTTTTTCGATCATTTTCCATATATACTGTATATTATGGTGTACCTCTCTCTTCTTCTTTCCAGGGAGTACAGATTTACTGTAGTTTACGTAGTCTTTTCCAGTAGTTGAGTTCTTTGCAGCCATCGATCTTGGCTGTGAAATGTCTCTGAATATCTTATAGTTTACTAATTTCTTCCTTCTTATATGGGGACGTTAAGACTGAGCAGTATTCAAGTTTTGATATGATTAGTGTTTTCAACAGGGGAATCATTACTGTATTGTCCCTTCTTTTAAAGGGTCTTAGTACCTGCCCCGCGACTCTTTTTGCTCTGTTTATCGCTATCTGATTTTGTGTCTCGAATTTCGCATCATCGGTCATTGTAACCCCCAAATTTATCGCTTTCGTGCTTATCTGAATTTCCTGTCTGTCCCCGGCATAATATGCTGTCTGTTCAAGTTCCTCATTTCTACCATATCTCAAGAGCTGGAATTTCTCGGTGTTAAATGTCGTTGTTGTTGTCTTCTGGGCATTTGTATATTTTGTTTGTGTACCTCTGTAAGGCCCCCACCTCTTTTGCATCGCTGATTTTTCTGCTGATCTTTTCGTCTGCAAAGGATGTTACGATACAATTGTTGTTTATTATTTTCTATGTCTCTTAGCATGATAAGGAATAGGAGCGAGACCAATACTGTTCCTCGTGGCACTGGGCTGCATAAATCCGATTCTGATGATGATACACCTTGAATTTTAACGACCTGTAGACGTTCTCTGAGGAAATTGTAGATCCAGTTTCTCACCTTGCCTGTTATTCCCTTCTGTTTTATTTTATGTGCTATTTTACCATGATCACATTTGTCAAAAGCTTTAGCAAAATCCGTGTATATGACATCATAGTTTTCCTTGCCTTCATGTACGTCTAGGATATTGTTATAGTGCTCTATAAGTTGTGATAGATATGATCTTCCTGATCGGGATACATGCTAATTTTCGTTGAGTCTTTCCAGTGTCTCCAAGAAGTCAAAGATTTTCTATCTAACTATTCTTTCAAATACTTTGGTAAGAATAGTAAGATGGAACCCAAAGACACTGGTCTATAGTTTTTTGCTTGAAATCTATCTCCTCCTTTATATATTGGGACAATGTTTGCTCTTTTCAAGATAATCGGTATTTCCCCAGAGTCTAGGGATCTTCTCCATATCCAGGGTATGGGTGTGGCTATTTCATTTTTATAGTTTTTAATCAATAACGCGTTCCATTTCTCCGGACCTGCAGCTGAGTGTGATTTCATTTGTCCTGTAGCTCTCGCTACATCTTCTGGGGTGAAGTCAAGGTCTGACTCTGTTATACATTCTCTTTGCAATTTCTCTTCAAAGAAAGTATCTATGTCAGGTATCGCTTTATTACTTTTTGGGTTACTGAAGACTAATTCATACTAGTGGCGTCATTTGCGTGTGAGCCAAGGGGGGCAGTTGCCTTACCCCAAGACTCTGTTTGCCACCTCTTACGCTACATGTGCCCCTTCCAAGAAATCATTTGGCGATGCATTTGAATTCACATGAGAATTTTATCATCTCCGCAGCCATTTGCGCTTAGTTCTTTATTCCTAATAAAACCAGGTTCAACCAGGTTGTACAGATTTTTTTTGCCTAAAAATAATTCTATACAACACTGTTCATTGTTTTTCGCCTAAATCTTACTCGCTGTTTTTGTCAGATTACATATTTCTGCAACAACTTCAGTACAGGATGGTTCTTTAAAATTTTACTGCAGGTACGTTTAAACCCTGATATTTGAGACTGCGAAAAGTCTGTCTTACTTCTCTGTCTAAAAATTTAATAAATTTTGTACCAAATTTACTTTTCATGTTTGCCCTCCCCGCCCCGGCGCCAAGAAAATGTTGAAATGGCCCCCCTGATTCAAAATGGGCTTTCAATGTTTCATATATTTTTTTAAATCGTCGGTTACTTTATTATTTCCTTTCCTTAAGGGCCCAAATAGTGGCGCGCGTTTTTGTCTTTCGTTTCGCATAGCTATAGAAGTATTTTTGATTATCCTTTATTACTTCTACCGCCTTTTCGTCTTCCCTATCTCTATGGCCCTGAATCAGGGCTTGTATGGCCCTATCGATACTCTCCAGTTTTTCTTGTATTACTTTCCTGGTATTGTTACCTCTGCAATTAACTAACTTCTCCGCTATTCTCTTTTGCGGAAAATTGTTCTCTTTTGCCTCTCGAACCAGTTCCTCTTTCCTTTTGGCTGTGCTTTTGGAGCATACTCGGATTTTTCTAAGATTTCCAGCGTCTTCTCTTCCAAGGTTGTTAGCATTTCTTCAGTTGTTTTATTCTCGAAAACTGTTTTCCACTATTTGGGCCATGTGTGATCTGATTGCTTCCCAAATTATAGTCTAGGAGTTTAAATTAAAAGTCCCAAATTTTATTCTTTCTTCAGTATGGGTATTATCTTTTAATGTATTTGCCATATTTGTTGATATCTCGATTATGTTGTGGTCTGATATAATAGTTGGGGTTATTTTTATTTCATCAATCAAGTTCGTTTTATTTGTGAATACCAGATCTAGGCAGTTATTTTTTCTGGTAGTTTCTGTTATCTCTTGTGTCAACATAAACTCGTTTGTTAGAGCCATCAACATTTTCGCTTGTTCTTGGTCTTCTCTTGTGCCCCCTTTGTCCTGGTATATATATATATATATATATATATATATATATATATATATATATATATATATATATTCGTCCGGTTGCACGGGGTGGGAACCCTGCATTGTTTGTTATAAAGCAAATCTTGACATATTTTGAAAGCTTATACCACCCCATTCAAGAATCCATCGGGTGTACACCTGACCCCCGATTGGCTTTTTCAATATTGCCGCCATTTTCCAAGATGGCCGGCGAAACTGAAAAATCCCATATCCTGGTCAATACTTGATGGATTTTGATGATCTTGGTGTCATTTCTAGAGGTTTTTAGGATGATGAGTCGATGTGGAGGGGTTGCAGATACTTTGGGAGTCGTTTTGACCCACATTCGTCAATACTCAAGGTCATTGGAGGTCAAATGCCGCCCCGAAATAAGGAATATCCCATATCCCGGGCAGTCGTGGAGATATTTTGGTGATCTTACTGTCGTTTTTATGGTTTTAGGCGAGACAGTAGTTCTATAGGCACATGATAACAGTAGGATATCATTTTGCAACTCCATGGGTCAAGTCAAGGTCATTTGAGGTTAAAGTTTGGCCTTGAAATATGATAATGCCACAGTTGACATCACTGTATTTGCTTTATTTCAGTGACAATTTCTACAATCTAGATAACTGCTGAGCACTTAACATCTTGTCTGCAGATAAAACCAGATCATAATGCTTAAATGAATAACCCACATTATATGGATATGGATATTCGGATATAAACCCCAATTTATGCTGAAGTGCAGGGCACATGCATTCTATGGAAGGTTGCAAAGCTACAAAATATGACCTCGTAAGCAAAACAAAGCTCACACCTAGCTGGGGGATTGGCATTGACAACTTTGATGCAGTTATTCACATTAGGTAACCATTTATTGGGGACAAATATCGAAAGACATGGTTGTGTCAGGATCGTCAGGATCATCAGTCTGCTCTTCGTTTGCCTTTTGGGTCAATGGATTGTTGCAATCCAAGCTGGCATCATTCCCGCCTCTCTACAATGGCGGGTGTTGAAGCCATTGTACTCAGGGGTGCCAGCGACAAACATATCCGTCTGAAGAACTCCAGATCTAGCTCTTCTGCACGGTGAAGTGACACTTCGGCTGCTCTTGTAAGCTTCTCAGAAGGCTCAAATGAGCAGGTTGCCTCCATGGGCATAGGAGGTTTTTTCGGACCAGTGTATGGCACAACTTCCAGCTCACAATTTATGGGAACTGATATTTCTTGTTTTGATAGGCTAGGAATGACCTTCGCACTGTCGTTTTCAAGTGATCTGGGTTGTGTTACAATAGCTGCAAGGTTGTGACAGTTTAATCTACAATTTTGGGAGTGAATAACTGCATCAAAGTTGTCAATTATAACTTGCACAAGACCAGCAAGTGCAGCATCATTCAAACCCGACCACACAGCATCTCTTGCTGCAACAACAGCAGCTGAGCGCATAAAACGCCGCACTTCATCATAAGAACAAGTTACATTGTACTTGTACAACTCTTTAATGATTTGCTTATGGTCACCTATGAGAACACCCAGTGCTATTTGGAGTGGAGTAGGCTGATTTGTAACAACACTTGCTACAATGTTTCCAACCATTATGGATTGCAGGGAGTCAGAAAATTTCGAACTTACACGAGTAAGCAATTGCATAAGAACATCACTCATACATTCGGAAGCAATATATTTGTCTATGTGAGTACGATAAGAAGTGAATTCTTCCTTGTTCTTTTTGCACTCACTCGCGATTTGCTTGCCCAGCTTCTTCACACACTCATCAATATCAACAGATTCCTCACAATCTTTTGCAATATTCAGGTATGAGGTAGCATAGTTTTTGAAAACTAACAACGTAGCGATACCATCCCCATGTAAGTCTACAATTTCGTCTTTGAAGTAATCTTTAACTTTTACAATGAGCGACCTAGGTGACAACTTCTCACCACCTAACTCCTTGTAAAGCTTCTCTACTTCAATTGAATTCCATGGTTTAATTTTGTCCTTCGACAATTCTACACACAAAGCAACGAAGGGGCGGTCTTCAGGGTCAACCCTTGACTTATTCTGGCAAGCTCTCTCAACCTCAACATGAAAGGTAGACATACAATCTTTATGGTATCGGGCTTCTTCAGCCGGTAAATCTCCTTTCATGCCCAACAACCTAATGAGTACAACTTGTCCCTGCTCATCATTTTCCAGTTTACACTTTTCTATCAACACATCTTTGTAGTTTGTTTTTTTTATCACCAAGCTTATCGGTCATAAACCTAGATGCTGGAATGCGGTATTGCACCGGAACTTTGATGTCATATTTCTCGGGTAATATACACTCACTGACTTTCAAACAAAGGAGACAGTGTTTTTTAGGGTCATATACTGGGCCTTCACTGAGAACAGCACTACGTAGTCTTTTTGGCTCCACTGTAGGGGTATCACATTCTCTCTTTTTCATGAATGCTGATAAATTCCGCTTGGACACATAAGTGGAAACACAGTTCTTGTGACAACAAAGGATTTTTGCTCCATCTTCCAAGAGAGGCTCTAGTCTCGCTCGAACATCTGGCTGCCCTCTGATGTCGCTGCTCTCTATGATTTTCTGAATCCTCCCACAATTTGAAAGACCTTTCTGACCTCCAGGACAGCTACGCAGGAAGTCCTTGAAGAAACATTCGTCTGCAGCTTTTGTAGAACCTGAAAAATAAGAATTTTGTTTACCCATTCTTCAGAGTACAAGTCGCATTGAAATAATTTATCCTCAGCAAATAAAAACTAAACAATGCTCACCTGGTATATTCTCCATATTCAGCAGTCAAAAAACAATTTTGGAATCAGCACAACCAAGACGTCATCAAACCACCAGGTGGACAGCACCATCAGCAATAATCTCAACAAACTGAAAAAATAAGAGGAATAATTAGACATAGTGGAATTCACCTTACCATGGGGAAAATAATCCCTGATTTCATTTTAAACCCTATAGAACTACTCAGTCTCGCCCAAAACCATAAAAACGACAGTAAGATCATCAAAATATTTCCACGACTGCCCGGAATATGGGATATTCCTTATTTCGGGGGGCGTTTAACCTCCAATGACCTTGAGTATTGATGAATGTGGGTCAAAACGACTCCCAAAGTATCTGCAACCCCTCCAGATCGACTCATCATCCTAAAAACCTCTAGAAATGACACCAAGATCATCAAAATCCATCAAGTATTGACCAGGATATGGGATTTTTCAGTTTCGCCGGCCATCTTGGAAAATGGCGGCCATATTGAAAAAGCCAAGCGGGGGGGGTCAGGTGTACACCCGATGGATTCTTGAATGGGTGGTATAAGCTTTCAAAATATGTTAAAATTTGCTTTATAACAAACAATGCAGGGTTCCAGTAAAATCAGGGTCTGTGCTTCCGGACTATATATATTTCTACCCACCTTTTTGTATTTTATAAATGGGAAATTAAAATCTCCGCAGAGTATTATATCAGGGGATGGAGAGTTTATGGACTTTATTAGGTTTCTGATATCATCAATGGCATCCGAGAATTTTTCAGTTGGAATGTTTCGAGGTCTATAGATGACTATCAGTACCACGTTTAGTTTTTATATTTTCATTGCTAGGTGTTCCACGAAACTCTTTGATTTACTTATTACCGTCTCTGTCATATGACTCTCATGTACATAAATAGCACAGTCACCTTTACGTCTCGCTGTTCTATCAGTTCTTAGTACGTTGAAACCATCGATATGCAACTCTTTCTTATCAATACAGTAGTCGCAGTTTTCGCACTCTCCTTGACAATCTTTTAGATGCGTTTCTGTGAGGTATGCGATGTCCGCCTTTGTTTCGTTCATAAGTCCTTTCAGGTACGAAACTTTGTTCAGTGAGTTGTTTGGTTTTATTCCTTGAATATGAATATTAGCCAAGACAATATTTATGTTCTTTGTTTTGCGTTGCCCCTTGTGCATTTCCAGTTCGTTTTCCTTCAGCATCGCGTGTTTAGTAACCTTCTGGTCCTCCGAGAGAGAGACCCGTTTCCGCCTACCTGTTCTGGTTTCTTCTTGCCAGGAAGCGATCCGGTTCGGGGGTTCCCAGCCATTGTCGTGTATTGGTTTTAAAGATAATAATGTCTTATAAGAATTTAATAATGCCTTGTTTAATAAAGATAATAATGTTTAATAAGAAATTTAATAATGTTTTGTACGTAAATAAGAATTTAATAATGTCTTGTATGAAAATAAGAACATAAAATACCAGTTGGCAACACCTGAAATGTGCCAAGTGTCTCCCAGTTAGGTTGGTTTTGTTTATTGCAGTAGACGCCGGATTTTGTATCCCAGGATAGTGTGTCTCGCCGATTATAGTGTCTCAAAACTAGGAAAAGGTTACTTTTACATGGTAATTGTTATGGATAGAGTGTATAGTATGGATAGTATAGTCTACTTGGCAGCTCTATTTTACACTTGTATTTGTGATGCCGTGCTGTTTACAGGCTTACTAGATGGCCATGGAAGGAAAATGCTTTATTTTAATGTAAAATGAACATAGTTTTGATGTTTCAGTTGAATTGTAAAAACAATTTTAATGAGAAACTGCATAATAAAGTTGTTTATGTTGTAAATATATTGATATACAGTACATATTCACTATTTTTAACCTTGCAATCTTCGAGAGACCAAACTGTGGATATAGTGTCTCATCGGATATAGTGTCCTTTTGGCTTGGCACCGAGTGGAACACTATAAACGGCGTCTACTGTAATGTGCTATTGTGATTCTAAAATATTTAATTGTTTCTCTTTCCGCGATAAAATGTTAAGGGTGATTCGGCACTCGCTTTTCCCTGTTTGTTCAAATTGTTTCGGCTTAAATGAAAATCATTAAACAGTAATGATAGTTTGTAATTTCTACCCATTCCCTCGCATCGTTCGAAATCTTAATGGAGGCCAAGCTATCCGGCGACCCGTCACCCGCGTCCGTAAAAGAGACAGCGAAAACGAGTGTAAAGCAGTAAGAACGAGTGTAAAGAGCGAGAATCGAAGAAAGAACGATAAAGTAAAAAGGCGAATAAGAAAGAAATAGTGTTTGTTAACTACACTATTGGTGTACATATTTTTTTTTACATTTTTCCTGGTGTCCTTTGAATTTGTCGGGAGATGATGGTGGTAGCAGTTTTTCCCATATAGGCAGGGGTGCATATATCGCGTAAGTCTTACATATTTCTGGATGGTAGAATCTGCAGTTGCCACCGAATTTACAGTGACCATTATTGTAGAAAAAATTGCACAACGGAGGTTGTTCATATGTACATTGTCCTCCCTTATATCCACAATTTCCTTTCACATAATATTTGCATGTAATTTCTTCCCCATTTTTACTTGAGGTCTTTGTTTTTAACGGTTTCAGTCTACGGTCTTGATTTCCTACTCGCTTTTTCCTATTGGTGCTAATGTCTTTTGTTTGAGCTTTTTGGATTTGGTTTTGTGCCTGTGTTTCATTTTTACTCTCTGTTGCATTTGTATTCATATTCTCATTCATATTCTCTCCCTCCATATGTGTTGGTACTTTCTTTGTTTCTGCTTCCCTATTCCTCGTTTCCTTTGTTTTACTCTGTTCATTTTTCAGTTTCCTCTTTTACTTTCCTCGTTTCTCCTATTTTTTCTCTGTTCGCTATTCACAACTTTCTCTTTTTCTTTCTCCTCAGTCTTTTTCTGCTTTAAAGACCGTAAGAGAGTTTATTTCGATCATGCAGTTTTTACAAAAAAACTTTATCACATTCAGCTGTTTTGCGTCTGTTATAAAAGATTTCTTCATCTTGCCATTTCAGGCATCCGAATTCGAATAGAGTTCGGCAGAGATCACACCTAATTGCCTTTGTTTCGTGTTACTTTTTTACAGTACCCACAGGGTTGTAGGAATTTATTTTCTGTTGCCATGTTACTAATAGTAGGTAAAAGATGGTGCCCGAAAATTGATTTAAAAGGGTAATTAAGAGGGTATTTAATTTGACTCAAACACTGGGGGAGGGAACGTTTTTCCGTTACTCCGGGGGATGGGGGATGTAGCACGCTGTAGATTCTCACTGATTGGTGCCCGAGAGTGTGACCGCGGGGGATAACTGAGGGATATTACCTTTTGATGGGCAACTAATTTCCTTTCGAAATGAAAACACTGGGAAAAATATTGTATCGGTTGAATTGATTTGTTTTTATTTACTTTATTTTGACATACGCTGGGATTTTACTACTTGAAGAGAAATACATTTGTGTGTATTATATATTCACTCGGATATTGGTACTGCTTAAAACTGATTAACTGCAGGGTTTTTGTTGTCATACCACTTTCATTCGGACTTCAAACAAAACACTTGCAACCGTCACCGGGCAGAACATTATATATGTCAGGTCATCCCATACGTAATTGTCATTTTTTTTACCTTTATTTCCAAATGGAAATAAAACTACGTCCAAAAAATTTGTATTCAGTCACATATTTTCTTTCATTTTCTACGACTCTCTGCCACCTCTCTACAAGCATTTCAATTCCATGTTGATAAAATTCCTTCGATTTAGAAGCAAAAAACTAGGAGAGGGCAATGTTGATAACCTCGAAACTTTCAAGTTCTTTCCCGTCAAGATAGTTTTGAAGACTTCTGAATAGGTGGTAATCTGATGGTGCAAGGTCTGGTGAATACGGAGAATGTGGAATTTTTTCCCAACCAAGCTGTTCAATTTTGGCACTAGTGATTCGAGCAGTATGAGGACGCAACAGTTCAAATTAAACCACTCCTTGAATATCCCACCAAACGCTCAGCAAAACCTTCCTGGGGGTGCAGATTCCTCTTGGCTGTGGTGTAGCAGATTCCCCAGCAGTAACCCACAGCCGATGACGCTTAACATTATAATAAAACACCCATTTTTCATCCCCAGCAAGGAGTCGATTCAGAAACGGTGCTTGAAGTTGTCAAGAATGCAATGAAGAGCAAATGTTCATACGATCTCTACAGTTGTTTGGTGACAACGTATGGGGAACCCACTCCCCAAGTTTCGACACTTTACGCAGTCGTTGCAGGTGGCGATGAACTGTGGAACCGGTCGAATTTAGTCGCTGGGCAAGTTCTTCAACAGTTCCAGCAGGATTTTCTTCAAATGTAGGTATCAAAAGGTCATCATTGAACTCAACAGATCGGCCCGAGGGCGCTTCATCAGTTGAGCTACAGTCACCAGACTTAAACTTCTGGAACCATCGTTGACATTTCCTTCCATATAAAGCTTCCTCTCCATAAATACCCTGAATATTTTTTGCGGCTACAGTCGCATTACTTCTTTTCCTAACTCATAACCCATTATATGCCAAATGTGTTCCTCTAACACCTCCATCTTATCCGTAAGGAGGAAATAAACGAAGATTGTTAACGCGATGAAACTTCACTTAGACTGAGAAGTAACATGTGTAAACACATAAAAATTCGAGTTTTCCAAAAAAACATACACAGAAACATGTGCAAACACGACGCGAGTTTAACAATGCACAAAAACGACATTACTTATGGGATGACCTAATAATAATCATGACTGGGGTTGTTTAACCTCCTTCGCAACATCTAAGGTCATATGACGGAGGGGACCTGATATATATATATATATATATATATATATATAGTAAGGAATAAGAGGACGAGGAGATAGTACATATTTATTTACAGACGTTTCGGAAATTTCAATTTCAATCATCAGTGCTAAAAATTTAAAATCAAATATAAAGAATGAATAAATATGGTGAACAGAAACATACAATATATTTAAATAAAGTGTGATAATCAATAGTATAATTACAGTATATATTTAATTAATTAAAATTAAAAATAAATTAACATAAAATATAGGAGTGTGGTCAATAGTCACAATATAAAACAATTAATCTCTATAAAATACAGTATGATAATCTTTATAAAATGTATGTTCATTAATTATATTTTCTCTCTCTTATTTAATCAATTGCTTTATTAATATTTTTAGATGTTATTTCCCCTCTTTCCGGGCCCCAGGGATTTAACCCGGCTTCCCCACCCTCTCGGCGGCCCTGGTGGTAAGGTATGAGAGGTGGTTTAATACTGAGGATGTAAAGGGATTCTAGAATGTGAAGGTCAGTTAGTTGGTTAGTTGAGTTAATAATTTTGAAGTTAGAGGGAAGTAGTGGGTGGTTGTAAGGTGGCAGTGATCCCTTATTGCTGATTTGGAAGGTTTATTTAAGGGCTGTGATGTTCTAGTAGAAATACTGCGATGTTTGATTGTTTTGTTTTGATATTGGCGAATATTGTTTGATATTGTTTGATATTGGCGAATGGTGCTACCAATATAGTTCGCTTTGCAGCGAACACAGTTGAAGACGTAGATAGTGGACGAAGCAAGGGGCTGGGGTGTTTTTTCTTTGTGGTTGAGGTATGATTTGATGCTGTTATTGTTGGTGAAAACGAATTGAAAGTTAATTTGGGGTAAAGAGGGGTGAGTAGTAGGCGAAGTTCTGAGAGTATTTTGTGGCTGATATGGTCGTAATAGGGAAAGGAAAAGTATTGTACGCCTTTTTTAACAGTGAGGACTTTAAAGGGGGTTGATAAATATTATTAAGAAAATTTCTGGTTAAAGATTGTAGTAGATGTTTTGGGAAGGAGATGTTAATGCCGAAATTATGAATGAGTTCTATTTCGTTGTGGAAGGATAAATACGAAGAGCAAAGTTGATAGGCGCGGTGAATTAAGATTTTGATGCTGTTAATTTTATATGGCTGAGGTGATGTGTATATATATATATATATATATATATCTATATATAGAGAGAGAGAGAGAGAGAGAGAGAGAGAGAGAGAGAGAGAGAGAGAGAGAGAGAGAGTCTAAAAGTCACTAAAAGAAAGCTGAATGGCAACACAAAAAGATAAACAGCGGGACGCAGTCTGTTTGGTTATTGAGCTGCCGAAAACAGCATGTATTTTTGTATCTGCAGTAATCATTGATTCTAAGTTTAATTTGGTGACGCTTCGAAAGTGAAAGTGTGTAAATAGGTTAAGTTGTCTAATTATTATGTCAGTTAGGGGTAGTGTATAAGAGCTTCTAAATTAGATAATATGATAGGAATATATTAGGGCGAGGTTGAGACGCTGGCACAAATTGGTAGACCCTAAAGAAGATCTAAGTCAAAGCACCTGTAAGTACCTTTTATGTCTATTTGATAACCTAATACCTAACGGGTTCTAACACCCCCAACATTATTACAATGGCCAAGGGGTGTGGCTTAGGTAATTAGTACCTAGGCCTGTGTATGTGGGTTTTCGATATATGGAGGTGCTGAATTTGTCGTTTCGTTTTGTTATTGTTATATCTAAGAAGGGTAGGGTGTTATTGGATTCGTCTTCATTGGTAAACTTAATGTTTTTGTGTTGGGAATTAAGATAGTTAAGTAAAAGGGGGGCGTGGTTGGCATTGTGAAAAAGGAGAAATGTGTCGTCAACGTATCTTTTATATAGGTGTGGTTTGTAGTGGGTGGGGTAATGGAGTAGCCAGTTATTTTCATGGTGACAAAGAAAATTATTGGCTAAGGTGGCACTTAGGGCGGATCCCATAGCTAGTGAGTCGGTTTGGTTTTCAACATTCGTAAACGACAAATTCAGCACCTCCATATATCGAAAATCCACATACACAGGCCTAGGTACTAATTAATTATCTAAGCCATACCCCTTCGCCATATAAAATTAAGAGCATCAAAATCTTAATCCACCGCGCCTATCAACTTTGCTCTTTGTACTTATCCTTCCACAACGAAATAGAACTCATTCATAATTTCGGCATTAACAACTCCTTCCAAAAACATCTACTACAATCTTTAAACAGAAATTTTCTTAATAAAGTCCCCACCGTTAAAAAAACGTACAATACTTTTCCTTTCCCTATTACGACCATATCAGCCACAAAATACTCTCAGAACTGCGCCTCCTACTCACCCCTCTTTACCCCCAAATTAACTTTCAATTTAATTAAAATAAATTGAATAACCTTTATTAATAATAAAATAAATACATTCGTTTCAATTTACGATGACATAAATAATTGTGAAGCTCGACTATTTATTTAATTTAATTTGGCCCTAAAGTTTTAGGCTTTACTGGGCTCTTAATAAAAATAAACAGCTACTTATTATGAATTAATAATAACTAAATAAGTAAATAAGTACTATTAATAGTTAAAACATATATTACTTTTAAATTATCACTACTGACATGAAAAATACAAGGTCACCATTGAAGGCACTATACCAATACCATACAAAGAAACCAATATTATACATGAGAGAAGAACTGAACCATCCCAAGAAATGTGTTTTTAATACTAGATTACACACGAGAAATTAATAATTAGTAAACAATAGTAATGGACATTAATCCTAGATTTTTGTTAGTATGCCATTATTAATCGGGATTTCATTTGGTTTTAAACAAATTTACATCCACAATATTTTCTATATCGGCATTTAAGTCATTCCATAATTTCAATCCAATGAAAATGGGTAGTTTTTGAGATGAAGACAATCTAAATTGAGGTATAACAAGCTTTGATCTATTTCTGGTCTGATACGAGTGGATTTCTTGATGAGTTACAAAATATCTATTTACCCATCGTAAATTAATGATTTGTTCTTACATTTGTAAATAAAAATAAAATGTGCCAGTTTGGTTATTTATATCATTGAGCTTTAGTAGGTTTAGCTCTTTAAATAATGCACTAGAGTGATCAAGGAAATCAGCATCAGATAATAACCTTATTGCTCGTTTTTGGATGACAAAGATACCATTTAATGCGTTGTTATCGGAGTTTCCCCAAACAAGGGTGCAGTATGTTAAATAAGGAAGAACAAGAGTATGATTAAGAGTTAATAAAACTTGTTTAGGGACTACATTTCTAAGTTTAAACATTATAGCAACGCTCCTTGAAATCTTTTCGCGATATAATTTACATGATCACTCCATTGCAAATTCTTATCTAGTATTACACCAAGAAATTTTGTTACAGTACACTCCTTTATAGCGATTTCATTAACATTAAGTTCATCAAGATATACATTTCTTTTATTAGTAAAAATCATGAAATTTGTTTTACTGGTATTTAGGAAGAGTTTATTGGTGGTCAACTATTTCATTACACTGATGAATTCTGAATTAAATATATTCTTAGCTGAATTAACATCTTTACAAGAAAAAGAGACAGTTGTATCATCTGCAAACATTATGAAGTTCAGTATATCAGATGAACGTGGAAGGTCATTTATATATAATAAAAATAACAATGGACCCAGAACTGAGCCCTGTGGCACATCATGTTTGACAAGCGTTTTAGTTGAGCAAAACTTGTTTACTGATACAAAATATCTATTGGACAAATAACTTTTAAACCAATCACTGATTGCTCCTCTAAAGCCGTAACAATATAATTTATTAAGTAGAATATTATGGTCTATTACATCAAACGCCTTACTCAAATCCATAAATATTGATATCATTATTTCTTTGTTCTCTTTAGCTATATTTGCAATTTCCATAAGATTTAAAATAGCCATTTCCGTTGTTTTCACCAACAATAGCAGCATCCAATCATACCACAACCACAAAGAAAAACACCCCAGCCCCTTGCTTCGTGCACTATCTACGTTTTCAACTGTGTTGAACTATATTGGCAGCACCATTCGCCAATATCAAACAAGAATGGACGAGCATCGCGGTATTTCTACTAGAACATCACAGCCCTTAAAAATAAACCTTCCAAATCAGCAATAACGGATTACTGCCACCTTCACAACTGTTTTATATTTTGACTATTGACCACACTCCTATATTTTATATTTTATTTTTAATTAATTAAATATATACTGTAATTATATTATTAATTATCACACTTTATTTAAATATATTGTATGTTTCTGTTCACCATATTTATTCATTCTTTATATTTGATTTTAAATTTTTAGCACTGATGATGGAAATTGAAATTTCCAAAACGTCTGTAAATAAACATGTACCATCTCCTCGTCCTCTTATTCCTTACTGAGTTACGGTTCCCCAAGAAGAAACCCTTCAATCAAGGTTATTTATATATATATATATCAGTGGCGATTTCTTAATGAATGCAACGCATGCAATGCATGTGTTAAATATGTTCTCTTTTCAGATCTAAGTAAGGATTATAATTGACAAAAATAATTTTCAGAAACTAAAAATAGTCTAAGGCTTCAATCACGCATGTACTGGCTATTGGGCGGTGTAAACAAAATTATGTCTTATTTCATTAGACAATTAAGAACATTTTTCTGTACACAGATCGAAATACTTGTAGCTAAAGCATTCACTAATTCAGTCTGGGTACAGAAAAAATGTTCTTAATTGTCTAGTGAAATAAGACATGATTTGTTTACACCGCCTTGCCTTGGGCAATTTTTTAAGGAGATTCTCACTATCCATAAGATATTTTTTTTGAGCCTCATAGCTAAATTCAAAAGGCAATATTTTTAAAAATATGCTTAGAAAATTTACTTAATATTTTTACTAAAAATAATTAAAAAGCTTTGTTCTGATTTTTTTTAATTAATGAAAATAATACGGCATGCATTCAGTTTTATAGGTGCATTCACCAAAAAGTAACATCTGGCAATTCTGACAAGGCTTCTTTCCAGTACCACAGCCGCAAGCATCCACTTGTGTTCGGTGTTCCCTTTTGTGCTTTAGTTATTTTGGATAATTTCAGTTAAATAAATTATAGCATTGTAGTGCCCATAATGACTGACGATGTGTTTAATCAATTGAAGACTAGAAGATTTTACTCACTCTCTTTTGATGAGAAAAAAAGCGCATATTGAATAATGGCAGACCGATTCCACATTTGAATTTAAGCAAAGAAAATAAAGGCTTCACTAGGAAATTTAATCCTAAGCTGTATGATGATGTTCCCTGGTTATGTGGAAATATTTCAAATAACAAATTGTACTGTTGGTCGTGTTTCCTATTTTCAAGAGATAACTCTGTGTGGAATTCTGTTAGTCGTGGATACGACGATTTAAACAATTTACATACTGCAATTTCTCGCCATGAAAAATCTCTTGCTCACATAAATGCATTTGTTGATCTTAAAACATTTGGAAAGTCAGAAAGAATTGATTTAATACTCGACAAGCAGAAATCAGTTGCCATTTCCAGACATAACGAAGAAGTTAATAAGAATCGAGAAATTTTGAAACGTTTGATTAGGATAACATGTTTTTTAGGTATGCAAGAATTAGCATTTCGCGGTCACAATGAAGAAGAAAACGCTGACAATAGGGGTAACTATATTGAATTGGTATTTTGTATGGGAGAATTCGATGAAAAGCTTCAAAACCATTTAAAAACTGCGACTGTTTTTAAGGGAACATCATCTGCTATTCAGAATGACATAATTCAATCTATTAGTGCAGTTATGTTAGAACAAATAAAACGTGAGCTTATCGACTGCATGTATGTGGCGATTTTATTAGATGAAACATCTGATGTCAGCTGTTTTTCTCAACTCTCTACTGTTGTTCGTTATGTTAATAAACATGGAGAGATTTGTGAACGATTTATAAAATTCAATGACGTCAGCAATGATAGAAGTGCAGGAACGATTTCTGATTTATCTATAAGGCAACTAGGTGAACTGGGCTGTTTGAAAAAATTAGTTGCTCAAACCTACGACGGTGCTGCTGTTATGGGGAGCGATCTTAATGGAGTACAAACAAAGATTAGAGAAACTGTACCAGAGGCTATTTTTCTTCACTGCTACGCCCATAAACTTAACCTTGTTTTATCCCAAGCTGTCGCTGAAATTTCCGAATGTAATAATTTTTTTCAGTATTAGGAAGTTTGTCATCATTTTTCAGCAGTTCAACTAAGCGAACTTCAATGCTTGACAAAGTTGTTGGAAAGCGTTTCCCTAAACTGGCTCCAACGCGGTGGAACTATTCATCTCGTCTAGTTGAAAGAGTTAAGGAAAATAAAGATATAATAGATCTTTTAAAAAGCATTCTTGAAAACCCAAAGAAATTTGATGAAAAAACAAAAAATAGTGCACGCGGATTGCTTGCTGGTATCGATACTTTCGATTTTAATTTTTTATTAGAAGTATTTTCTTCAATTTTTCCTTTTACTGAATATCTATTTAATGTGCTGCAAACAAAATCTATGGATATTGTGTATAGCTCAATCACCGTTGAAAGCACTATGAAAAAAATCAAACAAATAAGGGATACAAAATTTGCAGATATGTGGGACTTGATAACAGAAAGATGTGGTGAACCTGTATGTAAAAGGAAACAGAGTCTTTCTCCACAAGAGAAGTATAGTCAACTATTTCATGAAATATTCGATAATATACTTCTTCAAATGAAAGAGCGTTTCAGTTCAATGGAAAAATTGGAATTCATTGAGCTTTTAGATTGCAAAAAATTTGAGTTCTATGATGTTACTTTCCCAGAGAGCTTTTGAATTTTTGAAAAGAAGCTACAATTCATTTTTTGAGTTTCCTCGTCTCCGTTCTGAATTGTGTGTTTTATATTCGCACAAATCTTTTGCCAAAAAGAATGTTGCTGAGCTCCTAAAATATCTACTGGAAAGCGAAATGCACAAAGGTCTTAAGGAAATATATAAATTGACGAATTTGATTCTAACTATACCAATATCGACAGCAAGTGTTGAGCGATCATTTTCTGCGCTTAAAAGAATTAAAAGTTATTTACGGAGTTCCCAAAGTGAAGAAAGGCTATCTAATCTTGCCTTAATTTCAATTGAAACAAATTTCCTCAAGAAGCTTATGGAGAATCGAGAGTACTTTTACAATTTGGTCATCGAAGAATTTTGCAGGAAAACTAGGAGAGCAGAATTTCAATTCAAATAATGCTTCACAATTATTTATGGTAAATTTAAAATTTTTATCTTTTTCTTTAGATCAATTCGGTAACTACTATATATAAATATGTCTAATTTTTTGTTCGCATATTTAAGCCTAACATTAAATGACCTTTCCTTCAAAGAGGTCCCCAAAAGTTTGTAAAACACCTTTAACTTGCTAAGTTCTATGTAAACAATATGCAAAGTTTGGGCAAGAGGGTTAGGCGGATGTTTTTCTTCCATTCCATAACATTGCATGCCTGAACAAAAATGTCACGAGTCGCCACTGATATACATATATATATATATATATATATATATGCTGCAAACCCACAAGGAAAAAGAAAAACGATTCCAAGGCCTTTCGTGTATTCAAAGCTACACCTCGTCAGGGAATGACGAGGTGTCGCTTTGAATACACGAAAGGCCTTGGAATCGTTTTTCTTTTTCCTTGTGGGTTTGCAGCATTCATTCATTTCACGTGTTTTATTGTGAAATTCATCCCATATATATATATGTATAGAAACGACGTAAGTATAGAGGAGTGTTCTGCACACGAGGAAGAGAAATAACGAACAAATGAAAAATGAGGTGACCGCCCGGGAATCGAACCCAGGACCTTCCGATTGCCGGTTCTGGGTTCGATCCCTGGGCGGTCACCTCATTTTTCATTTGTTCGTTATTTCTCTTCCTGTGTGCAGAACACTCCTCTATATTTACGTCGTTTCTATACATTAATATACTGCGTGGTCATTGCAGTTAAATGTGTGTATATATATATATATATATATATATATATATATATATATATATATGATACACAGACCGTGCATTGAACAAGGAACTCTTCTGGGAAAATTAAATCCACTATAGTCCGAATAAGTAATGGTAAATGACAAACACTATAGTTTTTTTTTCATGATGTTTGCCAGACGTGGGCAACGGGTCACTCGCAAAGAGGCTCCAAAAGTATAGCTTCCCTCACCAGCTATCTGCAAAGCAGATAGGATCCAGTTTTGGGACAGGATCTGGAGGTTATACCGCTTAATTAATATGACTACGAGATTCCGGAACAACACTGTATCCTTGCTTCAAGTTAGGGCGCGTAGTATTAGTTTTAATTTTGTTGTTGTTTATGGACCTCCCGTTCACCCCTTCGACACCGATACTAGATTTTACTCACTTCTTGGTAACTTTATTGACAATCGGAATAGTATAATTGTCGGAGACTTTAACTGCCCTAATGTTAATTACGAGACTTTTACTGGTAATGAGGAGGGATTGAGATTGATTGAGTTCATGGAAGTTAATTTTTTACGACAGATGGTTACCGAACCAACGCGCGGTGACAATATTTTAGATTTGGTGATGGCGAGCGGCGAAAATATAGTCGAAGGTTTAGAAGTAGGCGACAGTTTAGGATGTAGTGATCATCAAATTCTTAGGTTTAAGTTATTGATGGAAAACACTAAGGATAGTAACGTAATAGAAGTCCCTGATTTTCGTAGGGCTAATTTTGATAGTTTTGCGGATAGGCTGAGAGTAGTGGACTGGGATAACTTATTTACGGGTAATGACACAAATTTGCATTGGAAGGCGTTTAAAGAAAGTTTTATGAATATTGAAAGGGAGTTTATTCCTCGTAGGCCCAAGCGCGCTAGAAATCATGGTAGGCCCAAGTGGAGGACTAGGGAAATAGGCGAGTTCATAAACGAGCGTAACAAAGCGTATAGACTTAATAAGCGCAATGGCACGGCAGCTAACTTTAATAGATATATCGAGCTTAGACGTCAGGTTAAAAGATCAGTTAGGAATGCTAAGCGTAATTTAGAGATACTTATAGCTGTGGATAGTAAACATAATCCAAAAAAGTTCTTTGAATACGTCAATAATCGTAAGCCGATAAAAGATAACATAGGTCCTCTAGTGGATGTTAACGGCGCTTTGGCTTCTGACGCTCAGGCGATGGCGGGTATTTTCAATAACTTTTTTGCGACAGTTTTTACCGTAGAAGACGTAAATAATGTCCCCGACGTGGACGATATCGTTCCATTTAGTAGCGAGACTATTTTGGATGAAATAACTGTTTACGAGGCTGAGATTGCACATTATATCGATAGGCTAAAAGTTAGCAAGGCTCCAGGCCCTGACGCTTTTTATCCCAGACATTTGAAAGATTTGAAAGACGTTATCATAGGCCCCTTAACGAAGATTTTTAATCAGTCACTCGAAACGGGGATTATTCCTGAAGACTTCAAATTAGCTAACGTCACGCCCATTTTTAAAAAAAGCGACCGCACAGTACCTAGTAATTATAGGCCTATCAGTTTAACGTCAATTGTCGGTAAATTTTTGGAATCCGCAGTTAGGGATCGTATCATCGATCACTTAGAAAGTAGAGATTTTATTAATAGTAGTCAGCATGGGTTTCGACGCCATAGATCTTGTTTAACTAATTTGTTAGAATTTTATAACGAAATAGTGCGCGAATACGATAGGCATAGAGCGGCTGATGTTATTTATTTAGATTTTAAAAAGGCGTTCGATACACTTCCGCATAGAAGATTAATTGCGAAGGTTAAAGCGCACGGTATACGCGGTCGGGTAGCTAACTGTTAGAGGAATGGCTTCGTGCTAGGAGACAGAGGGTCGTTGTTAATGGTAGTGAACGGGGTGGTTGGATGTAGGTAGCGGTGTCCCACAGGGTTCAGTGTTAGGCCCATTGCTATTCGTAATTTACATTAACGACATAGATGTAGGATTGACTAGTAACGTGTCAAAATTCGCGGACGATACTAAAATAGGCGGAAGGGTTGTTAATGAGGACGATAGAAATAGGTTCCAAAACGATGTAAATGGGATTATGGAGTGGACGGTTAAGTGGCAGATGCAATCTAACGTAGACAAATGTAAAGTTTTGCATATAGGTTCTCGTAACAATAATTACACGTACACGATGGATGGTAGAGAGTTAGCGAGCGTTGACGAGGAAGTAGATTTAGGCGTACGCGTATCTAAGGATTTAAAGGTTAGGAACCAGTGCCTGGAGTCTTGCGCAAAAGCTAATAGGATGTTAGGCTTCATAGCGCGTAATTTCGAATTTAAATCGAAGGATATTATAGTGCCCCTTTACAAGTCCCTAGTCAGACCTCATTTAGAATATGCCGTTCAGTTTTGGTGCCCGTATTTGCGCGAGGATATTCATAGGTTAGAAAGGGTTCAGCGTCGTGCCACGAAACTAATTCCGTCATTGCGCAACAAGCCTTATGAAGATAGAATTAAAGTGTTAGACTTGCATTCACTCGAAACTAGGAGATTAAGGGGGGAGCTTATTGAAGTTTTCAAAATCGTTAATAACATTGATAACGTAAATTTTGACAAACTGTTCACTTTCGATAATAGCAATACTCGTAATAACGGATTTAAGTTGCGTGGCAGACGTTTCATTACTAATATCGCTAAAAACTTCTTTACATTTAAAGTAATTGTTAAATGGAATAATCTTCCCGCGTCAGTCGTTCAATCTACCAGCGTTAATGTGTTTAAGAACCGTTTAGATAGGCATTTTAAAAATATTAACGTTGTTTAAAATTAAAAAAAACAATTAGTAACAGGAGCTCTTGGGGTGGTGGTCGAGGATGAGTCTGTTGACGATTAATGCCAGCTTGTGACATGCCAGCGTGTGATGCCAGCAATAAAATTAAAAAAAATATATTAGACTAACATGAACGCAGATGTAGCTCGTAGAGTAAACTAACCCACTTTTTGTTCAACTTCACGTACTTTTTTTTTCTTATCCTCTCCTTACTTGCATGTCTGTAACTCTCTTTACTTGCATGTCTGTAGTTTGCATGGTATGACTGTGAGTTCAGACTGTGTTTGCATGGTTTGTAAGCGTTCTTATTTTACTTCTTTTCATCTTTCACCCCTTTTGTATTCTCTCCGACTATTTTTCTGACTTGTCGGCAGTGGCCGGCGGATGATGATGGTGAGTCTTTCTGAATGAATGTTAACCCATGAGTGATAGGTGTTGCTACTTATTTAACCCCTTATTTTCTTCACTTAGTCCCCTACTCTTTCCTTTCTCTCGGGCTAAGTGGATCTTGGGAGTCTTTGTTAGCCTTAGCTTCTGTAGATCTGTAGATCTCTCTCTCTCAGTCCGTTGAGAGAAGGGAATGCTTTTCTCTCGTTGAAGGATATAAAATGACGCATCACCTTTGTCCATCTTTATTTCACAAGGTTGGAATCACTTTTAAAATATGAGATTTTTTTACACTACAGAGTAATTGCAGAATCATATCCTTAGCACAACACTTGTTTAGAGAACTGTAAAACGAAAGCGAATCCAATTTGGTTGACTAACCACTCAAAAGGTGCGGCACGAACTATTACTGCTAACCCGAGAGGCACGACCCTCTCTCTCAGGTGGTGTCCCTCGAGGAACTCCCGTGGTGCCACGTTTACTAAGATTATTAAAATTGCAAAGTCCTACTCTAATAATGATAGTAAAAGAATTTATATAATTGTAGTTTTACACTTAACTTCTTTGTGCGATTTATTTTAGCCGAAAAGAACATTTAGAATTTAGGAATCGCTGTTTAAGATTATAGACGTGGCAACCTGCTTTCGTTAGGGTTAGAGAGAGGTCAGATGATCCATTTGGGCATCGAGGCAATTTACACAAATATTAAAAATTTAACCGATTCATATTTTAATTTATACAAACAGAATAATATCTTTTAAAGGATTAATACTTTAATTTATACAAAGAGAATGATATTTTTAAATTTCAACGAAAATTTATTGTTCTGTGGAAAACTTTTTCCACTATATATATATATATATATATATATATATATATATATATATATATATGTAAAAAGGAAGAAGAGTCTATTCGATCATCAAAAGTCTGTGAAGCTCGCATAAATAACGATAATAACAAATTTTGGAAATTTGTTAAGAATCAAACGGGTGTCAAAAATGTCCTCCCTCCGACAATCGATTGGGTGTCGGGGGAGGATGAAATTGCAAAGCTGTGGAAAAACCACTACTCTAACATTTTTAACAGTGTGAGTAGGGATAATCTTAAGATAGATTGCAGCGAAACGATTGTGGGAGGGACAAGGGAAAAGATTTTGATATCATTTTCTGAAGTAAAGAGGTTAATTAAAGAGTTAAAGACTGGTTCTGCGTCAGGGGTAGATGACTTATCGAATGAGCACTTAAAATATGCAAATGACGTAGTGTCTGCATATATCATTGTTTCTATCAGCCATGCTTGCTCATAGCTATATCCAGTGGCGGCTCGTCGGTAGACATTGCGGAACTGCAGCACCCCTAAATTTTTTATTTACAATTGAAATAATCAAGAACAATATAAGGATGAGCTCACTGAATAACTTTTTCAATAACTTTTGAAACTTTTATTCATTGCTGAATGCTCATCCTTTTATTTCAGTAATTATTTCAACCCATTCTTAGAGACAGCACCCCTAGAATTTTTAGTCACGAGCCGCCACTGGCTATATCCCTGCAGAGTTCATGAGGGTATATATCTTGCCCCTGGTCAAAAATAAGTACGGAGACATTCTGTCCAGCAATAATTACAGGCCTACTGCTGTCGCTTCCTGCTTCTCGAAACTACTAGAAAACTCTTGTTACGCCGATTAAATGATTTCCTATGGACATCTCCTAATCAGTTTGGCTTTAAAAGGTCCCACTCAACTGACCTGTGTATCTATGTACTTAAAGAAACAATATCTAAATACATTGACACTTTGAAAAAAACTATATAAGGTTATGGGTTGATTGCCTGATACACTCATCCGTTGGAAATTTCCAGCAGATTTCAGTGGAGAGTTAACGACAAAAGCCCTATGTTTTTTCGTTAGAGAATTATGTATATGTAGGTCTTCAAAGGACCTCTGTTTATTTGCCTTCGGTATTTGCGCTGCCTAATGGTAAATAAAGGAATTGCCTTACCTTATTATTTCGTTGGGCCTCGCTTCTGTTTCGATGTAGGGCGTGACGATCTTTTTCGATGTAGAGCCGTGGTACGATGGAGCTACACAATGAGTTGACTCGATGTAACTAATATAGGCAGTCACTATTTAAACACCTGAAGGAATAGGCCTATCCTTCTTGTAGTTATTTTTATATCAAGAGGATCTCACTCAGAACTTATAGGAAGACAAAGCACATCTTCCTTGCTTAAAGCATCGCTGTCACTAAGCAGCTCCGAGCGAGCCGCTTTCATATAGTTTGGAATCTGCTGATTTCGCAAAGGTCGTTGACTCCTCTCTCGATGTAATTTTCATGAGTCAGCAGAGGAGAATTTTGAACACGAAACAATAAATTTGGTTTTCTTGTTGCTATGCAGGCCCGATGCCTACATATGGGTTCTATGTAGTATGGCAATTATTTCATCCCCAACAGGCTATGTCGCCAATCCCGAGGCAATTTTGTAGATATGTAATTCAATTAATTAATAATTGATATTTAATTAAGAAGTAAAGGTACCACATACGATACCATGTTGTTAGCGTGTATAGTTTTTCCATAGACAGTAATTCAACTATTTATAGCTGTTTCCTAGATATAAGTAAGGCATATGATAGGGTGAACCACAATATTTTATTTGCAAAACTAGAAGACAGGAAGGTTCCCATGTACATATTAAATTTATTGAAATTTTGGTATTCCCACCAATCTTTCACTGTTAGGTAGGACAATGTACTATCCAAATGTTTTGGTTCCTCTTGCGGTGTGAGACAAGGCTCCTTGCTCTCCCCTATGCTGTTTAATGTGCATATCGACAGATTAATTGCTTCACTTAATGAGGCAACAGTGGGATATTGCGTAGATAATACAAGGATAAATAACTTAGTTTATGCCGATGATATGGTGTTAATAAGTCCCTCTGTTAAAGGTCTGGATCGGCTACTAAAACTCTGCGAAGTGCATTCGCAGAAACATGATATTCTTTTTAATGTTACAAAGCTAAGGTTATGCAATTTCATCCTAAAAGCTGTAATTGTTAGAAAATCTAGAAGAGGAAGAACTATTGTTGTCCCAAGGCGATATGATGACTAAGCTGATTGATGCAGCATTGCTTGTATATATTAAGTTAAGGTGTGTATATATCCATCTCATAATTGTAAGGTTAGTGAAAAATTCACTTAATTTGGAGCTAGCATTTTTGGGCTCTTGTGGCATCATTGTTTGGGCACTCTGGTGGCATCATTTTGGGGCGCTGCGCGTCCTTTCTACTCGTTTGTGGAATGGCGTACTTACAGGGTGTGGTCTTATAGAGAGCTCTCTTGCAATTCAGTTTGGTTGTTTAGACACAAGATTGTTGCATTGTAGTAATGCCTAGTTAATTATTAGTGAAATGTTATTTTATGCAAATGTGAAAATTATAAAGTTTTCGGTTTTTATAATATGGTACAAAATATATGTGTGGAATTTGTCATTTTAATTATTTCTTGTCTATCAACTTTGAATTTGTTAAAGAAAAAAAAAAAAAAAAATTGCAAAATATATAAATTTGTTGAATAAATTTATTAAATTTGTTAAACGATATTAATAAGTTTTCCTAATGAAAAACTTATTTTCAAGGGGGTGATGCGAGTGTAGTAATGCCTAGTTAAGAATATTAATTTTTGTTTAATTAAGATTATAATGTTTAATATAAATCATTTACTAATAATTGTGAAATTACGAAAAAGTATGTTTGTTTGAAATTGTTTAAAATGGGAAGAGTTGGCAATCCTGAACAGAGGCCGACAGAGCGGACTACCCCCAAAGAGAGTCAGTCCTTCGGTAGCGCGATAAGCGTAAGGTTGAGGCCATGTAACCTAAAGATCAAATTAATTGTTTGTGCCCTCTCCGACGTAAATTATTATAGTAAAATTCCCTACTCGCATCCCCCTAAATTAACTAAACCATTTTCGGAATTAAATAAAGTGTTAACCATGAAGTTAGACGGTACAGTGAAAACGAGTGTAGAGAAAGCAAGCGATAAATGAAATAGAGAGCCGATAGTAGAATAAATAATGAAGAAAGTAAATAAATAAAAGTAATCGCGACATATTTGGTGGCAGCGGTGGGATTACATCATATTTTGTATGAGGCTTACCCACGTGCTATTATTTCGATTATTAAAATATCTAAATGCAAAGTTTACCCCGTTTGCAGGCAAATTTCGATTTTCATTCCTTAAAATTCATTGTAAATGTAAATTCAAAATGGCGCATCGCCTTCGACATCCTTATAGCGTCCCTTACAAACTTCGCGCCTAAAAATTTAATTTTTTTTCTTTCTTTTCGTGGGAGTTCGTTGATTCTGAAATGTTCGTTTGTTCCATTTTTCATCGTACGGTTCCGTTACTTTTCGCAGTCTAGTGACTCAAAATTTCTTTTAGTCGTGGTGCAGAGTCGGTAGAAAAACTTGTCTGACTCAATATTGCGAGTCATTATTACGTTAAATTTCGTTCATTAGGTCGGAGAGGACATAGTTTTGAAAATTTATCGTGCTGCCTGAGGCTCAATTTTTCCTTTTTTCGTCTCTTCCACTGTTAGGCCTGTTTCAGCTTACCTTTGTTTACTTTTTGTGTTTAAACTTTTGGAATTAGTGATAATTGTGATAATCATAATAATAAGAATAATGATTAATAAATAAATTTTACTGGATTTGTACGTAAGTGAATTATGTTAGTTTAAATACAGTGTGATACACATTTTATATGGTCCTTTCAAAATGTTCCAGCGAAAATTTGTACCGCATTTCTAGGTATATATACGTATATAGTATTGTAAAACATTTCATGAACATGTAAAATTTTCTGGGCTTCATTAGTAGATTTTTGATTATATTTCGATTGCTTGTATATAATGATAGGCTTACGGGCTTTTTGCTTCGCTTCGCTTCGCGCTAAATAGGATTAAGTTACATTTTAAGGGACAGTCGAAAAATAATCTTAAACATATTAATTTGTCAGATTATAGGCTGGCCGTATAGGATTGTGTTAGACTTCAAAATAAGCTAAATTCGTTTAACTGAAATAGAGAAATTGTGTTGTGAAATTTTCTATAAATTTTTGTTGGATTTTTTTTATATACACATTAATTATACACTTACATATTAACTTATACGTATATATTAGTTATATATATAATTATATATATTTATATAGTCAAAATTTGGTAGGTAGGCTGATTTATCTATTTTTTTCCGTTCCTTTCGTTCATTTTCACGACAATTCCGACATATTTTGTAAAATGGCTATTGTATTGTACTAGAGAAAGATTTCTTGTAGGCCTATCGTTAAATATTGTTCGAAGATTAACCGTTACTACGGTATATGTCTATTGAGTATTAAATTTTTAGTTATTTAACAAAATTTTAATTGGTTTAACATAAATAATAATAGAATTTTCTTTAATAAGCACAAATGTTATGCATTAAATTCTAAATTGTTCTTTCCGCGCATAGCATGGAATTTATTAATTACACTGGTCAACACTCATTTTATTGCCAATCATATTAGAGTGATTTTGGGGTAACTTTGTGATGCTGATTCCGAATATGACATCGGTTTTGCTAGATTGGCTCTAATTTATGAGGTAATTGGTACCCCATTGAAACACGTAAAAATGCAAAAAATTTAATGTCCAGGCGGAGCCTACTTACAAATCGCATTGAAATTGTCTCAAATCATACAAAAGTAAACACATGAAATACATAATGGCATTTTATTCGGTCTCACCATCTAGAATGTTCCGGTAGTTTCCCATATGCACGCGTTATGGTTACGTTTCCTATTAATTGAGGGTATTCATTATCACAAGAACTAGAGCCAAATCGGAAAAACTACTTTCATTTTGGAATTCAGCAACCCCAAAATACCCTAAATTCGTACGAATTTCCTTGGCAACGAAAAAAAAAAAGTTTTTTTGTTGACCTGTGAATTATTGGTCTAAAAGTGCGGCAGTAAATTTTATTTTTATTTTGGGGACCTATGTGAGTTAAGGTATACATATTTTACTAAATCTCGATATAATTTTTTTTTAATTACAGAAATTTGCGTAGAAAGTTTTCATATTGTTTCTTTGTTTTATAGATTCATTTAATTTTATTTTTATAGGTAGGCCGATTTTTATTTTTCTTTCCAGTTCAATGACAATGGTAAAATTTTTATTTGGAATTTAGATTGTATTGCAAAAAGGATGTTTTGATTTGATATTTTAATTTGGGTATTAGAAATGAAAAATGTCTTTTTTTTAGTTCGAGCGTTTGCGTAGAAAAGATTACAAAATTGTCAGGATATAATGCAGTTTCATTCGGTTAGGGATATTTGTATAGAGGTTCGCTTACAAACAAAGCGACCGCTCTGAATTATGCAATGTTTTGTGTTTGTTTATAGTAGGTTGCGTGTATTTTTTAGTGCATATTATCTATTCTTATTTAGTATAACTATGCAAATTTGTAGTTTCACTTGGAAACGATAAATTACTGGGATTTTTGTGATTTGCAAACCATACTGGGGTTCCTGTTGAAGGAGAGAGTTGTATCTCAGATGTAATTTGCGAATTGCGAGTTCAATTCATATGAAATTTAACGTTTCAAGTTGGAATTACTGTATTAAAGTAATTTTCGGTAGTAATTAAATTTTTTAACTTTTTAATAACTGTTTTGGAAAATTATTATTGTTTAAACCTTCAGGCGGGGGTAACTAATGCATTTAAAACATTGGCTCCACTGTACACTCGGAAATGGAGCCTTCTAGATAGCCAGTAACGTTTTTGTGGCGTCTTTGTGTGCTCCTCCTCAAAGGGCAAGAGGGTTCATGATTGTCAGAGAAGTGATGACATGAAGTTTCTGGGGTTCATTTTTGTCTTTTGTGTTTGAAAGTATCGATGTGATTTCTGACGGTAGTTTGAACAATAATATTTCTTAAATTATACTAACAGTTACTATGTATGGGCGCTTTTATATTTATACTGTACAATTTTGTTTAACGTTTTATGACTTTTTTATCTTCTCCGCTGTAACTGCCATAAGTGACCTTATTGGTAGCTAGATGTGATTAAATTTTTGTGAAATTTTGAGATGTGTAATTTTTTTTTCCCGTGAATTTGGCCAGAGCAAATGTGTAGTTATTGTTTCGAAGTGAACTGTCGAGAAAATTCATAAATTAAATATTAAATAAATGATAAGCAGTACAGAAACACGTTTCGAATAAACTTTTTTTTTCAAAATTTCAAAAGGGTCGGTTTGGAGGCAACCAAGTTGAATCCGAGTTCCATCCATTGAGTTTAGTCGACCGGATAGGTGATCGATCACCAATGATGAGAGAGAAGAGAAACCAACTGCGCAGGGACTTGGCGCAGGATGGTTTCGGAAGAGAAGAGAAGAGATAGAAGAGAGGAACCGAATGCGCAGGGACTTGGCGCAGGACAGTTTCGGAAGAGAAGAGAAATTTACGTGTGCAGGGTTTTGGCACACGAAAGTTTCGATCGAAGATGGTCTACTGGTATTTTTCGGGCAGTAGCTGGTCACGCTGCTCGAAAGCTTCGCTAAATATGTGTCGTAGCACGCGGTAGGCAAGCCACGAGAGCTTGAACGGGTGTCTACGACTGTACTGTCCATACAGACATACAGTAGGTTCGTTGGGAAACGGCCTACGGCGGAGTGATCGTTTGATTGTTACCAGTGGAAGAGTCTTTCAGCTGGACGTAGGAAGAGCAGCGTTCACCGACAAAAGTGGAGATGAGACAAGGCGAGTTTCTTCATCGACTTCTAGAATTGCAAATTCCGTCCAATTCCAGCGCGTGGTCCCGCTTTCAGTATATCTCCCCCCCTGATCCTTTTAGAATTAGACGTCTCTTGTTTTTTTTTTTCGCCATTGGAGAGAGAGCGGAACCATTATAGCGTGCTGCCCTGTTGCATGTTGATTGATGCAATCCCTTGCATTCTAGCGAAGTGAGCAGGAGAACTGCGATTGAAAATTGAAGAAGTCCGTTATCAGCGTGCGGATTGTGATCTAAACAACGTCCAGCAAATTAATGTACTGATTATTATGTAATGAAATTATAAGTGAAAGGGTGCGATTATTGCCCATATTTGTTGTGTTTTTCGTGAAATAGTATGTGCGCTCTTGGTCAGTATTTTATGTAAACTTTTTCTTATTTTTTCTAGGTTGCCCTGATAGTAACTATAACTATACAAATAATTGTTTCAAATGTAAAGCGATCTTTGATGAGAAATCGCTGGAATAGATTGTGAACATGAGATTTGTGCAGCCACTGTAAGAAAATTTTCAGTTATTTTTTTTTTGGCATGTATAGATTAGTTACAGGTTGTAATTTAATTATTAGTGTGAAATGTTATTTTATGCAAGTGTGAAAATTATAAAGTTTTCGGTTTTTATAATATGGTACAAAATATATGTGTGGAATTTGTCATTTTAATTATTTCTTGTCTATCAACTTTGAATTTGTTAAAGAAAAAAAAAAAAAAAATTGCAAAATATATAAATTTGTTGAATAAATTTATTAAATTTGTTAAACGATATTAATAAGTTTTCCTAATGAAAAACTTATTTTCAAGGGGGTGATGCGAGTGTAGTAATGCCTAGTTAAGAATATTAATTTTTGTTTAATTAAGATTATAATGTTTAATATAAATCATTTACTAATAATTGTGAAATTACGAAAAAGTATGTTTGTTTGAAATTGTTTAAAATGGGAAGAGTTGGCAATCCTGAACAGAGGCCGACAGAGCGGACTACCCCCAAAGAGAGTCAGTCCTTCGGTAGCGCGATAAGCGTAAGGTTGGGGCCATGTAACCTAAAGATTAAATTAATTGTTTGTGCCCTCTCCGACGTAAATTATTATAGTAAAATTCCCTACTCGCATCCCCCTAAATTAACTAAACCATTTTCGGAATTAAATAAAGTGTTAACAAGCGTTTAAATAGTGTTAATGAACCCCCCTTCCCCCGTTGTGTTGTAACGGCTTTCATAGTCTCGGCGTGGCTACCATGAAGTTAGACGGTACAGTGAAAACGAGTGTAGAGAAAGCAAGCGATAAATGAAATAGAGAGCCGATGTAGAATAAATAATAAAGAAAGTAAATAAATAAAAGTAATCACGACAGCATCGTGCAATAGTCCAGGTTGTGTTGTTGTTGCAAGGTTGAGAAAGAAGACCATAAATAGTGCCCCTTTTGTTTTTATCTTAAATTCATGCAACTGAGGCCTAAGGTAGGCCCACATCGAGTCAGCAACCCTGAGGTAGGACCTAATAGGATCTCAAGTCCGTAAGTTTTTAATTTTAGCTTAACTTGGGCTCTAGGTTGAACTGGCCCTTTAGAACTTGGCCGTTCACGGCTCAGCTGGGATTTTGAAACCAACAAATAAATAAATAACATGGTCCTTCAGAACCGGATTCTAGCCCAAGACTGAGTCAGTGACTATTTTTCGGCAAAGTTCTGATTGTGCAAATTGTAGCCCAAGTTAGGCCTAGACTGGTTGAGCATTATTGAGTTAAGGTCCCAGGGTAGAAAGTTTGGTCGCCCAATTGCGAAACTTGGCCACTCGTCTGTCATTGTTTTTGGCCTACATTTTTACCAGTTTGGTTAATTTTGGTTTATTATTGAATTAAGGTCCCAGGGTAGAAAGTTTGGTCGCCCAATTGCGAAACTTGGCCACTCGTCTGTCGTTGTTTTTGGCCTACATTTTACCTGTTTGGTTAATTTTGGTTTATTATTCGTAGGCAAAGGTTGCAGACTTCGGTGCGCCAGTTACTTGGGTGGAAAAATTGGTATTCCATACTGGTGGTTGGTTAGTACCCCACCCAGCAATTCAGTTTATTTGAAAAAAGCAAAATTTGCGTTTGATCAGTTTGGTTAAGTATTTCTGCCAATTCAGCTCATTTGGCATTGAGCCGAATTGTTGTTTGCATTGAAGATGAGTGCATCTGAATTGGACAAGTTTAAAAAAAGGAGAAGCGCCTACAAAGGTCTAATTACAAAGGTCATCGCCACTATAGATTCTGCCATAGAGCAAGAGGATTTAAGATTAGTGACTGCGCAGCTTTCCATATTAGAAACTAAAAAGGTTGCTCTAAGTGAAGTAAATGTTAAAATTGAGGCTCTTATAGAGGAGGATGAAATAAAAAATAACATAATTTACATTGAAGAGATTATTGATGATATAATCAAAGTAGGCCACCGAGCAAAAGAGTTTAGCAGCTCATTACAGTTAGAGACCAGGTCTAATAATGAAAGACAACACTCAACAAATGATGTTTGTGAAGTTCAGGTTAACAGATCTGCAGTTCAATTACCGAGGCTTGAACTCAAAACATTTTCTGGGAGTATTCAGGAATGGCAAGGATGGGCAGACAGTTTTCAATCAGCAGTTCCAGTTCATTCTAGTCAAGTGTTAAGTGCGATGGAGAAGTTTGATTATTTGCAGTCCCTCTTGGAAGGGGAGGCAGCAAAGACAATAGCAGGATTAGCATTAACAGAGGCTAATCATAATGTGGCTTGGGATATATTAAAGAAACGGTTTGGTAAGCCAGAGATCTTAATTAAAAGCCACCTCCCTGAACTTTTAGCTATACCTCCTGTTAATAATCCTAATAGGGTCAAGGAGTTACGGCAGTTATATGATGAATTTGAAGTTAGAACTAGGTCCCTGGACAACTTGGGTGTAGGAATGGAAAGGTATGGTATAATGTTGGTTACTATATTAGAATCTAAATTGCCTAGCTCAATTTTGCTTCAATTAAGTATGGGACACTCTACAGAACATGTGTACATCCCCCTTCAGCAGATGTTAAGTCTTTTAGGCATAGAATTAGCAAGACGAGAGGGATTTGAGTTTGCACAGTGGGATGTTAAACAAGGGGACAAGGGCAGGCACAGCACCAAAGTTTCTACAAAAAGGAATAGCCCAGGTACAGTGTCAGCTCTACATGCATCCTCTGAGAACAAATTAAAGGGAATCAAGGAATGCATATTTTGCGAAGGCAACCACAAGTCATATAAATGTGAGGTGGCTGAGGCTTTACCTGTTGAGGAGAGAAAGGACAGGGTAACTAAGGCCACAGCATGTTTTAAATGTTTTTGAAAGGTCACAGAGCAAGGTTTTGTAATTTTGTGCAAAAAATGCCATGGCTGGCATCAGCCATTATTGTGTGAAAACACTCCTAGTAGGCCTACCCTAGAAGTAGAGACATCAGTGGCACATGCCACTGCTATGAAAGGGAGTAAAAGTAAAGGGGGATTATTGCAAACAACTGCAGCCTTATTAATTGGGAATGATGGAGAAGCTACTGTAAGAGTGTTGTTTGATAGTGGTAGTCAGTGTAGCTTTATTAAGACCAGAATTTCCAGAAAATTGAAGTTTAAAGAACTTAAGAGGGAAAATTTAAGAATTTCTGGGTTTGGGGGTTCCGTTCAAAACCGAACCAAAGTTAAGAAGATTGAGGAACTTTGTGCTCGTCACTATTTGTTTAGATATAGCATGTGTCCAAGAATTGCGAGTTAAAGGAATTAATTTGGGCAATAATAAGTTTGAAGGAACAGAAGATATTAGTCTTTTGATTGGAGCTGATTATTATTGGGACTTCATCACTGGTAATATTGTCCGCACATCTCAAGGCCCAGTAGCTATTGAAAGTAAGCTAGGCTGGATGCTACATGGTAGCTATTGCAATGAAATGGAGTTAAAGCTCTTTTTGTTAAGATTGAGGAGAACAGCCATGGTTTGGAAAGGCATTTGAAAGCCTTTGGGAACTTGAATCCATTGGCATAAAGGACAAACAGGCAAGTACAGTGAACATGATGTTTTAGAGCAATTTGAAAAAGGGATTGGGTTTAGAGATGGTTGCTATGAAGTTGGCCTCCCTTGGAAGGATTCTTGCAAACCCGGTTCAAACCTTCAGCTAGCTAATCGGAGGTTGGAGACTTCATTGTACAGGCTAAGAAAAAATGAGGAGTTGTTAATTGAATACAATGAGGCCATCCTAAGCTATGTAAGGGAGGGCTATGCTGAAAGGGTGCAAGGTGAGCTGGTGAGCCAGGAGGCACATTATCTGCCACACCATGCAGTGGTACGGCGAGACAAAACTACCACCAAACTGAGGGTAGTTTTTGATGGCTCAGCCAAGGACAAAGGTGGTGTGTCCTTGAATGACTGTTTGGATGCTGGGCCAAATTTAAATGCAGATTTATTTTCCTTGTTACTGAGATTCAGGTTTGGTAGAGTAGCATTGACTGCAGATGTGAAGCAAGCCTTTTTGCGGATAAAGTTAAAACCAGAGGACAGAGATGCAGTAAGGTATCTGTGGGTGGATACGAAAGACTTGTTGGAAAATGAACCTAAGGTTCAAGCATATAGAATGAAGTCAGTGTTGTTTGGCCTCAGCTCTAGTCCATTTCTGTTGGCAGCTACTATGCAGTACCATTTTAAGAAATATTCTGAAGTCTATCCTAACACTATTGAACACATAAGGAAAAATTTTATGTTGATGATTTGCTGTGTTCCGTGGATAATACAGAAATGGCTAAACAGATATTCATGGAGGCTAGAGCTATAATGAGGGAGGCTGGCATGGAGCTTAGAAAATGGCAGACCAATCATTCTCAATTACAAGAGTTTATGAGTCAGTCCTGTGTAGTACCTGATGCAGCAGAAAGTATTGAGGATTCTGGTATTAAGGAGTTGTGGGCAATAGACGCAAAAGTGCTAGGCATTGTTTGGCAGCAAGGAGAGGATTTGTTTACCTTCAATGGGAAATCTTTAGTAGAGCTGGCTGAGAATGAGACAAGGTGGACAAAACGTACAGCTCTTAGTTTGGCTTCAAAGGTCTTTGATCCTCTTGGATTCCTGGCTCCATTTGTGATAAAGTAAAAAATTTGGTTTCAGAGCCTCTGGGAAATTGGACTTGGTTGGGACCAAGAGTTACCTGATCATATGGTGGTAAGGTGGAAATATTGGTTCAAAGAATTGGCACATCTTGGAGACATTGAAATCCCAAGATGGTACTTTGGAGAGTTGAACAATAGTCCAGACAATTTGGAGCTGCACATCTTTTGTGATGCAAGTGAGGAAGCCTATGCAACTTGTATTTATATAAGAGGCACATTCAAGAGGAAGTAAGTTGCAGGTTGGTTGCTGCAAAGAGCAGAGTAGCACCTTTGAAAAGGCTTTCTGTTCCAAGGTTGGAATTGATGGGTGCAGTTATTGCTAGTCGGCTTGCAGTTACAGTGCAAAAGTCTTTGGCCCTCTATGAAATTCCAAGCTATTATTGGACAGACTCCACTATAGTTTGGCACTGGTTAAGAAGCCAGGCAAGGAAATGGAAACCATTTGTTGCCAATAGGGTGGAGGAAATTCAAGCGCACACAGATCCCAAGCAATGGAAGCATTGTCCAGGCACCCAAAACCCGCTGATTTACCAACACGAGGAATTTCAGTGAAAGATCTTGCACAGTCAAGTTTGTGGTGGAATGGGCCAGAGTGGCTAAAACTTGGAAGTGAAAACTGGCCTTCTAATCAGCCTATTGTAGGAGAATGCCAGGCTGAAGAAGCATGGGTGAGTGAGTGAGAAAATGCACTGTGAACAGTTGTCAAGTTATGCAGCAGGACCCCATATTGAGGCTTGAGGACATTAGCAGTCTGAAAAGGTTGTTAAGAGTGACAGCATGGGTATATAGATTTACCAACAATTAAGGGAGAAACAAGAAGGGAAGGAATTCTGAACAGTAAGGAGATTCAGCAAGCCAGGAAATACTGGGTGGTATATGTGCAGAAGGAAAAATTTGGTGAAGAGAGGGAATTGCTCAGCCATCCATTACAGGTTCTACCAACACATTCTGCTCTCAAGGGTTTGGATGTGTTTTTGGATCAGGATTTATTGAGAGTAGGAGGTAGACTACAGTTTTCTGGGCTTCCAGAGGAGAAAAGACATCCAATTTTGCTACCTTCGGGGGCACTTTGTGGACCTTTTGATCCTGGATACTCATCATAAGCTGTTACATGCTGGAGTTAGAGAAGTGATAATAGAGATCAGACAACAGTTTTGGATTCCCAAAATTAGACAAGTAGTAAAAAAGGTCTTGCATAAATGTGTGGTTTGCAAGCGTTGGAGTGCAAAGCCTTATTATGAAAAGGTGGCTCCACTTCCAAGAGAACGGTGTGTCTATACTGCCCCATTTGATGTTGTGTGAGTAGACTTCGCAGGTCCAGTCTATGTGTATGAGCAAGGGGAGTTGGTAAGCAACTTAAGTAGTGATGTATTTCTTTTGGCCTTTAAAAGGTTTGTGAACAGAAGGGGTTTCCCAAATAAAATCATATCGGATAATGCAAAAACCTTCAAAAAGGCTGCAAAGGAACTCCAAGAAGTTTGGTCCTTGCTAAAAGAGGAAGGATTCCAATCCTACCTTTCACACCAAGGGGTACAGTGGGAGTTTATTGTTGAAAGAGCACCATGGTGGGGAGGATTTTGGGAAAGGCTAGTGAGAAGTGTAAAGTGTCCATTAAAGAAACTTTTAGCTAATGATCATTTGAGCAAAGAAGAATTCTGCACTGTTTTATGTGAAGTAGAAGCAATGGTGAACAGTAGGCCTATCACTTTTGTTTATAACAGTATGCAGTATGCAGAGCCATTGACACCAAATCATTTTCTTTGTGGTAAACGATTAACACCAAGCCCCAGTGTGCCAGAAGACTTGCAGCCTATCCAGAGCACTCAAGGAGAGTTAACCAGACGGTTCAGGTACCTTGAAGAGCTACAAGATCAGTTATGGAAGAGGTGGCAGATGGAATACTTGCCAGAACTCAATTATTGCCCATCAGGCAAGGTAAAGGGCTCCAATGCAAATTGTATCAAGGTGGGAGAAGTGGTAATGATTGGGGATGAAAGACCAAGGCAATGCTGGAAGCTTGGCATAATTGAAGAGTTGTTTGTTGGGAAAGACAATTTAGTTAGGTCTGCACTGGTAAAGACTTCAGGAGGAAAGTTAAAAAGACCTATACAAAAACTCTATGCTTTAGAAATCAGCAAAAACACAGATAGTCAAGATGAAACATTTGAGGGATCAATCCCAGAATAGGCAACTGAAATCATTTTTAGGTGCTTAATCTGGGATTGAGGAGAAAAAAATATAAACAGTTTTTAGAGATATAATTTCATTGTTTTTATCAATATTTGAAAAAATCAACTCTAACCTAACCTAACCTATATCTATACCAATTTATGTGGCAAGATAGATTTGCTTCAGATGGATTCAGAAACATTCGGGCTCATATTGCAGGAATTTATAATATCTAAAATTTTTCTTTATTCATTAAACCACTTTAAACCTTTTATAACTTTGCCTTTATTACATTTGTAATAAACTTTGTATAAACAATAAATTTTGTAATCATCAGGTTTTTTTTATTTAATTCCTTGCAAGGTGCCTATTCTGGGATTGAGGTTGAACGCAGGTGCTTCATCTGGGATTGAGGTACATCAGGTGCCTATTCTGGGATTGACCCCATTTGAGTTACAGCCTCATGGAGAAGGCTTGGCTAACCTTGCAGAAGGTAATGACAACAATGCCTCTTCGGTGGGGTGTTAGAAAATCTAGAAGAGGAAGAACCATTGTTGTCCCAAGGCGATATGATGACTAAGCTGATTGATGCTGCATTGCTTGTATATATTAAGTTAAGGTGTATATATATCCATCTCATAATTGTAAGGTTAGTGAAAAATTCACTTAATTTGGAGCTAGCATTTTTGGGCTCTTGTGGCATCATTGTTTGGGCACTCTGGTGGCATCATTTTGGGGCGCTGCGCGTCCTTTCTACTCGTTTGTGGAATGCCGTACTTACAGGGTGTGGTCTTATAGAGAGTTCTCTTGCAATTCAGTTTGGTTGTTTAGATACAAGATTGTTGCATCGTGCAATAGTCCAGGTTGTGTTGTTGTTGCAAGGTTGAGAAAGAAGACCATAAATAGTGCCCCTTTTGTTTTTATCTTAAATTCATGCAACTGAGGCCTAAGGTAGGCCCACATCGAGTCAGCAACCCTGAGGTAGGACCTAATAGGATCTCAAGTCCGTAAGTTTTTAATTTTAGCTTAACTTGGGCTGTAGGTTGAACTGGCCCTTTAGAACTTGGCCGTTCACGGCTCAGCTGGGATTTTGAACCCAACAAATAAATAAATAACAGTAATCAGCCAGCTGATATAAGGTTTAAAATGAATGGTGAAGTAATTGAGGAAGTACAAGAGTTTAAGTATTTGGGTCAAACTATTACCAGCTCCTTGAGTGATGACTCGGATATAAGAAAACAATCTCGAAGCCTGTGTGCTAAAGCGAATATGACCATAAGGAACTTTCGATTCTGTACAAGTGAAGCTAAAGACACTCTTTCGTACTTTCTGCAGTAACATATACGGACAGCAACTGTGGGTGAATTATAAAAAAGGTTCTGGCAGAACTCTAAATTTGCTGTACAACAGATCTTTTAGACTCTTACATAAATTACCGCCGAGATGCTCAGCTTCGCAAATGTTTGCTACCCGCAATGTCCCGAGCTTCCCGGAGGTAACAAGACGTGCTCAACACAGTCTAATGGAAAGAATTAAAAAATCAACCAACCCGATCATCCAAGCTATCCATGAGTCCTGCCATTTCTCCTTTAAGCTATGGACTTCTTGGTACGAAAACGTCTGTCTGTAGCTCCACTTAACTTCGACATTACAGTATTATTTCTAATCAATTGTATATATTTCTATCCTTAGTATATGAACTGTCTGTTATTTTTTTTATTTTATTGGGTTCAGAATCCCAGCTGAGCCGGGAACGGCCAAGCTCTAAAGGGCCAGTTTAACCTACAGCCAAAGTTAAGCTAGTCTAAAAACTTACGGCTTGGAGGTCCTACTAGGTCCTACCTCAGGGTTGCTGACACGATGTGGGCCTACCTTAGGCCTCAGTTGCATAAAATTAAGATAAAAAACAAAAGGGGCACTATTTATGGTCTTCTTTCTAAACCTTGCAACAACAACACAACCTGCACCATTGCACGATGCAACAATCTTGTATCTAAACAACCAAACTGAATTGCAAGAGAGCTCTCTATAAGACCACGCCCTGTAAGTGCCGCATTCAACAAGCGAGTAGGAAGGACGCGCACGCCCCCCCAAAAATGATGCCACAAGAGCCCAAAAATGCTAGCTTTAAATTAAGTGAATTTTTCACTAACCTTACAATTATGAGATGGATATATATATACACCTTAACTTAATATATACAAGCAATGCTGCATCAATCAGCTTAGTCATCATATCGCCTTGGGACAACAATGGTTCTTCCTCTTCTAGATTTTCTAAGACTCCCCACCGAAGAGACATTGTTGTCATTACCTTCTGTAAGTTTAGCCAAGCCTTCTCCATGAGGCTGTAACTCAAATGTTTCATCTTGACTATCTGTGTTTTTGCTGATTTCTAAAGCATAGAGTTTTTGTATAGGTCTCTTTAATTTTCCTCCTGAAGTCTTTACCGTGCAGACCTAACTAAATTGTCTTTGCCAACAAACAACTCTTCAATTATGCCAAGCTTCTAGCATTGCCTTGGTCTTTCATCCCAAATCATTACCACTTCTCCCACCTTGATACAATTTGCATTGGAGCCCTTTACATTGCCTGATGAGTAATAATTGAGTTCTGGCAAGTATTCAATCTGCCACCACTTCCATAACTGATCTTGTAGCTCTTCAAGGTACTTGAACCTTCTGGTTAACTCTCCTTGAGTGCTCTGGATAGGCTGCAAGTCTTCTGGCAAACTGGAGCTTAATGTTAATCGTTTACCACAAAGAAAATGATTTGGTGTCAATGGCTCTGCATCCTGCATACTGTTATAAACAAAAGTGATGGGCCTACTGTTCACCATTGTTTCTACTTGACGCAAAACAGTGCAGAATTCTTCTTTGCTTAAATGAGCATTAGCTAAAAGTTTCTTTAATGGACACTTTACACTTCTCACTAGCCTTTCCCAAAATCCTCCCCATGGTGCTCTCTCAACAATAAACTCCCACTGTACCCCTTGGTGTGAAAAGTAGGATTGGAATCCTTCCTCTTTTAGCAAGGACCAAACTTCTTAGAGTTCCTTTGCAGCCGTTTTGAAGGTTTTTACATTATCCGATATGATTTTGTTTGGGAAACCCCTTCTGTTCACAAACCTTTTAAAGGCCAAAAGAAATACATCACTACTTAAGTTGCTTAGCAACTCCAAATGGATTGCTCTGGTGGTAGCACATGTGAAAAGACATATATAACCTTTGTTAGACTCCCCTTGCTCATACACATAGACTGTACCTGCGAAGTTTATTCCCACTACATCAAATGGGGCAGTGTAGACACACCGTTCTCTTGGAAGTGGAGCCACCTTTTCATAATAAGGCTTTGCACTCCAACGCTTGCAAACCACACATTTATGCAAGACCTTTTTTACTACTTCTCTAATTTTGGGAATCCAAAACTGTTTTCTGATCTCTATTATCACTTCTCCAGCATGTAACAACTTATGATGAGTATCCAGGATCAAAAGTTCCAGAAAGTGCCCCCCAGAAGGTAGCAAAATCGGATGTCTTTTCTCCTCTGGAAGCCCAGAACTCTGTAGTGTACCTCCTACTTTCAATAAATCCTGATTCCAAAAACACATCCAAATCCTTGAGAGCAGAATGTGTTGGTAGAACCTGTAATGGACGGCTGGTGAGCAATTCCCTCTCTTCACCAAATTTTTCCTTCTGCACATATGCCACCCAGTATTGCCTGGCTTGCTGAATCTCCTTACTGTTCAGAATTCCTTCCCTTCTTGTTTCTCCCTTAATGTTGTTTGTAAATCTATATACCCATGCTGTCACTCTTAAAAACCTTTTCAGACTGCTAATGTCCTCAAGCCTCACTATGGGGTCCTGCTGCATAACTTGACAACTGTTCACAGTGCATTTTCTCATTTCACTCACCCATTCTTCTTGAGCCTGGCATTCTCCTACAATAGGCTGATTGGAAGGCCAGTTTTCACTCCTAAGTTTTCGCCACTCTGGCCCATTCCACCACAAACTTGACTGTGCAAGATCTTTCACTGAAATTCCTCGTGTTGGTAAATCAGCTGGGTTTTGGGTGTCTGGACAATGCTCCCATTGCTTGGGATCTGTGTGTGCTTCAATTTCCTCCAACCTATTGGCAACAAATGGTTTCCATTTCTTTCCCTGGCTTCTTAACCAGTTCCAAACTAGAGTGGAGTCTGTCCAATTATAGCTTGGAATTTCATAGAGCGCCAAAGACTTTTGCACTGTAACTGCAAGCCGACTAGCAATAACTGCACCCATCAATTCCAACCTTGGAATAGAAAGCCTTTTCAAAGGTGCTACTCTGCTCTTTGCAGCAACCAACCTGCAACTTACTTCCTCTTTGAATGTGCCTCTTATATAAATACAAGTTGCATAGGCTTATGTCTTCAATAGTGTTAGGATAGACTTCAGAATATTTCTTAAAATGGTACTGCATAGTAGCTGCCAACAGAAATGGACTAGAGCTGAGGCCAAACAACACTGACTTCATTCTATATGCTTGAACCTTAGGTTCATTTTCCAACAAGTCTTTCGTATCCACCCACAGATACCTTACTGCATCTCTGTCCTCTGGTTTTAACTTTATCCGCAAAAAGGCTTGCTTCACATCTGCAGTCAGTGCTACTCTACCAAACCTGAATCTCAGTAACAAGGAAAATAAATTTGCATTTAAATTTGGCCCAGCATCCAAACAGTCGTTCAAGGACACACCACCTTTGTCCTTGGCTGAGCCATCAAAAACTACCCTCAGTTTGGTGGTAGTTTTGTCTCGCCGTACCACTGCATGGTGTGGCAGATAATGTGCCTCCTGGCTCACCAGCTCACCTTGCACCCTTTCAACATAGCCCTCCTTTACATAGCTTAGGATGGCCTCATTGTATTCAATTAACAACTCCTCATTTTTTCATAGCCTGTACAATGAAGTCTCCAACCTCCTATTAGCTAGCTGAAGGTTTGAACTGGGTTTGCAAGAATCCTTCCAAGGGAGGCCAACTTCATAACAACCATCTCTAAACCCAATCCCTTTTTCAAATTACTCTAAAACATCACTGTTCACTGTACTCGCCTGCTTCTCCTGTTTGTCCTTCATGCCAATGGATTCAAGTTCCCAAAAGGCTTTCAAATGTCTTTCCAAACCATAGCTACTGGACCTCGAGATGTGTGGACAATATTACCAGTGATGAAGTCCCAATAATAGTTAGCTCCAACCAAAAGACTAATACGTATCTTCTGTTCCTTCAAACTTATTATTGCCCAAATTAATTTCTTTAACTCGCAATTCTTGGACACATGCCATATCTAAACAAGTAGTGACTGGAGCACAAAGTTCCTCAATCTCTACAGCTTGGACCTTGATAGTGGGACCTTGTGGTAACAACCCTTAACCAGAACTTCTACCTTCTTAACTTTGGTTCGGTTTTGAACGGAACCCCCAAACCCAGAAATTCTTAAATTTTCCCTCGTAAGTTCTTTAAACTTCAATTTTCTAGAAATTCTGGTCTTAATAAAGCTACACTGACTACCACTATCAAACAACACTCTTACAGTAGCTTCTCCATCATTCTCAATTAATAATGCTGCAGCTGTTTGCAATAATCCTCCTTTACTTTTACTCCCTTTCATAGCAGTGGCATGTGCCACTGATGTCTTTACTTCTAGGGTAGGCCTACTAGGAGTGTTTTTACACAATAATGGCTGATGCCGGCCATGGCATTTTTTGCACAAAATTTTAAACTTACAAAACCTTGCTCTGTGACCTTTCAAAAACATTTAAAACATGCTGTGGCCTTAGTTACCCTGTCCTTTCTCTCCTCAACAGGTAAAGCCTCAGCCACCTCACATTTATATGACTTGTGGTTGCCTTCGCAAAATATGCATTCCTTGATTCCCTTTAATTTGTTCTCAGAGGATGCATGTAGAGCTGACACTGTACCTGGGCTATTCCTTTTTGTAGAAACTTTGGTGCTGTGCCTGCCCTTGTCCCCTTGTTTAATATCCCACTGTGCAAACTCAATTCCCTCTCGTCTTGCTAATTCTGTGCTTAAAAGACTTAACATCTGCTGAAGGGATGTGTACACATGTTCTGTAGAGTGTCCCCTACTTAATTCAAGCAAAATTGAGCTAAGCAATTTAGACTCCAGTATAGTGACCAACATTATACCATACCTTTCCATTCCTACACCCAAGTTGTCCAGGGATCTAGTTCTAACTTCAAATTCATCATATAACTGCCGTAACTCCTTGACACAATTGGGATTATTAACAGGAGGTATAGCTAAAAGTTCAGGGAGGTGGCTTTTAATTAAGATCTCTGGCTTACCAAACCGTTTCTTTAATATATCCCAAGCCACATTATAATTAGCCTCTGTTAATGCTAATCCTGCTATTGTCATTGCTGCCTCCCCTTCCAAGAGTGACTGCAAATAATTAAACTTCTCCACCGCACTTAACACTTGACTAGAATGAACTGCTGATTGAAAACTGTCTGCCCATCCTTGCCATTCCTGAATACTCCCAGAAAATGTTTTGAGTACAGGCCTCGGTAATTGAACTGCAGATCTGTTAACCTGAACTTCACAAACACCATTTGTTGAGGGTTGTGTTTCATTATTAGACCTGGTCTCTAACTGTACTGAGCTGCTAAACTCTTTTGCTCTGTGGCATACTTTAATTATATCATCGATAATCTCTTCAAAGTAAATTATGTTATTTTCTATTTCATCCTCTTCTATAAGAGCCTCAATTTTAACATTTACTTCGCTTAGAGCAACCTTTTTAGTTTCTAATATGAAAAGCTGTGCAGTCACTAAGCTTAAATCCTCTTGTAATTAGACCTTTGTAGGCGCTTCTCCTTTTTTTAAACTTGTTCAATTCAGCTGCACTCATCTTCAATGCAAACAACAATTGGGCTCAACACCAAATAAGCTGAATTGGCAAAAATATTTAACCAAACTGATCAAACTCAAATTTTGCTTTTCTCAAATAAACTGAATTGCTGGGTGGGGTACTGACCAACCACCAGTATGGAATACCAAATTTTCCACCCAAGTTACTGGCGCACTGAAGTCTGCAACCTTCGCCTACGAATAATAAACCAAATTAACCAAACCGGTAAAAATGTAAGTCCAAAACAACGACAGACTAGTGGCCAAGTCTCGCAATTGGGCGACCAAACTTTCTATCCTGGGACCTTAACTCAATTATGCTCAACCCGTCTAGGCCTAACTTGGGCTACAATTTGCACAATCAGAACTTTGCAGGAAAATAGTTACAGACTCAGTCTTGGGCTAGAATCCGATTTCGAAGGACCATGTTATTTTTTTTATTTTTTTGGGCTCAGAGTCCCAGCTGAGCCGTGAACAACCAAGCTCTGAAGGGCCAGTTTCAGAGCTGGGCAATAAATACATTGAATGTATTTAAATACTAAATACATGGGAGAAATGTATTTAAATACTAAATACTAAATACATTTTACGAATGTATTTAGATACTAAATACAAAATACATCAATTGTATTTAAATACATTTGTAAATACATTTTAAATACATACAAATTTTAACATATGCATTCACTAATGCATGAGTAACAATATAAAATGCTTGATAAAGGATAAAGAAATAGTACAATCTAATTTCCGATTATATATTTCCATTTTTAGAACAAAACAAAAACAAAAGAACTTAGAACTTACGATGTTCAACCAGTGACATATTATACTCAACTTTTGCACAGTTTGAATCATGCCAGGGTGGACTCGCTGTGAAACAAATAAACATGAATTACCTAATGAATAATGATCGATAATTAATGAATCAATAATCATTGATATCAATTTTTGATAAATTTCTACTTTAGGGGACACGGTGAATTTCGAAATAAATACACCACTCGATAGATCAGACGATTTTAAAAGCTTTTTCATCAATGAATTTTCCATCGCAAATTGGATTGATTGCAACGAGTTAGTTACACAGGCCCACATAAGGCAGAGCCGTTTTGTACGATTATTCGGTCAATTTCAAGATATTTTTTGATGTCTAAAAAAACACTTACCTTCAGATGAGTGTACAGATTCGTTGTAGCATTGCTTGCAGCAGAGACTTCGTGTTTACACAGCAAGCAGGTGCACTTTACCTTATTACCGTCTTTAGATTTAATTTTAAAGTATTTTCCACCAAATAGAGGGTGCACTAAATTGTTATCTGCAGATATATCACTGTTTGATTCACCGGATTTGCTTGTTGAAGCCATGACACGCACACGATAAAGAAATCAACCGCTTTCGACTAAGAGTGGCACACAACTGATTGAACTGACACGTTGAAACATGAACCATGCTGTACTACACTGTCGACGCGTCGTACTGTGCTAGTACAGAACGTGTATTAAACCAGTAAAAGTATTTACATTTTTATATTTTGAGTATTGAAATACATTGTATTTAAATACTATATTTAAATACATGAAAAACAATGTATTTATAAATACAGTTCTAAATACACAAATGTATTTAAATACTGCCCAGCTCTGGCCAGTTTAACCTACAACCCAAGTTAAGCTAGACTAAAAACTTACGGACTTGGAGGTCCTATTAGGTCCTACTTCAGGGTTGCTGACTCGATGTGGGCCTACCTTAGGCCTCAGTTGCATAAAATTAAGATAAAAAACAAAAGGGGCACGGCACTATTTATGGTCTTCCTTCTAAACCTTGCAACAACAACACAACCTGCACCATTGCACGATGCAACAATTTTGTATCTAAACAACCAAACTGAATTGCAAGAGAGCTCTCTATAAGACCACGCCCTGTAAGTGCCGCATTCAACAAACGAGTAGGAAGGACGCGCAGCGCCCCCAAAAAAATGATGCCACAAGTGCTCAAACAATGATGCCACAAGAGCACAAAAATGCTAGCTCTAAATTAAGTGAATTTTTCACTAACCTTACAATTATGAGATGGATATATATACACCTTAACTTAATATATACAAGCAATGCTGCATCAATCAGCTTAGTCATCATATCGCCTTGGGACAACAATGGTTCTTCCTCTTCTAGATTTTCTAACACTGTCATTGTACTAATAATATTTGTCATATGGACTATATAGTCTGCTAATAAACCTTTTCATTTTCATATATTACACTGGTATGCATCAATTTTGCTGTCAAGGGTTTTGTAAGTGATTCTTATAGAGTTTTTCTTGCTGATTTCGAATCTGCAATCCGTTTTTCTCAATCAGCTCAGGTTATCCGGCTATGGCCTCATAAGTAAAATAGAATCTTTCGTGATTTTGTCAAAGCGGAATTGGAACAGTAACATCTATCATCACTTGTTTCACTTGTATAATATCTTTTTTTTTACTTTTCAGGCATATAGATAAAATATTTCATAATGAATAGAGCGTGTAAAAATGATCCCAATAGATTCTGCTACATATGTGGGACGGTTACCATGCCAAATAACCAGTCCCAAATTACTAAATTTGTGAGGACAATGTATAGAGCATACTTTGGAATTAAGCTAGGGGACCAGGACAAAAATTTCGCCCCTCATATGTGCTGCAAGACGTGCATTGAAAATTTGAGAAGATGGAGCAAAGGCAGAGCGAAATCTTTGCCTTTTGGAATTCCCATGATTTGGAGAGAAGGAAAGGATCACGTGACAGATTGCTATTTCTGCATGACAAACCTCCAAGGTGGGCTTATTAATTTATTTTTCTTAAATATTTTGAAATCCTCGTATGAAACTTGACATAATATTCACCATAATGTAATATTAACCATATATATAGCATAATATTCACCATAATGGTAATCATACATTTACATATACATATTGTTATAGAAAATACATTTACACATACATATTGTTATACAAGTTACATTTACATATACAATGATTGTATATTTTCTTTCTTTTTCATTCATATTGTCCCCGAAGGGACAATATGAATGAAAAAGAAAGAAAATATACAGACTCCATCGACCTATTTCATATCTTACAGACAGCAGCCTTCCCTCACGAGCCGCCACTGTCTGAATGCTTCTTCTATTTCATATGCAAGTTTTATATCCATGTTTCTGTGTTTCTATTTTCAGGAGTTAACAAGAATAAACACATTGTTGTATACCCTGACATTCCTTCTGCTATGAGACCTGTATCCCATGGTCCTGGAATTCCAATACCCGACCCACCTCAAACCCTGGACTTCGATGATTCTGATGATGAATCAATGACCAATGCCAATGACCAGTCCCAGTCGTATATACCTCAAAATACCGCTTCAAATGAGCCGAGGCCTCTCAACCAGGCCAAACTTAATGATCTTACCAGGGATTTAGGACTTTCCAAATTAGCTGCCGAGATCTTGGGCTCACGACTTCGAGAGGACAACTTGCTGGCTCCGGGAACAACATTCTCCTGGTATAGGAAACGAGAGGAAGAATTCCGCAAGTTTTTTGCAGTGCACGAAAATACCTCTTCCTTAGTGTACTGCTGCAATGTTGAGGGGCCAATCGAATCCTTGGGCCTGCCATATAACGCATCAGAATGGAGGCTATTTATAGACTCGTCTAAACGAAGTTTGAAAGCAGTACTTCTCAACATTGAGAATAGGGTTGCATCAGTCCCTGTAGCACATTCCGTACAACTTACTGAGAGCTACGATAACATGAAAATTTTACTGGATGCTCTCGTATACGACCAACATAACTGGAGGATCTGTGGAGATTTGAAGGTAATACTAATATCATAAGTAAACTATTGCTATTGACTATGTTGTTTTTCCAAAGGTTATTTGAGAGCGTATAAGAACACTTAACTACCCCAAAGAAGTGATACAGTCCAATGCATAGATTTTTTTATCTGATAGAACAAATTCTCTAAATTCTTTAAATATTTTCATTTTTTTCAGATTGTGGCATTTGTATTGGGAATGCAAGGGGGATACACGAAATACCCATGTTTCCTCTGCAAATGGGATAGCCGAGCGGATGAGAAGCACTATGCACAGCGTGAATGGGCATCCAGAGAGAATTTTGAACGTGGGTCGCATAATATCGTTTCAGTGCCCCTTGTACCACCAACAAAAATTTTCCTCCCACCACTTCATATTAAGCTGGGCTTGATGAAAAATTTCATCAAATCAATGAATAAGGAGGGTTCAGCATTCCGATATCTCGAGAGTAAATTTCCTCATATATCTGATGCTAAACTAAATGCTGGGGTTTTTGATGGTCCTCAAATTCGAACTTTGATCAAGGATACTCAGTTCGAAAACGCAATGACTCCAACTGAGAAGAATGCCTGGCAGGCATTCAAATCAGTTGTCACTGATTTTCTTGGCAAGCGTAGAAGTCCAGAATACGAGTCCGTTGTCGAAAACTTGATGGAAGCTTTCAAAGCTCATGGGTCGCGCATGTCCACAAAAATGCACTTTTTGTGGTCCCACTTGGACTATTTTCCTGAAAATTGCGGGGATTATAGTGAGGAACAGGGTGAATGATTTCACCAAGATATCAAAATAATGGAAGAGAGGTACCAGGGAAACTGGGATACCAATATGCTGGCGGACTATTGCTGGTGTTTGAAGCGAGACGTGCCCGAAGAAAAACACAGACGGAAAGCCAAAAAAACTTCATTCCTTCCTCAATAAACTTTTTTCCATATTCACTGTATGAATAAAAGTATTTATTCACACAATGTTTTCATTTTTCAGGAGTGTTCTTATAATATTACTCGTATCTACAGTGTTTAAGCTAAAAAAATCAATAAATTTGGGGATAAAATTGGACGTATAATAAATGGCCAATAGAGAAAAAACCTGACCTGGTTGAGGAAAACCAATGTCATTTTCGAATTCAGCTTGGTCGAATTATATAATATGAGTTGAAAAAACCCTCACAGCAGACAAAAAAATTTCATATGCATACCAGTGTTATATATATATGGGAATGAACTCAGAATGGTCCCCTGAGGTTTTTTATGATACACACAGACCGTGCATGGAACAAGGAACTCTTCTGGGATAATTAACTCCACTATAGTCCGAATAAGTAATGGTAAATGACAAATACCATAGTTTTTCTTTTTCATGATGCTAGCCCGACGTGGGCAACGGGTCACTCGCAAAGAGGTCCCATAAATATAGCTTCCCTCACCAGCTATCTGCAAAGCAGACAGCATGTCCATGTCCCAAAGCTGGATCCTGTCTGCTTTGCAGATAGCTGGTGAGGGAAGCTATATTTATAGGACCTCTTTGCGAGTAGCTGACTACGAATCCATCGGCCCCGGGATCGAGACCCGTTGACGGCAGCCGGCGCGCACCAAAACCCAGCTGTTCATCCTTCCACACAATAAAGAAAGTGGTTGGTCGACAAATGGGTATCCTGGGTGCCCTAGACGCTGGGCTGCTGGTGGGGCGTGGTTCGGATTCCACGTTAAACTGTAGGTCTAAGGTTGAGTGAAAAGCTTGACCTTTGTCAGAATAAACAATTCGGGAGGAAGCTAACCAAAGGTTACCAAATATATATATATATATATATATATATATATATATATATATATATATATATATATATAATTTTTATTTTTTACTTTTTACATTTTTTGTTTGAACCACTTGAGTCTTGTGTACTTATGTATCCTGAAGTACATTACTAGTTACTTAATTACTATTTTCATATCACATATTTTGAATACAACAAAGACAACTGTAAACACACTGAATCGAAGTCAGATACTTTGTGCAATCTTCCGCAAATAGAAAACGAGGACTCTCATTCTCCCTGCGTTCACTCGCTGCAATTCTGCCTTGAAGCGCTCGCAAGGCGTTTGACGAGATCCTCATTACGGACGGAGCTGCGCGAAATCATTCCTTCCTCGAAGCAGCTACAGCAGCTCATTGCTGATAACGACACGTAATAAATGTAATGATGGGATTGTTTAACCTCCTCCGCAACATCTAAGGTCATATGACGGAGGGGACCTACAGCTTTACGCGGGATTCGAACCACGGGTGGTGACATTATCTGGACGCGGGTGACAGTCTCCTATCCAACTACTACCCAGACCCACTGTCACTTAACTTGGCTCATCGACCGGAAGTGGCGGTGTTCGGGTTGAGAAATTGCGAGATCAACCAACTAGCTCGCATCGCTAAATGGATTAAGATTCTTTTATTGTCAGTAGCCGATATATTTATTCATTATTGTGTCATTTTTAAGATGAACGCCGTTTTTGTTAGATACCTTAATTAGATGTCTAGAGGCTGGAATTAATTAATTGTAAAATGAAGGGTGTACCTTCTATTTACCAATTAATAATTTTGTGTCACAAACTGACGTTAATTGAAATACATTCCGCGACATAATTTCAACTTTCGTTTTCATTGCTGAATCACCATTAGGATAAAACGTTTTATTTCTTAAAATCACACACACACACAATCAAAGGCGCCCACATTACTACAGTTAGAGCTAAATTTTCTTTAAAAAATGGAATTTTAAAAAATAAGTGGATAAAAAACTTTTCTTATCCTTTTATTGAAATAACTTAACATAAGCCGCCACCACCGAATAGAGAAAAAAAACATTTAAAGCTAACAGGTAACATCATCTTATCTCTTAAATCAAAATGGAATGTTCGATTTCAAAATTATCACAAGATATTATTTAGGCTTAAAACTAAAAATATGCCAACTTAAACAACTAGAATAGCTTTTCTCAGTGAACTTGGAATGTGATGCACAACCTAAATAAACATTTATGGTATTAAACATTCTTTATAAGTAAAGAGAAATTTTAACTTGTCAATGAATTTACTTAACAAAAAATAACCAACAGTTTTGGAATGACTTTCAGTAAACTAATCAACAATTTTAACAGACTTCATTCAACAAGTTTGCAATATTAACTTCGATCTAAAGGATTTTTTTAACACGCACGCACGCAAAAAGTCATGTTAAAACAGGAACTTTTTTTAACTGATTTCCTCACCTAGTTATTACATAAGGTTAATATGGGAGACATTTTATTTTACATATTGCTACGAACATGTTAAAATTACTAGTAAAAGATTATCTGATTTTCATTCATTTTAATCAAACGCACAACGATGAAATCAGATGCGTAAACGTCCCAGTCATTTAAATGAAATGGTAAATAACTGTCAAAATTCCTAAAAGTGACTCCTTAAACGAGTGAGAATGACTTACAATCACAACTGATTATAGTTTTTATAAAAACATCCAACTTAACAGATTTTATAAAAAAGTCATAAAAGAAAGATTGCTTATTTTTTTTTAAGGTATACATACATATAATAAAGGAATGAATAACGTTTACCTACTTCCTAATGTCTTGTCTTTAAAAACAAATGAAGAAATATAAGAGAAAATGTTAAAATGTAATGGAAAAATTAGGAAGGACCAGCCTGCAAAACGCACAATACCCAAAAATTTCATGAAAAGATGAAGAATAACCACGAATGCCACCCGTTGAAGAGTTCTAATACATGACATATTCAAATAATAATAATAATGGCTAATAATGATCATGGCATAAAAATGAGAGGTAGTGAATTATACGCTAAACAAAAGCGAATGAAGCAAGCAGTAACTATTTGAAAAATGGCGGATTTCGTATTGTATCTACCTTCCCTGAATAGCCTTAAAGTTAAGAACAAGCAGCTTTCCTACGGTATTAACCCTAAAAGGGGATGAATGAATGCCTTCTGTAAATATAGAACAAATATCTTTGGGTAATACCAGTTGAGCAAATGGTAACATTCATACTTAATAATTTAAAGTTTCTTTAAGTATTATTTCACGTTCTTTCTAAAGTATCGCACCATTTAAATAACTATTTAAAAGAATCACCTTCATGCTGAAGTGCTTTAGTCATTTGAAAAGGTTAAGTACGAGCAAAGAATAATTTTTACACATTTTCACTACTAGAATGTTTGAATAATAAACCTAAAATACAAATAAATAAACGTCTGACCAAAATTATTTTAAACAATCAACTCATTTTTAAAAATAATTTAAATTCCTTTCTGTAAATGACATTTCCTTCAACGCAAAACATGATTTTCACACACAATTTAATAATAAGGTGAAAGAAGTTTTATTTTGGCATTAATTTTCAGCCAAATAATACATAATAATACTTCGAAATTTATACAAAAAACATCTGCCAGATGCACAAAAAAATTAGGGCTTCAATAACATATGAATACTCTCGATTTTTAAATATATTCGTGTAAAATTTACTAAATTGGAAAAGAAAAAGGCACTAAAGTGGAAAACTACAGGAGGAGCTACTGGGACTCGAACCCGAGTCGCATGGTTCAGAGTCATCGCTCCTAACAATCACACTATCCCAAACCACAAAAGAGGTTAGTTCAAGCGAGGACAATATTTATTTAGGAGGGCTGACCCTGAAACCACGCGACGGGTGTTCGAGTCCTATTAGCTCCTTGGAAGGAAGGAAGGAGCAGAAGTGCTTCACCGGCGCTTCGAGTGTGGAGGTCATATCGCGCCGAAACTAAACTAGAAAGAGAATGCGAGGAAATGGTGAGAGGAAAATGTAAATAAAGAACGTGAGGAAAAAGAGAAAGAGCAAAGGGAGGAAGAAATTATATCTGGGACACTAAATAGAGGAAGAGGCCAGTTTGACGGAGAAAGGAAAAGAGTGTGTCCTTCGGAATCACTCAACAAAAGAGAAAGAGTAAGAGTGGAGCCTGAAGGGTAAAATGGGAGGAACTGGGAGCGAGCAACGGCAAAGGCAGGACAAACTAAGAATAAATGTGAAACGGAGAGACGAGTTCTGCGAGGAGTTCCCCGTCATGAGATGGCCATGCGTGAAGCGAACATGACTAATGCGCAGGAGCACCAGAGGTGTCTCAAAACGTCGATCACGCTGACAGGAAGGACACAGAAGAATTGAGGACTTCAAGCTCTCAGGAAATTCCACGACACATCCTCCCGCTGGCGTTGCTACCGGCAGAGGAGTGCATTCCGGAAAACCCACACGAAGTCCGATACCGGGAGGTGTGTGTTAGTGTCGAAAGGCAGGGAGGATACCTCCCTCGCCAGAGCGTCCGCGCGTTCGTTGCCCGGAACCCGACGTGATGAAAGAAAGACAAGTCAGTTCTGGATCTGTCGCACCAGTGGGTGCGTGGAGGGAGACAAAAGATGTCAGGGCCTCAAATGCGCTAAGGGAGTCTGAATAAATAAAAACCGTAGAGGATAGTTGAGAGAGAAACCGAAGGGCCAAGAGCTCCGCCGTGAATATGGAATCCGCTGGGAAAGGGATGCAATTTAATTGCGACGGGAAGGCTGCCGCGCAACCCCCTCCAAGTGGCGAGCGAGAGCCGTCAGTGAACCTATATAGGGATAGCGATAGACGTTTGAAAGATATGGAGTTAACAAGCGATGGGTTGAGCTGAAGTCGGCGAAAGGCCGACTTCTTAGCACGAGCGGCCATTGCGTATGCCGGTGTCCACCATGGAACCGAAGAGGTGGAAAAGCGGGAAAAAGCTGACTTGGGAATGGAGGACAGAGCGGCACAAGTACCGTGATCGGTGAGGTAGCGTCGACCCGGCACTTAAAAGGTTCGAGATTTAGCCTGAAATAGAGACCAGTCAGCCTTGGCGAGAGACCAACGGGAGGAAGAGCGGAGGAGCCGAGGGCCCCGAGACGTACGGAGGAGGGGAAAATGGTCGCTACCACAGAGGTCTAGAATGATAGACCAAGAAAAATCAATGAAGGCGGAAGGAAAAACAAGCGAAAGATCTATGAAGGAAAACGTGCGGGTCTGGAGGTGAAAAGCCGTGGGCTGGCCGATGTCAAGACAGACAGAAAAAGTCGAGAGAAGGGAAACCACAACGCCACCCCGCTGACTGGTGACAGTATCACCCCACAGAGGATGGCGCGCGTTGAAGTCTTCCAGAAAGAGAGCAGCAAAAAGAGCATTAACAGAAACTTCCTGCGACGAGAGGGTAGGATATAAAGAACAAATCCGATATAAGCGGTCAAGGAAAACCCGGGCCGCAACATCCTGGAGTGGAAGGGGAACAGACAGCCGTGCCCTGTGCCACCACAGGGGGGGGGGGGGGGTATGAAGAGAACCCCTAGTTCGGTCGCCTGAAGACAGGGGCATACCGGAGAAAAATCACGGATGAGAAGGAAGTCCTTCCAATTAGGGAGAAAGCCACAATTCCCGTGAAGACGAGCTGCCATCAAGCGCGAAAAACAGGGAGGCGAGGGCCGTAATCGGGCAAGACTTAAAAGTGTAAACGGGAGAACAAGCAGACGAAATTGGGGGGTAGGGGGATGAAGAGGCGAAGAGTGAATGGAAGAAGGAGGCGGAGGGAGTTTGGGTTTCGCGTGGGGGAGAGGGGCAATTTCCGGGATGGGGTGGAGGAGAGAATGCCGGGGGCATCGGGGAGTGAAGGAGGAGATGGGGTGAGGGGTTGGATGTCAGCCTGAACTCTAAGTTCAGAAGCCGCATAACCACCTTCAGGAATGGAAGAGGGAAAGGGACGGTCGCGAAGGGAAACAGGGGGATCCAAAGGAGACGGCAAATCGGGAGGGATCACTGAAGGCGGGAAGGATGTGGAAACGAAAGGAAGGAAAGAGAGGACGAGGGGACAGTGGGCCAGAACAGGGAAGCTTGGCAGAAAGGGTCAAACGCCCGAGGCTGGCAATGGGTCGTTTAACGGAAGAACAAGGAACAAGGAGAAAAGGGGTCAGAGGAGGTAGCTGTTGCGGATACGTTGGCCGAAATGGCAGCAAGTGTTTCGGAAGGACGGGTAGACGGACAAAATAGTAGAGGTGGAGCAAATTGGAAAAGTGGTAGTGAAAGTTCGGTTCGGGACGGCCAGGAAAGTTCCGGCCAGATGGGGGAATGGAAAAGAGAACATGGGAGATGAGGATGACGAGCAGGTCGGCGTAGAGGTCGGAAGAGGGGAGCGGGTAGACGAGGCCCGAGCTGGCGTAGAAGAAAAGGATGAGGAAGGGGACGGCGCAGAATGGACAGAAGTTCGAGGTGAAAGGGAGGTAGCGGAGCGGGAAGGGCATAGAGCCTGAGCAAAGGTAACTAACTCCTGGACGAACGAACCGGCACTGGACACGGGCCCTCGATTTCTGGAAGCTGACGTTGTCAGACTCCCGGACAGATGGGCCTTCTTGCGCTCAAATAAGTACGTCAGACAGGAGGAAGAGGCGGCGGCATGGTCACCTCCACAGTTGGCACAGCGAAGAGGATTAGAGCAGGGAGAACCATGCGTCTGAGACTCGCAAGTAACAAATACTAGTGCACTGCGACACTGCTAAGTAAAACACTGACGTGGTTTAAAAATATAAAGGCCAGATTTTCTCAGGTAACTGGCAAAACACAGGATCAACAAGGGGGATGGAACCTTTGCCCCCCCCCCCCCCCCCGAACCATACGGGGGAGGGGGGTAATAAACACAGATCACCTTCAGAGAAGAGAGGCGAGGTGGGTGAGAAGATCTGATTCCGAGTATTCCAAGAGACGAGGGCATGAACCACACGCGAAAAAGCGTTAAAGGAAGAGTCCGGGAGAGCAGTCCAGGGGAGCAGAAGCCAGGGCCGAGAAGGACTAAACCTTCTGGTACTGGGCCATGGAGGTGACTTCTACAACTAGGAAGCCATAGTTCTTGAACTACATCTGACTGGGGTCGCCGCAACGGGAAGTCAAGTCATTATAGAATTCAAAAACGTCACGTTGTGAGAAGGCAGAGGCGGAAGAACGGAGAACCCAAAATCGAGGGTAATCAGGATTAAAGCGGTCGGGAGGCCCGAGGGAACAAGACGGACAAGAAGTCTTTGAATGAGGAGAACGCATGTGTCGGGGCGAGTGATGTGGCCTTCCAGTATTTGAAGACTGGAAGGCTTGGTCGCCCACCACCCGAGTGCTAATAAAAGAATTAAGTGAATCCATAAAAGTTGGGGAAAAAAAATGGACCAGGGAACGCGAGGAACTGCCGACCGGTAAGAAAGGGGAGCCGAGCGCAAACCGCAGGAGACGGGGTACCTCGTCCCCAGGGGGCACACAGTCGTTTTAAAAAAAAGGGGTCCCGTGATACGAACGTTTGATCCCAAAGGTCCGAAGACACCAGACCCCCAATCCCACCGGCATGGACACCCAACCAGCCAACATGGTGACGCCACCTCCGGAGGACAGCCTTGGCGACCCGTACTGGGAGCCAAGACCTGGTGGCTCTTAATCCGGTTCCCCCGATAGCCTGTCCGCCATGGGTGATCCTTCTGGTGGTTAAGGCCCCGCTGACGTAGCCCACTGAGTCAGAACACGCAAGCCCCCCCCAACCACGACAAGGCGGCCACCCTGCGAGCTGTAACTCCTATTTTTCCACTTTATTGCCTTTTCACTTTCCAACTAAGTGCAGTTGTCCTTTAAACGCATTCAATGACTAAATTGTTTGTTGGTGGTGGTCTTATTCCTCACACGAGGAAATGAGAAAATGTAGCGCAGCACCATCAATACCAATACAGAAAATGCAATTGGTAACAAACCTTTAACAATAATAATCCTTTTTTTTTTTTTTTTTTTTTTTTTTTTTTTTTGGCACGGTACATAAATAAATTTATTGTAAAGAAGATGTTAAACGGGTTCTCACAGGTCACCAACGTTACCGACATGGAACCAAACCATGACAACGAGAACGTCCTCCTTAATTAATAAAAACAAGGCCTAGTTGAAGTTAATTGTTATCGTTTGGACGTGTTTATTGGGCGAATCGACAGTCTTCCTCGTGACTGGGGCGTAGAGGGCCATCATGGTATTATTCTCCTCAGACGTGGTTGTAGGGAGGATAGAGGTCGGAGAAGGAACGGAGGGTAGGATATGGCTCAGGTGACCCAAGGGCATAGTGGAAGGAAGCATGGAGGTCAGGGAGGAGGTCATGAAGGAGGAAATAGAGGAAGGGGAAGCTAAGGAAGGAGGCGAGGAAGCAGAACCTTCCCTTTCGTTTTCTTGATCTCGTGAATCGAACGGAGTGGCAGTATCTTTGTCTCTCTCCCGCATATGTTTGTGATGAACGTTCTCCACGTGGCCTTTGAGGTGTTCCTTCTGCGTAAATCTACAGCAAAAGTTTCAATTTAATAAAGAAAAACAGTTCAAGTACTACAACTATCATTAAAATTAATAAAAAAAATCAGACTAAACAGTGAACAATCCATAGAAGCTTAACAATTTCACAATGACGGCTAATTATTTTCAATTTCCAAACAGACATTAAAAATAAAGACTACAGTACCATTTCGAATCCAGTGAAAGCACTAAAAGAAAAAACACCATTACAATGGGAATACTATTTTCATTTAAGAAATATAAAATACTTTAATGTTTTCGTTTTCTTGCACTGTTTCCGAGACTGCGCTGAGGCACGTTGTACCTTTGACAGGTACAATGGAAATGGGACTCTCCTGGAATACTTTCTCAGAGTCATTTCACTGGTAAGTAGCTAGTTCAGGTTATTTCGTGGTGATTTGCAAGAGCACCTATCCCGAACGAAAACATACCAAATTTTCGAACTCATAAATGACTCCTCCTTCGACTCAACTGTAGAAACTTCAACTTACTGTAGACCTGGCTTGACCTGCTCTAGCTTAACTAGGCCTAACCTAGTAACTAAGTTAGACCTAGTAATAGCTAGTAAGGAACTAATAAGGTAGCTCTGATGACCTCTTAAAACAAAGTACCGTAATCTCTACACTATGAGAACAATTTGCTTCTTGATGCAACTAAAGAAGGAACTCACCTCGATGTACAAATATGGCAAGCGAACGGCTTCTCCCCAGTATGAATGCGTTCGTGTCTCTCGCGGTGCTCCTTTCGCTTGAACTTTTTGCCACAGTGGACGCAGTCATATTTCCGGATGTGGAAATGGTGGTCCTCCACATGTCGCCGAAGGAGGTTAGCGTTGGCGAGAGTCACCTGGCACAACTGACAACGTCTGGCCTGGTAACCATGGTAACGGTTTATTGTGCAATTGCACCGTGTATACCAAAAAGATTAGTTATTTACGAGACTGACAAGTCGTGATTTTGATATGGAATTTATTGTTTTTCCAATCCTGCCACCCTTGTGTGTATATATATATGAAAATTATTTCACGAAAGTAACACGTGAAAAATATTTATGATGAATAAAACCACGTCATTAGACGAAAGCGCTTGAGCACCATTCTGTGTTTCCTTTCCTTCGTGGTCTTATTCATCATATATATATATATATATATATATATACACGGTGTGTATATATATGGGATGCACCGGATACCGGATAACGATCCGGTATCCGGCCGGATACAGGATATCAAGTATGATCCGACAGGATACCTGATAATTAATTAACATTTTAATCACATTTTGTTGATAAAAACTTCCTATTTCAAGTTTTTGTGTGTACTTTATTATTTTATTATGGCTAATGCCAGACGAAAAATATGAAATTATTGAAAACAATGAAAAATATAACTATATTTTCACAGTTATATTTATCATTTACAGTTAATAGTTATATATTAAGAAAGAAAATGTTTTTGTCATTATATATATATATATATAACGTAAAGAACGACGCTTGTATAGGAGATATTCCGCGCAAGACGAGAGAGAGAAAACGGAACAAATGAAAAAATGAAGTAACCACCTGGGAATCGAACCCGGGATCTTCCGATTGCCGGTCAGACGCGATACCATTACACCATGGACTTCACTCTTCCAAATGCCGTAATTCTTCTACATACTCGCAGAAACCAATGCCCCAAGGGGGCACCTCCCGCATGCCGTAACATTATATACATTCAACTGCAACGGCATGCGGGAGGTGCCCCCTTGGGGCATTGGTTTCTGCGAGTATGTAGAAGAATTACGGCATTTGGAAGAGTGAAGTCCATGGTGTAATGGTATCGCGTCTGACCGGCAATCGGAAGATCCCGGGTTCGATTCCCAGGTGGTTACTTCATTTTTTCATTTGTTCCGTTTTCTCTCTCTCGTCTTGCGCGGAATATCTCCTATACAAGCGTCGTTCTTTACGTTATTTATACTGCGTGTTCTTTGCAGTTGAATGTATATATATATATATATATATATATATATATATATATATATATATATATATATATATACACCTTACCTTATGAACCTTATGTTGTTTCGTGCGTTGGTCTCTCTTCACACGGAGGTCAAGCTGGTGGCCCCGCCTCTCCGTCTGGCTTGGTGGAGGAGCGAGTTGCTTTCTTGCGCTTGCCACCGTACATAGCCAGGCACGCCCGGCTCATCTGGTACCGTCCTGAGCCAGACATCCAGTCCTCTCCTGAAGACTTTCAACTTTGACCCCCGTTACGTTTCTGAGGTCCTTTGGAAACTGGTTGAAAAGTCTTGGCCCCCTGACAACCAAGCTATTTTCCTTCAGAGTTGAGGAGGGCCCTTGTCGGGCCTTTAATTTGGGAACACTACACATTCTGCCTTTCCTATTTTCCAGTGTTGTTTGAATGGTAATTGGGTTTAGTTTTAGGTTTGGTACCAGTTTTTCGATCATTTTCCATATGTAGATTATGGTGTACTTCTCTCTTCTTCTTTCCAGGGAGTATAGATTTAGTTTACGTAGTTTTTCCCAGTAGTTGAGTTCTTTGCAGCCATCAATCTTGGCTGTGAAATGCCTTTGCAGTTCTTCTAGTTTATTAGGTTCTTCCTTTTTATATGGGGACGTCAAAACTGAGCAGTATTCAAGTTTTGGTATAATCAGTGTTTTCAGCAAGGGAATCATTACTGTCCTGTCCCTTCTTTTGAACGTTCTTAGAACCTGTCCCGCGACTCTTTTTGCTTTATTTATCGCGATCTGATTTTTTGTTTCGAATTTCTTATTATCGGTCATTATTACCCAGAGATCGATCGCATTCGTGCTTCTCTGAATCTCCTGTCTATCTGGAGCATAATATGCAGTCTGTTTAAGTTCCTCGTTTCTACCATATCTCAAGAGCTGAAATTTTCGGTGTTAAAAGTCATGTTGTTGTCTTCTGACCATTTGTATATTTTGTTCTTCTCTCTCTGCAAAGCCTCCACTTCATGTACATCGCTGATTTTTCTGCTGATCTTTGTATCGTCTGCAAAGGATGTTACTATACTGTTGCTGTTTACTCCGCTGTCTATGTCTGTTAGCATGATAATGAACAGGAGTGGGACCAGTAGTGTCCCTTGTGGTACTGAGCTGCGTACTTCCGATTCTGATGATATACCTTGAATTTTGACAACCTGCAGACGTTCTCTGAGGAAGTTGTAGATCCATTTTCCCACTTTGCCTGTTATTCCCATATGTTTCATTTTATGTGCTATTATACCATGATCACATTTGTCGAAAGCTTTAGCAAAATCTGTGTATATAACATCGTAGTTGTTATTGCCTTCCAGTACATCTAGGATATTATTGTAGTGTTCTATTAGTTGTGATAGGCATCATCTACCTGATCGGAATCCATGCTGATTTTCGTTGAATCTTTCCCGTGTCTCCAAGGAAATCAAATTTTCTCTCTAACTATTCTCTCAAATACTTTGGTGAGGTGGGACGTCAATGACACTGGTCTATAGTTCTTTGCTTGAAATCTGTCCCCTCCTTTATATATAGGGACAATGTTCGCTCTTTTCAAGATGCTCGGTATTTTCCCAGTGTTTAGGGATCTTCTCCATATCCAGTATAAAGGTGTAGCTATTTAATTTTTACAGTTTTTAATCAATAATGCGTTCCAATTGTCTGGACCTGCAGCTGAATGTGGTTTCATTTGTCCTATAGCTCTCGCTACATCTTCTGGGGTAAAATCAAAGTCTGTTATATACTCTCCCTGCAATTCCTCTTCAAAGAATGTATCTATGTCAGGTATCGCTTTGTCACTTTTTGGGGTTCTGAAAACTGATTCATATTGAGCTCTCAATGTTTCAGATATTTCTTTTGGATCGTCGGTTAGTTCACTATTTCTCGTCCTTAAGGGCCTAATAGCAGCGCACGTTTTTGTTTCCCTTTTTGCATAGCTGTAGAAGTATTTTGGAGTTTCCTTTGTATATGTATGTATGTATATATATAAGGTTGTAACATATTCTGCTCGAATTTTTAGTTTATTCACAACAAAAATTAAATGACAATGACAAATTAATCATCAATATAATTCTTTTCTTTTTCTATAACCTTCTCCCACTTGTAGAAAAGTTTTTTTATGCCACGTTCGAAGAAATCCGTTGGTTTCGAGTTAAAAAAAAAAGCGATCACTTCGTTTTCAATAGCTTCTCTGGATTGCAACTTTTGTCCATCTAGGTGGTGTTGCAGACTTCTGAATAAATGGTAGTTTGAAGGTGCGATGTCCGGAGAATAAGGTGGATGAGGCATTTTTTCCCAACCAAATGCTTCCAAGTGGGCAGCGGTGATTCGAGCAGTGTGATGGCGCGCGTTATCCTGGTGGAATAGAACACCTCTGCGATTAATTAATGCAGGACGTTTTTCTTGTAATACCTTCTTCAATCGTTGGAGTTGTTGGCAGTAGACTTCAGCTGTGATTGTTTGGTTATCTGGCAGAAGCTCAAAATTAATAATTCCTTGCATATCCCACCAAACGCATATCAAAGTTTTCTTTGGATGGGGTCCATTCCTTGGCTGAGGTTCAGACTTTGTTTCACGGCTAAGCCACTGATGTCGACGCTTAATATTGTTATAGAGGATCCATTTTTCATCCCCAGTGACGATCCGATTCAAAAACGGTGCTTGCAGTTGCCGAGAATGCAGTGATGTGCAAATATCGATTCGATGTTGAAGATTTGCTTGTGACAAATCATGCGGAACCCATTTTCCAACCTTCACTACTTTTCCTAACAGCTTCAAATGACGATGAATGGTCATATGGGGCTAACGCCGAGTTGGAGGCCAAGTTCTCTTACAGTTACCGTTGGGTTTTCTTCAGTAGTATGGTGGCAAAATCCATGAGTGCAGGAATGTTGCAAGAGTGCCAACCCCCCTCCCTCTTGGTGGCACCCTCCACCCCTTTTGTTGCAAGGCACCCCCACCCCACTTGGTGCCAACCCCCATCCCCTTTTGTTGCAAGGGGTATGCAACTTGGAGTTATCCCCCAAGCTGAACCCCCCCAAAGGGGCATACCTAACCTAAGGGGGCCTCTTTGGGGGAGAAGTTGGGACGGCCTCACCCCCCAAAGGGGCAGAAGAGGGGTAGCCTCTTCAGTTTCTAATTAATCAGTAGTGAATGTCTATTTTAGTTTATGCTGTTCTTTAACTGCTGTTATTTCCCCTTATAGTCGAACGCTAATAAAAAATTCATATATGTTTCAATAATTAACTAAATTTGAGTCCTTGTGAGGCACCAATAAGAATATTTATAATTACTTGAGATTTTGCATATTTTGTTTTTTTGTCCAATGGAATATATTGAGGGGGTGAGACGGTGAAATTTGCAATTTCGAAAAACAAGAACCACCCTAAATTGGCCCGACCAGACCGTTCGGGTCTCAAAATGCCTTCCACCCATCATCCGTTCTTCCATTTACGCGGATGACCTCGCGATCTACTTCGCGGGGCGGGAGCAGTCCGTCGTTCAATGGCAAATTCAGCAGCTCGCCATCTATCGGATGAAAAGGTGGGCGACGTCGGTGGGGTTCTACCTCTCCACCCCCAAGACCAAGTGTATGCTCTTCAGCAGAAGACCCGCAACCCTTCCCGTCCCCTTTGTCACGTTATACGGCGATCCTCTTGAGGTTGTACCCTCCACGCGATTTCTGGGCATGATTCTGGACCGACGGCTCAACTGGGTTCCCCATCTCAAACACCTGAAGCAATCCCTCCAACGTCCCCTCGCTCCCCTAGCTCACCTCTCCCACGCCACATGGGGCGCAGACCGACGCTCTCTCCTTCGCCTTTACACTTCCATGGTCCAGTCGAAGCTGGACTATGGCAGTGTCGTATACGGCTCAGCTTCCAACGCCTGCCTCCATATCTTGGACCCGGTACTGAATAGGGGCCTCCGCCTCGCCACCGGTGCCTTCTGCTCTTCCCCAGCCTCCACCCTCCAAGCGGAATGCAATTACCTCTCTCTCGCCCCCCGATGGGGTTTGCCCCTTATGAGGACATACCTTCGTGAGCAGAGACTACCCTCTTCGCTTCTATGCGCGACGATTTCTGAACTCCCACCCCGGGGACCAGGGATGGGGTCAATTATGAATTGAATTGGAATTGAATTGGAATTGATAGGGAAAATGTGTGAATTGGAATTGAATTGAAGAATTTTTTTTTTAATCAATTGAATTGGAATTGACGCAATGAATTGATGTGAATTGATGTGAAAATAAATCATCAGGAAACTCAAATATATATAGTATAGAAATGGGAGTAAGCAACTCCCATTAATTATACTAGTATAGTGTCAATAAGGGAGAGTGCAGAAATGTTGCAAAAGTGCCAACCCCACCCCCCTTTGGTGCAAGAGTACCAACCCCCACCCCCCTTTGTTGCCAACCCCAAAATGGGACTGCAAGGGGTATGCAACCTGGAGTTATCCCCCAAGCTGAACCCCACAAAGGGGAGTGCCAACCTTCGTTGCCAACCCCAAAATGGGATTGCAAGGGGTATGCAACTTGGATGCAGAGTTCCCCCCCCAAGCTGAAACCTCCAAAGGTGCAGAAAGAGAGAGTGAGAGAGATATATAGGAGGAGAAACCCAAAGGTGGGAACCCAGAGTTGGGTGTTCACTTGGCTGGAAGCCGTCCGCCGCCTCTTATAGGGTGCTAATCAGCCAGTTGGCTGAGTTGCCAGATAACGCCATGTGTTTAATTATTCCTTCACCCAGTTGCCAGATAGCGCAATGTGTTTAATTATTCCTTACATTACTCAGCCAATCGGCTGCTGAGTTGCCAGATAGCAATAATTTATTTATTCCTTATATTATCCAGACAATCGGCTGCTGAGTTGCCAGATAACAATATTTATTTAATTATTGCTTATATTATTCAGCCAATCGGCTGCTGAGTTGCCAGATAGCAATAATTATTTATTTATTCCTTACATTAATCAGCCTAGAAGGCTGAGTTGCCAGATGGCAATATTTATTTAATTATTCCTTATATTCAACCATTTGGCTGCCGAGTTGTCAGATAGCATTTTAATTGTTCAGGTGTTCCTTATTAGGGAGAGTTGTTAAATACCACCATTTATTTTAACTCGCTACCAAAACAGATGAATTTTCTCCTTAAAGAGAACTACCGTATTTCCCGGCGTATAACGCGCACCCTAATTTTGAAGAGAAAATTTAGGAAAAAATATACCTCCTACCTCACTTCACATGTACAATTTTAACGAGTTAATTTTAACGCACGGTGAAATTTGGAGTATTGGGGGGGGGGGGGGGGTTGCGCGTTATACGCCGGGAAATACGGTAAATATTCTAAAAGAAATTCTGTTTAAATAAATAAATAATTAGAATTTAAACCCGCTCTCTTTACACAACTAAAATAAATCATTTTATTACTTAAGTCCTGTTTTTATTATTATTATCACAATTTCCGCAAAATCATGAATGGCAGTGGGAAAGGAGAAGAAACCTTACGAAGAAAGGTGGAACGAACGATAATTTCAGATTTAAAACACACAGTCATCTCCCCCTCCTACATTCCATCCACAAACTTCTCACCCCATCTGCGCTTGTATATATATTATTTTGAAAATATACAAAACGTATAAACATATTTGTAGAAAAAAAAATACATAATAAATGATTAATTCGTACACCGACACAAACACACACAACTATAACATATAATACTTAACTCTCGTTTTAACTTTTCACACACACAATATATATATATATATATGATGAATAAAACCACGAAGGAAAAAAGAAACACAAAGGGGTGCTCAAGCGCTTTCGTCTAATGACATCCTCAGGAACACTGTCATTAGACGAAAGCGCTTGAGCACCCTTTGTGTTTCTTTTTTCCTTCGTGGTTTTATTCATCATAAATACTTTTCACGTGTCACTTTCGTGAAATAATTTTTCATATATATATATATAATTTTATTTTCACAGTTAACTAGAAATATTCTGTGAAATTTCAAGTTCATTTCATTATATACGATGTTTGATGCAGTTAAAATTATTCGAACAGTTTCAATGCGTGTACAAATTTTTTATTTTTATTTTTAAATTAAACAGGTTTGAATCGAAGTTAATAGTGAAGATGTCGGATTTTTTTTTAAGGCGCATAGGGAGAGGTGCTAAATACCACCATTAATTTTAATTTTTATTTATATTATGGAGAGTTGTCAGAATATATCGCCGTGTTTTACCTTTTATTATTTATTATAATTTATTTAAATTCATTATTTCTTTATTTTCTTTCCTCTTTCGTCTATCATAATTTATTGTAACTCGAAGTTTACGTGGAAAACTTATTAATGTCGTTTAACAAGTTTATTTGTTTATCCAACAAAGTTATTTATTTTGCAATTTTTTTTCCGTTAACAAAATTCAAGTTAGAAGAAATCATTTATCCAGTTGGCTTAATATATAGTCATACAAGGCACAGTATTAACAAAATATAGGTACAGGAAAATATATTCCACATTTCGGGCGGAAATAAAGAAGAAAAAAATATATAATAAATGAACGAACAATCATATTATTACAGGAAAATAAATGAACACTTTGTGTGTGGGTAAATATCAATTCAAAAAGAAAACTTATCACGTAAAATCTAAACGTATTTACTGGAATTCTGTCCAGAAATTTTTAATTAACTTTCGTCAACGGTTACAACAAGCAAAATTAGAATTTTTTTATTAAAACAATGCTTAATAATGCTTGATTTTGGGTTCAAATGCGGAACGTTTAGCAACCCTAAATACAATAGATCAGTGGTCCCCAGCCTTTTTCTGTACGGCTCCACAAAAACCAATTCTAATCCAACTTCATTATCTAATCATTAGATATTATTTTCTACACGGTGTCCCGTAAGTCCGGCATCATAAAAGAAATTCATATTTTTCTATTTCTACAAACCATAATTCATATTTTTCTTATGCTCGGGATGCCAATTTCCCGTCCACCATTCTGTTCAGTGACGAGGCTGTTTTTTATGGAAACGGTGAGGTAAATCGACAGAACACCCGCTACTGGTCTCAAGACAACCCTCACTGGTATACCTCTTCAAAGGAACAAGGTGCATCTCGGGTGATGGTATGGTGTGGCATTTGGAAGGAACGCATCATAGGCCCTCTCTATTTCGATGAACATGTCACTGGAGGCACCTACCTACGTATGCTCAAGGATGAAGCATTTCCCAGTGTCTTGAACGAAGGAAATTTCCCAACAAGTTTCCAGCAAAACGGCGCTCCTGCACATTACAGCACCCAATTAAGGGAATACCTGTACCAACAATTCCCTGGTCATTGGATAGGACGTCGAGGGCCTGTGGAATGGCCAGCTAGAAGCTTGGATCTCACGCCACTAGATTTTTATCTCTGGGGCCACTTGAAAGCGCTAGTATACGCAGAGAAAATTAGGAGTGTTGAACATTTTCGGCAGCGTATTATTGGGGCATGTAACACCATAACTCCTGACATCATTCACCGTGTGCTTGCTGACTGGGTATCACGTCTGAATTTGTGTATTGAAAACAATGGTGGACATATTGAGCACGTTCTGTAAATAAAAGCTTTTATTTTGCCTTTTTTATTATTTTTCCTATGATGCCGGACTTATGGGACACCCTGTATGACTTCTAGATCGCGTGTCATTAGACTACCCAGAAATAGTTGTCAATACCCAGCGATTAACTTCCCCCTAAGTAAGCGTGAAATTATTATTATTATTATTATTACCACTACTAATGATATATATATATATATATATATATATATATATATATATATATATATATATATATATAGAAACGACGTAAGTATAGAGGAGCGTTCTGCACACGAGGAAGAGAAATAACGAACAAATGTTCGTTATTTCTCTTCCTCGTGTGCAGAACGCTCCTCTATACTTACGTCGTTTCTATACATTAATATACTGCGTGGTCATTGCAGTTAAATGTATATATATTATATATATATATATATATATATATATATATATATATATATATATATATAAATCATCCTATCTGAACAGCCCAATAAATCCTCAAATTAAATATAAATTTGTAACTGTAATCTATTTTTAAAGTAAAGTTTTAGGCCTGTAACTTATTTTAGATTTTTGTTAACTGCATCACAATTTTCGCTAAATCAGAAAATGTAAACACAAAAAAATAGGCGAAAGGAAAAGAAAAATTATAGGATGGCCAAAATAAAAATCTTTCCGCAATCAATAATAATTTAAGAAAATTAAAAACATTTTATTTTCAAGCTATTTTTATCTTGAATCATGACTAAATATTTCATGTTACAATTTAAATGTGTAGAACCTTCCGTAATTGGATAATGATTCTTTATAGGGAATTCACGTGAAAATTACTGTGCATCACCACATGCAAAATGGTCTCATCAATCCTCAAGGGCGTATCAACAAAGCGAGTGAACGAAATGATGACTTTCCACTCAATATTATTCCCAATCTCTTCCGTGAACCGCAATGGAAATGCACAAAAGTGAAAATCCACATTTGAGAAACAATGCCAATCCACCCCCATTGACGGTAAAGGCACCAAATGGGATTGTTAATATTTCCTAATTTAACTTAATTTATCAAACGCACCAGGAAAGCCAATCTTTCTTCTTTTAGTCCAGTGAAACAGGTTTACGTTTTCACTGTATGCGTATGAACTTGTGGTCATGTTTCTGGTGTTTTTAAATTTGTACTGTTAACACTGCATGTTATTAATTTTGTTTCGTGTTTTTGTAGTTGAGTGTATAAGATAGCTCATACAAATAAACATTGTAAATGCTTAGTATTGAAATATATGCGTCACTGTTAACTATTAACTGTTAACTTTCTATAGAGGAGCGATACGAGGTGTTAAGGCATCAAACAAACACAATCCTAAAATGGCCCTACAAAGAATTTTGTTCGTAGAGATTCAATTTTGTTCTAAACTTCCAACTTGTTCACAGACAAATTGTCGTATCACGAATCTAACCAATAACCCAGAAAAATTCCGTTACCCGAACGACATTAGTACATAATGGTCAGTTTACTTATATTAACACCTTGAAAAGCGCTTACTCTCAATAGCTAATTTAGGCGCGTTCTTTGTAAAGTTGACTAACTACACAAAGGGCAAATTCTACTCTCTCTCTCTCTCTCTCTCTATATATATATATATATATATATATATATTATATATATATATATATATGCTTTAAAAGAGAAGTACAAACACCAAATTTTATTTTCTATCTGAAAAAAATATATATATTATATTTATAATTATGATTTCTGAGTATGGCTTGTAAATTATGCAAATCCTATAATTTATCGTTTTTAATTGAAACTACAAATTAACATCGTTATTTTAAATAAGAACAGACAATATGATCTCAAAATTACACGCAACCACCTATGCATAGGTGGCTGCGTGTCTCTATAAAAATATTCCTAACCGAATGAGACAGCATTACATCCTGACAATTTTTGTAATATTGCCCATGCAAATGCGCGAACTAAAAAAGATCTTTTTTTTCTCACGACAATCATGGTGTATGAAACCTGCAAATTCAAGGAAAATGCTACTATTAACATCCACCCCCCCAGCGGACTCAAAGAAGAAAAGAAAAAAGGGATTATCTCAGCATATATATATACAGGGTGGGCGGAAAGTAGCTCCCTATTTTGGATTGGTAAAAAAATACGTATATTATCCATTTATTTCAGAAGAAATAATATGAAAAGGTAGGCACACATGGTAGGTTTTCTCTAAAATTCAATGTGGGCTCCAACTCTTTCCACCAGCTTCTGGAGCCGCCCAGGAATGGCGTCCACTGACTTTAGCAGGAACTCCGGCGGGATGGAGGACATGACTTCCCGAATTCGGTCCTCCAGTTCTTCCAATGTCCTCGGTTTGGTGCGGTAGACTTCTTCCTTTACCCACCCCAAAGAAAGAAGTCGCACGGTGTCAAGTCGGGGCTCCTGGCTGGCCATTGATGTGGACCACGACCACCCATCCAACGCCCAGGGAAGTGGGCATCCAGCCACTCACGGACAACAAGAGCGAAGTGCGGAGGGGCGCCATCTTGCATAAATATCAGATCGTCGATGTTCTCCCATGTGCTGACAACCGGCCAGACCTCGTTTCGCAACATAGCAAGGTACCGCTCAGCATTCATGGTGTTGCGCAGAAGGAACGGGCCCACAACCTGATCTGAGGTCATACCACACCACACCGTTACACTGAACCGATTCTGCCGTTTTTCAGCGGTAACCATGGGATCCTCTCCTGCCAGTAGTGGCAATTGTGGCGGTTGACAAAGCCTCCGACGTGGAACACCGCCTCGTCGCTCCAGAGGATGTTGCAGAAGAGATGGGGCCAGTCTTCATGCCAAGCCAGCATGATTTCCCCGAACTCCATGCGAATGTCGCAGTCCTCGTCCGAGAGAGATTGGCAGTAATGCGGCTTCCACGCACGCCAGTTCAGCTCCTTCTTCAGCACAGTTCGCACTGAGTAGCGGGAGAGTCCACTTTCCCGAGCTGCCTGGCGAGTTGACTTTCGTGGACTCCGTGTGAACATTTCCTGAACTGCCTGCACCGTCTCCTGGGCCCTGGATGTCGAAGGGCGACCACATCTTCGAACATCTGCCACAGACCCCGTGGTCATGAGCTTCGAGTGGCAGTTCTTGATTGTTTTCGGGTCCACTTGGGCACGTGGTCCGTGAATGGCCCGCCACCATCTTTGAACTCGAACGACAGATTGCCAAACTTCGTACCGTGCCGCCAACTGGGCACGGTCCTGCAGTGTTAAACGCTCAGCCATGTTACCCTTCAATCTGAAATGAAAAAAAAAAATGAACGTTACAATTGTACCACTTTAGAGAACACAAAGAGAACACTTTAGAGAAAAAAAGATTACCGTTACAATTGTACCACTTTAGAGAACACACCATAACAATATAACAATACAATCACAATTTATACATAATTTATATGTAATTTAAATTAGGGAGCTACTTTCCGCCCACCCTGTACAGTGTATATATATATATATATATATATATCCCGCAAGGGGGTTCTAAGCTCGTGCTCTTGAGTGCTCTTTGTGCTCGTTTGTACGTGCTTGTTCCTGGAGGTTTCACGTACGCCCTCCCGGCCCTAGCACCCAAGGATGATGGGGCTCGACCCTGCAGTCCTTGTCATCCTTGGTCTTTTTCCACTTCGACTGTCCCCTCCACCCTTTCTTTTTCCTCTGTCTTTCCTCTCACTTTTTCTTTGTTTTTCCGCTGAGATATGCCCTTTAAATAGAGGCGAATCGGTTCTTCCCGAACTAAAAAAAAAAAAAAATATATATATATATATATATATATATATTATTAAAAATATTAAATAAACAAAGGCAAATTTCTGACATGGGGATACAATTGTGTACCATAGGTATTTCATCTAGCCTGTACACCTTTCTGGTCAAATCTCACTCAATATCTGCCTCTTGTTCTCTTTGTGCTGTTTTATTGCTACCTTATTTTGTGTCTCAAATGTTTGATATTTTAATCTGAATCAAAGATAGACTGCGTTTCCACGTGTCCAGACACTAATGTCTTTATTCCCAAAGGAAACACGCTATGGGGGAGCAGTCAGTATTTTAAAAACTATCTTAAAACGAAATTAACTTCTCGTATGCACAAGAAGCTAATAGCGGTACGAGTCGAAATGGCGAACGATTGTATTGTCTAGGCGCTAATTCAATATCCCTGAGGACCATTGATCGAAAATGTAAGCTTCCAGTGAGAAGATAAATTTAGAACAGGTGTACTCCACTCCTTCACACATATTTCAGACAAATTATTGTATGTCGATATCTTTCCAAGTTTGCGATTAAGATATTCAAACTGAAACCTACTTTTGCTTACCACACAACGCCCATCTCTAAAAACTGATAAGCTCGTACACCCCCTTCATTCCGATTCCCATTTTCTCTCTCTCTCTCTCTCTCTCTCTCTCTCTCTCTCCTCTTCTCTCTCTCTCTCTCCTCTCTCTCTCTCTCTCTCTCTCTCTCTCTCTCTCTCTCTCTCTCTATATATATAATATATATATATATATATATATATATACAGGGCTATTCAAAATGATTCACCTGATTTCAAATGAGAATATTTTTTAATGTTACAAATACAGTGATTTGTGATACATCAACCAAAAGAAAAACTGTCCAAATTTTGTCTCTCATCTCATAAATGTTCTATGTGACTTCCCCTAGTTACACGAGCAACGTCGACACGATAGTCGAATTCCTCCCATACTCGCTCCAGCATGTCCGAGGTCACTGACTCTACGGCAGTAACAATGCGAGTTCGGAGCTCATCCAAAGATGTGGGCAACGGTGGCACGTACACAGTATCCTTAACGTACCCCCAAAGGAAAAAGTCGCACGGTGTAAGATCCGGCGACCTAGGGGGCTCGAAAACTGCAACACACCAAACGCATTCTGCTGTGCGGACGCCATTTTCACACTGACTGTTTGTTGCTAGGCTAGGCCACGGCGTGACTTTGGAGCCCTCTGGCGGTGATCTTGTAAAACTCGGAGATTTCCTCTTTCATGTGGTGTATGCCCAGTTGATGCACGGTTGATAGGTACGGAAATATTCTCAGTTGAAATCGGATGAATCATTTTGAATAGCCCTGTATATATATATATTTCTACAAACTAAAATCAAGTATTTGTACGGAGAATAACATTTCTTATAAACACCCAAACTCTCGTATTTGTGGAAAATCGCCGTAATTAAAAAATAAGATAAAGTGCCCTATTTTTGAGATTTATTTTCAAGGCCGGGTCGTGTAAATTTCAGTGTCCTTAAGACCTTTTACCATTTTAATAATTTATATCTGTAAAGTTGATTTAAATTTCCAGTGCCTCGTAAGTTTAAAGTAATATTAAACAGTATTAGTGACCATTAATCCTAGATTTTTGTTAGCATGCCATTATTAATTTAGAGCTAGCGTTTTATTTGTTCTCATTTTTGTTTAAGACTTAT
>JAJOZX010004427.1:185000-215000 GCA_023014485.1 Bathynomus jamesi
GAGAGAGAGAGAGAGAGAGAGAGCAGAAACCGCAATGAGTCTTGTATGAGCTTATCCCCGTCTTTCTGAAGGAGATAGGCTAACGCAAACAAAGGAAAACATTTGACCAGAAAAGGTATACAGAGATCATCTGAGAGATCCACAATAAATTACTACTAATTAAAAGTAAAAACAGAACTAAGACTGAAAGGTAATAAATAAATAATAATAATAATACTAAATGTATACATTGTATTGTCCAATAGAGGCTTTAAAAATATCTTTAAACGAAGGGAGGAGTTTGTACAGAAAGGAATAATCATTCACATTTCGTTGTTAATCTGTCGTTTAACTTCCAACTTATAACTTCACTGCTTGGAGACAAATTTTAAAATGAATAAATCTTCAGCAAGCGTATATATACATATATATATATATATACACACATATTATATATATATATATACACACATATACATATATATATATATATACACATATATATATACATATATACATATACATTATACATATATATATATATATATATATATATATATATATATATACACACACACATATATATATATATATATTATATAATATATATATATATATATATATATATATATACATATATATGTATATAGTCAGGATCTATTTTTGTGAAGGACTTGGAAATTATATGGAATTCAATCATAAAATGATAAAGTGGTAACATTTATTAAATAATTAAGAGTAGGATTCGACGTGACGCCCATCAGTATCCCTGCACAGCTCAAATCGTTCCGCAGCATTTCTAAACACATTCTGGAGCATTTGCGGGGTTATGTTATCTGCAGCAGTTCGTATACTTGTACGTAAGTGTTCAAGACTCGTAATCTTCGTCTGATAGACGTGCGATTTGGTAAAGACCCATGCAAAGAAATCTAAAGGGGTTAAATCTGGTGATCTCGCTGGCCAAGGTCTGTTGCTTCCGCGTCCGATCCAGCGATTTGGAAAACGTCCATTTAGATAATCCTGAACAATTTTGGCATAGTGACAAGGAGCACCATCATGTTGATAGACGACGGTACTAACAATCCTATCCCCAATCAGCTGAGGTTCAAGGAATTGTTGCAACATGTCCAGATAAATGATAAATAAGCCCCGTAACTGCAGCTTCAGCAAAGAAAAAAGGACCATAAACTTTAGATTTTGTTAAACCCATCCAGACATTAACTTTAGGTGTCTTTTTCCCAATTTTGGACGAAATCATTCGGTCTTTCATCTGCCCAAATTCGACAGTTATGGCGATTTACTTTTCCACGCGTATGGAAAGTGGCTTCATCACTAAAGAGAATGTTGTCCATTAAATTATCACTCCAGATTTGTTCTACGAGATCAGCACACACAGCACTTCGTCGAGGGAAATCTTCATGTAAATCATGTAAAACCTGCAAATGATAGCTTTTTTTCTGCAAATTAACTTTCAGAATTTTGTGCAGATGACGTCGGGAGGCCGAGTCTGTGTGATGCAGCACGAACGGACGTACGTGGCTCGTCGGTGATAATTCCGCGTACTGCACTCAAGGTAAGATCTGACATACACGGTCGTCTTGATCTTGCTTCATCATTTACAGATCCCGTTCGTTTAAATTTGTTCAATTTTCGTATTTTCTTGTCTATTGGCCCCGGCTTATGAAATCTCTTTCTAAACTTCTCTCTGATGTCATTGTATTTCTTTCCCTCGATTCGCCAAATTACTATTGCCACACGCTCTTCTGTATTCATTCTAAGGGCTTCTGAAAAGAAAAATAGAAAAAAATAATTATTTCACAAAAATAGATCCTGACTTTATGTACACCCTGTATATTACAAGGTATAACGAAATAAGTCTAGATCTCAATGGTAGGGGCTTTTGCGAACATTCGCCCCTACCCCTTCATTCCTGTAATAAAAAGTAGGATGGAATGGCGGACGTTTGTTAGGGATATGTAAGTTCAGGAGTATTTCATCTATTTTGACAAAGACTGGAAGCACCACCATGCATGGCAACGGCAATTTCTGAAAAACTCATCTCTGTTGCTGCTAGCATAAGAACAAGTAAAGTTAAATCAAGGTTTTTTTTCCCCCATTAGTAGTAGTAGGAACAGAATATGGAATGTGTAAAATTAACAATATCTTGTTAAGATCTCTTTCGTTTTTAATCAATGCTTGTTAACCATGTGCTAATCTCTTTATTTCTCTGTTCCGTTGTACATATGTATATATTTTCGTCAATGGCCTTCTCCATTCCCCGACAATGTGTCCTGCTGAGTGCACGAAAGGACTTGGGAACATTTCTTATTTTCCCTTGTGGTTTGCATCATTCATTCATTTAATGTGTTTAAGTGTGAAATTCACCCTAAAGTGGTGTAAGTTAGATTAGTAAAATTTTGCATATAGTATGTCAGGGAAGGAGTTAGCGAGCGTAGAGCGAGAAAACGATTTAGGGTTTATAGTCACGGGCGATTTAAAAGTAGCGAAACAAAGTACAGCAGCGGTCAATAAAGCGAACAAAGTGTTAGGTTTTATAGCTCGGAATTTTGAGTACAAATCGCGCGATATTATAGTTCTTCTTTATAAATCATTAGTTAGACCCTATTTGGTGTACGCGATCCAATTTTGGAATCCGCATATGCGAAAAGATATGGACAAACTCGAAAGAGTTCAAAGACAAGCAACTAAGATGAATCCGTCGCTTAGGTCAAAGTCGTACGAGGATAGGCTTAAGGAGCTAAAATTGACTACACTTGAGACTAGGAGGCTAAGGGACGATCTAATCCAGCCACCCAGGGTACCCATTTGTCTGCCAACCCATTTAAAGAGATGACATTTGAAAGCCGCCAAATCAATTTCTTTTATCTTTACAGTTCAAGATCTTCGATGAAATATTATATAAGATTAAATACTGAAACTTTTGTCTATGTTATTCCACATGCTCTTAATATATATATATATATTGTAAAATGCAAATAATACGATTATTTTAATATGATTTGCTAATTATTTGAGTTTTGGTTAAAATGCTGTAAATATAAATACTGATTATTTCGAAACAAGCTCATATATACTTTTTTCCTTGTGGGTGTGCAACAAATGTTAACTGTATAATACCCTTTGACATGTAAACGTGTAATATGTATGTTTTATTTGTCAAATGAATAACTAGTTTTAATAGCCTGTATAAATTCCACATAAAAAGGCTAGTGTGGGACCGCACACATAGTGACTAGTGTCGAGTTCACGTAATCCCACAAATATCTATTTTAAGGGGGGAGGAGGGTCTGCTATTTTTCCTGACTGACTATATAGTATATATACAGTATATATATATATATATATATTATATATATATATTATATATTATAGGAAAAGAAGGACCAACACAACAGCAAACATTTTCGTTATTTTTATACTTCTGACATTTCACCAAATCTTTTGTCATCGTCAGTGAATTATAAGTCTTAAACAAAAATGAGAACAAATATAAACGCTAGCTCTAAATTAATAATGGCATGCTAACAAAAATCTAGGATTAATGGTCACTAATACTGTTTAATATTACTTTAAACTTACGAGGCACTGGAAATTTAAATCAACTTTACAGATATAAATTATTAAAATGGTAAAGGTCTTAAGGACACTGAAATTCACACGACCCGGCCTTGAAAATAAATCTCAAAAATAGGGCACTTTATCTTATTTTTTAATTACGGCGATTTTCCACAAATACGAGAGTTTGGGTGTTTATAAGAAATGTTATTCTCCGTACAAATACTTGATTTTAGTTTGTAGAATATATATATATATATATATATGCTAAGATAATCCCTTTTTTCCTTTGTTCTTTGAGTCAGCTGGGGGGGGGGGGGGGGGAGGGGGGGGGGATGTTAATAGTAGCATTTTCCTTGAATTTGCAGGTTTCATACACCATGATTGTCGTGAGAAAAAAAAGATCTTTTTTAGTTCGCGCATTTGCATGGGCAATATTACAAAAATTGTCAGGATGTAATGCTGTCTCATTCGGTTAGGAATATTTTTATAGAGACACGCAGCCACCTATGCATAGGTGGTTGCGTGTAATTTTGAGATCATATTGTCTGTTTCAATTGGACACGATAAATTATAGGATTTGCATAATTTACAAGCCATACTGAGAAATCATAATTATAAATATTATAATGTGTATATATATATTTTTTTTTCAGATAGAAAATAAAAATTGGTGTTTGTACTTCTCTTTTAAAGCATATATATTAGGGTGTCTCTTATTTTCGAAGTGTTGATTGTTTTAGGTTGCGCCCCCTCAACCAGTTCCATTGGTTGAAAAAACATCACATATAAAATTTGTTTTGGATTGAACAATTTTTAGAGGTCGCCCCCGCTTATTAAAGTTCATAAAATATAGCTATTATTTATGCAATTAATATTTGAAATTACTAGCAGTTGTCAAGTATACTAAACATATGTTTTTAATTAATTAATCATCATATTTATGATGAATTCAATTAAATGAATATATTAGAGATAATTGTCAAGTTTGTAGCTGAAAATATTGATTGATAAGACAAGATCAACCTGTTTAAACATGTTTCATCAAGAATGCTCCAGATTATGTTGCAATTGTTTATTTGTCATCATTCAGTGTTCTGCTGTCATAGTAAAAGGTGTGTAACTGTGTATCACTATACTTCTTTTTTGCTATTATCAGATAATAAACTATGTTATTTATATTTTTCACAATTATTTATACTGCTTTTGTTATTAGTGTTTGAAATTTTTTAATGAATTTAATGAAAAAATTAGAATTTATGCTCTTATACACATATTATGAAGTTTTAAACAATGTTGCTATTTGTCACAAAGAATTTAATTTAGTTCAATGGAAATTTTACCTGACATGTTTCATGATCTGTGTTTCTATCAGTGGCGTCACTAGGGGTGCGGGGGGTTTTTGTGCAGTGTTTGAGCAGAAATTTATTTTTTATAAAAATATCCCTGTAGTTAGTTATAACAACGAAAACATTTTTCGTAAGCCCAGCTTACATGTATCAATATACCTACAAGGCTAAAACTCTATGCTAATTTACTTTTTGAACCTTCTAATGCGCCGGTCAGAGCTGTCATTATTACCCAATTACAATGACGCTTCGAATCACGTGGTTTCGTCTGCACGCTCTACAAGCACGCGCTGTTGTTTTCGTTGCTGCTGGTGTTTTTATAGTAGCTGATTTTGTCAAATTTTCTGTTGTTTTAGCTACAATATTGTGGTAATTAGTATTTGTGAACCTATATCAATAACTTTTTGGAGAATGAAATAGTAATTAAAGGAAAAGGAGAAAAATAAAAAAAGGCTTCCGCTCAGTTGTTGCAGCCTCTGTCTTTATGATGTTGCAGCCTCAAATTTATGAGTATATTTCCATATGCATTTGTCTACAACTTCTACATTATTTGGGCCGTTATTGATTATGCAAACCTAATCCATTAATGTATCTCATGTAACGGTAAAGTTTAACGTTAAAATGAACATAATTTTGATGTAGTTCCTAAACGTTTTTACTTCGAATTCTATTGTTTTCTTACCGAATTTTCACTTTAACGACATGAAACTATGTAAATGTAAATACATTTAGGCTGTGCGTATGATATTGTAATTTAAAGGAGTAATTTTAATTTTGCTAGTTGTTTATGTCACTACTATTGCCATTACATTCAGTGATATACGGGAATTACGATTTACGAGTAACATTAGTACAAAAACATTACTAAGGATTCTGTATGGTCTGGTACGGGAGGAGGTCCATGGGGGGGTGGGTGACACCATGAGTTACCGCACTGGGTGTCACCAACCCTAGTGACGCCACTGTTTCTATTTCCAATAAAATAGCAAAATATAAATTTCTACTACAAAAATATTTATTCCTTGTTTCTTAGATTAAAAAATAATAGGAATAATAATTGAGAAAAATACGTTAGATTTATAAAATAGACCAAATTAACTTTGTCTACCAAATTTTTTTTTTTTTTTGTAATTTAAAAAAGTCAAAACAGTGATTTAGCCCTGCTCTACAAAACCATAACACTACATTAATATTTTGTTTTCTTATTTTGCAGATGAATACAAGAAGACCATTCTATTTGCTCGGATCTACATCTACAGTAGATGATATTAAAGGCTCAAAGCTGCCCCCATATAGGCAAGCTTTTGGTTATTTTATGCACCTCCACAGAGAGAAAAACATGACAATCCGCGATGCTCTGCGTCAATCTATTCGAGCCACAATAGTTATCTGGGATAAGGCCAATATTCCTACTCAGCAGGAACCTCGTGCCATGAAGAAGTTAGAGAATTTCTTTAACGAATGGACATGCTTAAAGAAGCATGCTTCCAAAACAAGCCAGAGCCATAAAACCAAGGAGGCTGATTTTGTAGAGCGATTGGAAGATCTCTTTGACATCGCCCATGGAGACGCTGAGAAGCTGATCAAGAATCGTGAGGACTGGGAGTTCCTTCAACTGCAAAGACAAAAAGGTCGTCCTGGCTCAATCGGTGGTGTGGACACTGTACATCTTCACCGCACAAAAAATGCAGTCAAACGGTTGGAAGCTGAGGCAGAGAGAAAAAGAAAGTCAGAATCTTTGATGGAGGCGTCTACTAGTCAAGTTGTACTGGCTTCTTCCACATCTTCCAGCAACACTGATGAAAGTGAGAATGAGGAGGAGGAGCCCAAAGGAGCTTGTGCTTTACCAAAATCTAAGAAAAAACGAGGCATGAAAAACATCATGACTATTCAGATGTCTGTTGCCCTGGATCGTACACAAATTTCCTCTAGAAAGGCAACATTTATCCTCGCCTTCGAAATAAGAACCGAGCTCGTCATGCTAAAGAACTTAAGGAGCATTTCCATGGAGAATATTCTATGACAGTCCACTGGGATGGCAAGATGATGGAGGACCTCACCTCGCACAAGCACATTGATCGTCTCCCAGTACTTGTGTCAGGACCTGGTGTTGAACAGCTGCTTGGTGTCCCCAAAATCCCAAACTCAACTGGAGAAGCACAAGCTGAAGCCGTCTTTAACTGCCTGAATGAATGGGGAATTACAGAGTAAAAGCAATTTGTTTCGATACAACAGCTTCAAACACGGGTCAATATAGTGGAGCCTGTGCTCTCATCGAAGCAAAATTGGGACATGATGTTTTGTACTTGCCTTGTAGACACCATGTTTTAGATTTATTGTTGGGAGCTGCATTTGAAGCAACATTGGGATCTACATCAACTGGTCCAGAGATATTGATCTTTAAGCGTTTTCGTGACAATTGGACTTCTGTTGATCAAAGCCAGTTCCAAACAGGTGAGACAGACACGATTACTAAAGAAGCAATTATCCAGTCTAAAACTGAATTAATTCAGTTTGCTAGATCCCAGGCACCTATGCTACGGGATGACTATCAAGAACTTTTGGATCTGTCCATCATCTTTCTTGGAGGTGTCCCCAATAAAGGCATCAAGTTTCGTGCACCAGGTGCCATGCATCGAGCTCGCTGGATGTCCAAAGCGCTCTATTCTATCAAGATGTGGCTTTTTCGAAACCAGTTCAAGATGACTAAGACTGAAGAACGAGGAATTCGAGATCTTTCCCTTTTTTTCTGTTCTCATCTATATGAAGGCTTGGACAACATCCTCACTCCCTATTGAAACCCCATTTAATGACTGGCTCCTTATGAGGTCATTGATTAATTATCCTAACAAAAAGATTTCTGATGCAACTAAAAAAACGCTCTCTAACCACTTATGGTACCTGTCTGAAGAAGCAGTTGGTCTTGCTTTCTTTGATGAGCGAATTACTACCGATGTAAAGAAACGCATGGTAAAGGCATTAGAAGATGAGTCCACTGATAGACCACCCAAGCGTCCTCGGATTCCTGAATCGACCTTCTGCTCTGGTGAAGGACTACACCAACTTGTTACAAGAAATACTAGAGAATTCTTTACTAAGCTGAATTTGCCAGAAGGATTTCTGAACAAGGCACCCAGCACTTGGACATCCAACTGTGAATATTTAAGGGCCAGAGCTATTGTTGCAGCTCTATCTGTTGTAAATGACCTGGCAGAACGTGCAGTAGCTTTAGTTCAAGAGCTGAATAAGAAATTGACAGTGGGGAAAGAGCAGCTCCAGTTCCTGCTCCAAATTGTTGCAAAACACTGCCAGAGTCACCCAGTTCCATCAAAAACTGTTCTTCTCAAAAAAGAACCATCAATGAGGTCGCACCTTAAAATACACCATATTGTATAATCACTGTATATTAAATAAATGTTGTATAAGGAAATAATGCTAATTAAAGTAATTAAAGTATGTAAATAGCACTGGCATTTTGAATTTATCTCTATATAATAAACTAATGGTTTTTTTTTGTAGCAATGCTTCATTGCTGATTGTATATAAAAAAAGAGCCAGGAAGGATTTTGGATAGGAGAAAAAGGATTGGGATAAAGAAGGATTGAGGACCAAAGGATGGATTATAACAACATCAAGGATAGGTAGAAAAGGATCAATGATAAATAAGAAGGCCTATACTTATAAAAACGAATCAAACTAAAAAAAGAAGGAAGGAATTATGTGTATAATGAGCATAATCATATGTCAGGAGCTATTATGCCATGGTCACCATTTTTATTAGCCGGGGGCGACCCCTAAATATGAGCCAATTTGTGTCAAACTTTCAAGTTTTAGTTTTTATGCTAAATGGAACTATTTTAGGGGGCGCAGATAAAATAATTCAACATTTCAATTTTTGACTACCCAATAAGAGACACCCTAATATATATATATATATATACACACACATATATATATACAGGGCGTCCCAAAAAAATGTACACACACTTTAAATAATTATAAAGGCAGTGTTTATTAAAATACATTTCATTTTCAAAATGTAATAGAATCTACAGACATTATTTAATTGTTTTGTCAACGCCTGTTTTCAAACTGACGTCCGTTCTGGTCCAGGCACTGCTGATAAGCTGATAACGCGAAGCAATGGAATCGCAAACATCACGAAACATTTCGTTTGGTATTTGTGTGCATTCTCGTTCGATGGCTGCTCTCAATTCAGCGACTGTTGCAGGTTTTATAGCGTAGACTTTGTCTTTTAAGTATCCCCATAAAAAAAAGTCTAGTGGTGTGAGGTCTGGTGAACGCGGAGGGGTATTCTACGAAACCCCTTCGTCAATCCACATCCACATCGTGCCAAGTAACCACTCGCAATACTCCACTCTTCGGTCCGGATCATCATCATCATTAATAGCATGGACTAATCTTGGAATGTAACTTTTCCATTGACAGCGCTTCAAATGCGTTGGACAGACGATTCTGAAATTCCTACCTCACGACTCGCTTGCGCACAGATTTTCTTGGACTTTGGGATACGTTTCTAGTACTCTTTCTGCTTTGTGGGCTTGTCGATGTCCGTGTCTTCCGGAAACGCTTCCTTGTGGACATTCTGAACATTCCATCGGCTTCAAACTATCTCTAATTCGATGATGGTAAGTCGCGTTGGTGGATCTTTTGAAACTCCCTCCTAAACTGTCTTTGCACTTCAACTGCGTTTTCACACTTCCAGTAGCATTTTAGAATGAATTTCCTTTGTGTCAAAGCTTAGTCTGACTGCCATTATATTAATTCTAATGGTTTAAACTTTGGAAAGAAAGAAACATCAATTGAGCTATCAGCTGTTAAAGTGTGTATACATTTTTTTGGGACGCCCTGTATATATATGAAAAACTGAAAATGAAAAAATGAGGTAACCACCCGGGAATCGAACCCGGGATCTTCCGATTGCCGGTCAGATATGACCATGGTGTAGTGGTTATCATATCTGACCGGCAATCGGAAGATCCCGGGTTCGATTCCCGGGTGGTTACCTCATTTTTCATTTGTTCGTTCTCTCTTCTCATCTTGCGCGGGATGTTCTCCTATACAAGCGTCGTTCTTTACGTTGTTTATACTGCGTGTTCTTTGCAGTTAAATGTATATATAGATACGGCATGCGGGAGGTGCCCCCTCGGGGCATTGGTTTCTGCGCGTATGTAGAGGAATTACAACTTCTGATCGACTGAGGACCATGTGTAGTGGTTATCATATCTGACCGGCAATCGGAAGATCCCGGGTTCGATTCCCGGGTGGTTACCTCATTTTTTCATTTGTTCGTTCTCTCTTCTCATCTTGCGCGGAATGTTCTCCTATACAAGTGTCGTTTTTTACGATATATATATATATATATATATATATATATATATATATATATATATATATATATATATATATATATATATATATATATTAGTAGAATTTGCCCTTTGTGTAGTTATTCAACTTTACAAAGAACGCGCCTAAATTAGCTATTGAGAGTAAGCGCTTTTCAAGGTGTTAATATAAGTAAACTGACCATTATGTACTAATGTCGTTCGGGTAACATGGAATTTTTCTGGGTTATTTGTTAGATTCGTGATACGACAATTTGTCTGTGAACAAGTTGGAAGTTTAGAACAAAATTGAATCTCTACGAACAAAATTCTTTGTAGGGCCATTTTAGGATTGTGTTTGTTTGATGCCTTAACACCTCGTATCGCTCCTCTATAGAAAGTTAACAGTTAATAGTTAACAGTGACGCATATATTTCAATACTAAGCATTTACAATGTTTATTTGTATGAGCTATCTTATACACTCAACTACAAAAACACGAAACAAAATTAATAACATGCAGTGTTAACAGTACAAATTTAAAAACACCAGAAACATGACCACAAGTTCATACGCATACAGTGAAAACGTAAACCTGTTTCACTGGACTAAAAGAAGAAAGATTGGCTTTCCTGGTGCGTTTGATAAATTAAGTTAAATTAGGAAATATTAACAATCCCATTTGGTGCCTTTACCGTCAATGGGGTGGATTGGCATTGTTTCTCAAATGTGGATTTTCACTTTTGTGCATTTCCATTGCGGTTCACGGAAGAGATTGGGAATAATATTGAGTGGAAAGTCATCATTTCGTTCACTCGCTTTGTTGATACGCCCTTGAGGATTGATGAGACCATTTTGCATGTGGTGATGCACAGTAATTTTCACGTGAATTCCCTATAAAGAATCATTATCCAATTACGGAAGGTTCTACACATTTAAATTGTAACATGAAATATTTAGTCATGATTCAAGATAAAAATAGCTTGAAAATAAAATGTTTTTAATTTTCTTAAATTATTATTGATTGCGGGAAGATTTTTATTTTGAGCATCCTATAATTTTTCTTTTCCTTTCGCCTATTTTTTTGTTTACATTTTCTGATTTAGCGAAAATTATGATGCAGTTAACAAAAATCTAAGATAAGTTACAGGCCTAAAACTTTACTTTAAAAATAAATTACAGTTACAAATTTATATTTAATTTGAGGATGTATTGGGCTGTTCAGAATAGGATGATATATATATATATATATAATATATATATATCTATATATATATATATATATATATATATATAATATATATATCATTAGTAGTGGTAATAATGGTAATAATAATAATAATAATAATAATTTCACGGTTACTTAGGGGGAAGTTAATCGCTGGGGTATTGACAACTATTTCTGGGTAGTCTAATGACACGCGATCTAGAAGTCATACAGGGTGTCCCATAAGTCCGGCATCATAGGAAAAATAATAATAAAGGCAAAACAAAAGCTTTTATTTACAGAACGTGCTCAATATGTCCACCAGTGTTTTCAATACACAAATTCAGACGTGATACCCAGTCAGCAAGCACACGGTGAATGACGTCAGGAGTTATGGTGTTATATGCCCCAATAATACGCTGCCGAAAATGTTCAACACTCCTAATTTTCTCTGCGTATACTTGAGCTTTCAAGTGGCCCCAGAGATAAAAATCTAGTGGCGTGAGGTCCAAGCTTCTAGCTGGCCATTCCACAGGCCCTCGACGTCCTATCCAATGACCAGGGAGTTGTTGGTACAGGTATTCCCTTACTTAGGTGCTGTAATGTGCAGGAGCGCCGTTTTGCTGGAAACTTGTTGGGAAATTTCCTTCGTTCAAGACACTGGGAAATGCTTCTTCCTTGAGCATGCGTAGGTAGGTGCCTCCAGTGACATGTTCATCGAAATAGAGAGGGCCTATGATGCGTTCCTTCCAAATGCCACACCATACCATCACCCGAGATGCACCTTGTTCCTTTGAAGAGGTATACCAGTGAGGGTTGTCTTGAGACCAGTAGCGGGTGTTCTGTCGATTTACCTCACCGTTTCCATAAAAAACAGCCTCGTCACTGAACAGAATGGTGGACGGGAAATTGGCATCCCGAGCATAAGAAAAATATGAATTATGGTTTGTAGAAATAGAAAAATATGAATTTCTTTTATGATGCCGGACTTACGGGACACCGTGTAGAAAATAATATCTAATGATTAGATAATGAAGTTGGATTAGAATTGGTTTTTGTGGAGCCGTACAGAAAAAGGCTGGGGACCACTGATCTATTGTATTTAGGGTTGCTAAACGTTCCGCATTTGAACCCAAAATCAAGCATTATTAAGCATTGTTTTAATAAAAAAATTCTAATTTTGCTTGTTGTAACCGTTGACGAAAGTTAATTAAAAATTTCTGGACAGAATTCCAGTAAATACGTTTAGATTTTACGTGATAAGTTTTCTTTTTGAATTGATATTTACCCACACACAAAGTGTTCATTTATTTTCCTGTAATAATATGATTGTTCGTTCATTTATTATATATTTTTTTCTTCTTTATTTCCGCCCGAAATGTGAAATATTTTCCTGTACCTATATTTTGTTAATACTGTGCCTTGTATGACTATATATTAAGCCAACTGGATAAATGATTTCTTCTAACTTGAATTTTGTTAACGGAAAAAAATTGCAAAATAAATAACTTTGTTGGATAAACAAATAAACTTGTTAAACGACATTAATAAGTTTTCCACGTAAACTTCGAGTTACAATAAATTATGATAGACGAAAGAGGAAAGAAAATAAAGAAATAATGAATTTAAATAAATTATAATAAATAATAAAAGGTAAAACACGGCGATATATTCTGACAACTCTCCATAATATAAATAAAAATTAAAATAAATGGCGGTATTTAACAACTCTCCCTAATATAAATAAAAATTAAAATAAATGGTGATATTTAGCACCTCTCCCTATGCGCCTTAAAAAACTGCATCAAACATCGATATAATGAAATTAACTTGAAATTTCACAGAATATTTCTAGTTAACGGTGAAATAAAATTTTATATATATATATATATATATTATATATATATATATATATATATTATATATATATATATATATATATATGTGGTGTGTGTGTGTGTGTGTGTGTGTGTGTGTGTGAACAGTTAAAACGAGAGTTAAGTATTACATGTTATGTTGTGTGTGTGTGTGTGTGTGTGTGGCGGTGTACGAATTAATCATTTATTTATTGTATTTTTTTCTACAAATATGTTTATACGTTTTGTATATTTTCAAAATAATTAATATATATATATACAAGCGCAGATGGGGTGAGAAGTTTGTGGATGGAATGTGGGAGGGGAGATGACCGTGTGTTTTGAATCTGAAATTATCTTTCATTCCACCTTTCTTCGTAAGGTTTCTTCTGTTTTCCCACTGCCATTCATGATTTAGCGAAAATTGTGATAATAAAAATAATAATAAAAATAGGACTTAAGTAATAAAATGATTTATTTTAGTTGTGTAAAGAGAGCGGGTTTAAATGCTAATTATTTATTTAATAAACAGAATTTCTTTTAAAATATTTAGTTCTCTTTAAGGAGAAAATTCATCTGTTTTGGAACACCTGAACAATTAAAATGCTATCTGACAACTCGGCAGCCAATTGGTTGAATATAAGGAATAATTAAATAAATATTGCCATCTGGCAACTCAGCCTTCTAGGCTGATTAATGTAAGGAATAAATAAATAATTATTGCTATCTGGCAACTCAGCAGCCGATTAGCTGAATAATATAAGGAATAATTAAATAAATATTGCTATCTGGCAACTCAGCAGCCGATTGGCTGGATAATATAAGGAATAAATAAATAATTATTGCTATCTAGCAACTCAGCAACCGATTGGCTGAATAATGTAAGGAATAATTAAACACATTGCGCTATCTGGCAACTGACTGAAAGAATAGTTGAACACATGGCGCTATCTGGCAACTCAGCCAACTGGCTGATTAGCACCCTATAAGAGGCGGCGGACGGCTGAAGGATCCCATATGAGCTCGGCTTCCAGCCGAGTGAACACCCAACTCTGGGTTCCCACCTCTCTCTCTCTGCCCCTTTCAATCCCATTTTGGGGTTGGCACTCCTCTTTGGGGGTTCAGCTTGGGGGATAACTCCAGGTTGCATACCCCTTGCAGTCCCATTTTGGGGTTGGCAACAAAGGGGTGTGGGAGTGCCTTGCAACAAGGGGTGGGGGTTGGCACTCTTGCAACATTACGTAACATTTCTGCACTCTCCCTTTTTGACACTATACTACTATACTCTTAACCTAATAAAGGTTTTGGCAGTAAGCATTCTCATTCATATTATTAAATTGGATTTTTCTAAAGTAGGCCTTATATACTAATAGTAAAGTCCCAGTGAACGGGAGCTGTAAACAGGAGTAAAACCGTAGTAGTCAGGAAACAATTTTATTACGAGACTAGTTTGCAGGCTTTGTTTTTGGTCTCCCTTATTGAGACACCTGTTTGAGTTATAGTTACAATATACTTATATACCGTATATATATATCAGGTCATCCCAAAAGTAATGTCGTTTTTTAGATCGGAATTTGAAGGACAAAAAAAAACTCAACTGAAACTTTTTAATCTAGTATATATTTTCCATCGGAATCAATGACACTCTACCAACGTCCTACAAACTTTTCAATGCCATGTTTATAAAATTCAAGCGGTTTTGAGGCAAAAAACTTACAAAGACGTGTGCAGGTCATCTAAAGAAGTACACTATTTCTCGTCAAGATAGTTTTGCAGACTCCTGAAGAGATGATAATCTGGAGGCGCAAGGTTTGGAGAATATGGAGGATGTGGAAGTTTTTACCACCCAAGCTCCTCAATTTTTGCAGAAGTGATCCGAGCGGTATGAGGACGTGCGTTGTCGTGGTGGAACACGATTCCTTTCCGATTAACCAAAGAAGGTCTCTTTTCTTTTAGTGCAGTGTTCAATCGATCCAGTTGTTGACAGTAGACTTGAGAGGTGATTGTTTGGTTGTGTGGTAAGGTTTCAAAGTGTATTACACCACCTTTATCCCACCAAACACTAAGCAACACCTTCCGAGGGTGAAGATTTGGTTTTGGCTGCGGTGTCTGTAAAGTATGTAGCGAAACACGATAGATCTCTTAGATATAACCTTCGGAAAATTTATGCTTAAACCGAGGACTAGTTTAAACTTAATCTATCGTAAAGAACGACATTACTTATGGGATGACATGATATAATATATATATATATATAAGGTTTTTTTTTTGGCTATATTTGATTTGTGTCCATATTCCAGAAATCTGTTTTAGAACTTAAGTAGATATGGTAGCTACCTATCTTATGTGAGAAAATGCCACCTAAATCAAACGTGTACAGTCATTTCATCATGCCTAGTTCCAGTGACAGTAAATCAGGAAACCATAAGGCAGTTTGCCGTCACTGTAACCAATCTGTAGCTGGATCTAACAAAGCAACATCAAACTTCAAGAGGCATCTAGAGGTGAACAATATTTTAATTAAAAGAATTATCATAAAGTGAATTAATTTTACTGTAAATACTGGTAATTTCCAAATATTTATAGGCCTACTTATCTTTCAATTTAATAATATTTTTATTTTTAAGTAGTAAAAATATATTTTAATATAAATATATTAAATATTAAAATATATTTTTAATATTATACTTTTTTATTATTATATTATTATTTTGTTTTCAGAGGAACCATGCGGACATCTATGCAAAACTTCATAGTCCAGTAGCTGAACCAACCAACTCTCCATGGATAACTTCACATCAAAGCCTACCAAGTGGAAGTCCGCTGACCAACGACAGCTGAAACTCACCAACTGTGTCGTGACTCCTATTGCCCATGATCTCCTTCCCTGTCTCTGATTGAAAGTGCGCGATTCCGCATACTCATGAAGACTGCAGAGCCGATGTTTACGATGCCCAGTCGTAAGCATCTGAGTAGTATGCTTCTACCACAGTGTTCAGACAGTTGAAGACCAATTACAGCAGGTCCATGATCTGTGTCTCACCATCGATCTGTGGTCTAGTAAGGACATGAGGTCCTTTATGTGACTGGCCACTTCATCCTAGACCACACCATGAACATCTACAGCATGTATCAAGAGATGGTGGCCTGCTATGATGTGGAAAGCAAAGTCTCTACCATAGTTACTGACAATGCAGCGAATATGATGAAGGCGTTCATCCTATTCCCAGTAGAGCAACATGACGAAGACGAGGATGACGACAGTGATATCACACCAACCAATGCCACTAGAGATTAAGACTACCTACCTCCTGACCGCATTCCTTGCTTCGCCCATTCAACGCAGCTAGTGGTGAAAGACGGCATGGAGCATGCTGGCCAGGTCACACAGATTCTCACCAACGTATCTAAGCTCATCAGCTTTTGTAGGAAGTCAACAGTTGCTACAGAAGTGCTCTCAGATGAATTCAAACTCCAGATGGCAACGTGTACTCGCTGGAATAGCCAATTGACGATGATGAGGTCTGTACTTCGTGTGTCACCTGAAGTGTGGGACAAACTTGATGCTCCCTACAAACTTAAGCAGTATGAGCTCAACACCATCAAGGAGCTCTGTGATATCCTTGAGCCGTTCGAGTATGTGACTCTTCAGATTCAGGGACAAGACATAGTGACATCCGGTCTGGTGGTGAACTGTGTTCGTGGCCTTCGGGCTGCTTTAGCAAATCTTCGTGAAGTGTACAACAGCAAGCTTGTCTCAACACTTCAGTCGTCAGTTGAGACTCGTCTGAGCAAGTATGGGTCCATGGAGGCTTCCCAGCTCGCTGCCACCCTAGACCCACGCTACAAGCTGGACTGGTGCCGTGACGATGAAGTGCAAGACATCCGTGACCTGCTGACTCGGAAGTACAACAACAACGCACCTAGTGTCAGTCCTACAGATACTTCCACTGCTGAACCACCACCGATGAAGAGGAACAAGTTCTTCTCCCTGACCAACCGGTCCTCAACACCCAGACCGACTCCATCCGACACTGAGGTCTCTCTGTACCTCAGCCAACCATGTCTGTCAGAAGATGGTGATCCCCTTGGCTACTGGAAGGCCAAGCAGCCTGAGTTCCCAGTCCTCACCAGGCTTGCATCACAATACCTGGCCATCCCTGCTACATCATCTGCTGTGGACGACTATTCTCCATTGCTGGCAAACTCTTCACACTGGAGAGGTGCAACCTGAGCGATAACCATTTTAAACAACTTATGATGATCAGATGTAATTCTCAGTAATTTGGGCTGTAGCATATTGTGTAATGATCGTGGATTCATAGTAGTGATTCTAATAAAGATATAAAACCATATGAATATTTGTGTGGCAGTTAACATGATTTGTGAGTAATAGTGTATAGGGGTGCACCGGATATGAATTTTTCATATCCGGCCGTATATATATTATTAGGTACCGTATTATTTTTACACTCATATTGATATGTTTTGTTTTGCATTGGGGGCAAGCGCCCCCCCCCCCAAATATAAGATAAATAATAATTTAAGTATATTCAGATGTTTAATTGTTTTGTTCTCTTTCAGGTTCTTGTGTTGTATTAAACTATTAAGTATTAATCATGACAAGTTTTGTGTGGTCACTGTATACAATAAATGATCCTAGCGATATCACTACAAAGTGTAATATTTGCCAAAAGATTATCAAACGTGGGACGGAGAAAGGTGGCCAAAAGTCTTTTAGCACAACATCTCTTCATAATCATTTGAAGATTAATCACCCAAAAGAGTATGCTGAAGCCAAAAACGAAAATGACAAAAAAAGAATAGCTGCGACTGAATCAAAGGAAATAGGCATATATAGAATACGGGCTAGAGCTAGACCATCAACTTCTACTGGTAGTACTCTGAAAGAAAAGAAAATGGACCAAATGAGTAAGCAGATCTCAATAGAGGAAAGTTTTCATTTAAAAAAATATGGGACATCAATGACTCCAGGTCTGTGATGATTCACCGTAAAATTGGCATGATGATGGCTTTGGACAACCAGCCATTTACTTTAGTTGAAGATGATGGTTTTATTGATCTAATAGCCTATCTCCAACCCAGATATCTCTTACCGAGCAGAAAGTACTTCTCTGATACTATAATTCCTCGTCTTTATAATGAGTTCAAGTCTAAAATTGCTCAGAAGCTGGAAGTAAAGCATGTCAGCTTTTCTTCAGATATATGGACATGTACAACCTCTCAAGAAAGTTTTATATCATTATCGGGTCACTGGATAGGTAAAGATTTTGAAAGATACGATGCTGTGCTACATGCCTCTCATTTCTCAGGGTCGCATACTGGCAAGAATATATCTGAAAAGTTTCGCTCTATGTGGGATAGTTGGGATCTTGATGCAAATAAGAGGAATTTATTGGTGAGGGAGCTAGTACTATGGCTCTTGGTAGTGCCTGGCTGAAATACCTTCAATACACTGCAGCATTCATTTACTCCAACTGGTTATTAGTGACTCAATTACGGTTCAGAGGAGTGTAATTGATATCCTTGCAAAAAGTCGCCGCCTTGCAACTCACTTTAATCATTCTCCTTTGGCATGTAACAATTTCAAACACAATCAAGTGCAGCAAAATCTTGAGCCTCTCCTATTGGTTCAAGATGTCCCAACACGTTGGAACAGTGCATATTTGATACTAGAAAGATTATATAAATTAAAAATTCCAGTGCAACTGTATTTGGCTGATCGTAGTGAATTACCTACCATCACATCCTTCGAGTGGACACTGATACGAAATCTCCTTAAAATATTAAAACCATTCTTCCAACTAACTCAGGAAATGAGTTCGGAAAAATCAACTTTGTCTTCCGTAATCCCAAGCATTTGTATTTTACAAAGATTTCTTTCAAAGATTGGCCATGATGACCAAGGTGTTCAAACGACAGAGAGAACTGACTTCTCTTCGAGCGCGTTTCTTGTCGGAGAGTAATGATGGGAAGTCTTTGAACATAATGAAAAACAGGGCTTATGTGACTGCGACTGCAATAGATCCGCGGTATAAGTTATCTTTCTTTCAACAAGATCAAAAAGAGCAGGCTAAATCCTGGCTGATTGAAGAAGTCATAGGTATTGAAAATGACGAAGGTGGTAATGATTCTAATGAAAGTGAAGGTAATGAAAGTGGAAGCGAAAGAAGCTCAAATTCCAGTTCTCCTATGCGAAAGAGAGAAGACGAAGAGGACATTCTTGAAGCGTGTTTTATGGAGATCACAAAAGGAGAGCAATCTGGGGAAGTTACAAGAGAAGAAAGGTTGAAAAAAAAGACTGCTCCTGTTCTACTGATTGCAGGGGAGTTAGACCGATATGCATCTGAACCTCTTGTAGATAGGAAACGCTGTCCAGTTCAAATTTGGGAGCAGGAGGACCAATTTCCTCTCCTTAAAACTATTGTTTCAAAGCTTCTCTGCACACCCGCATCCTCTGTATTTTCAGAAAGAATGTTTTCTGAATATGGAAACATCTATGAAGCAAGGCGATCCCGAATATTGCCTAAAAGAGGAGAAATGCTCTTGTTTCTGCACCACAACGGAAAAAAGTTCTGAATCACTGTTGAGTTTTTTTTATTCTGAAGACCTCCAGGCTGAATGGCGGCATCTGACCTACACAATACTGCCCTCCATTCATTGATTTCATTCCAGGCATTTTATATTGCATTCAATGTATTGTTTTACATTTGTCAAGCTTGTAATGTTTTGTATCGTTTTGAAAATAAAGGAAAAAAAGGAGAAAAAAGAATGGAAAGCAAGTGCAGGGGTCTAGCAATATTTTACTCTTTTTAAAAAATTTAACGCCTAGACGTTTTCATAAAAAGCTCTGATTATATTAATAGAACTGCAATCGTTAAGGATGGACAGATGTTTTATTTATTCTTGTCATCAGTATTGTGTTGATTTAATATAAAAAGGTTGCTGGACTGGTTTAGGGGTGGGCCCTGGAGGGCTTTCCATTTTTTTGTATAAAATATTATTTGTAATGTGTTATTATCAGATCATGGCAGATTTTCATACAGGTGTTAATTTTCTAATGTCTTGGCCTATAATCGGCATATCCGGCCGGATACCGGATATTTCGCAATATCCGGCCGAATATCATATCCGGTGCACCCCTAATAGTGTATGTTGTATGAAATTAAATGGTTATTATAAAACCTTGTTTTTTTTTCCTCAATATAAAATTGAATAAATGAATTGAATTGGAATTGAAAAGTATATGAATTGAAATGGAATTGCTAGATTTTTTTCCGATAAATGAATTGGAACTGATGAATTTTTATTTTACCGGAATTGGATTTGAATAAGAATTGATAAAATTGAATTGACCCCATGTCTGCCAGGGACGAAGCTGGAACTTCACTGAAGCGGTCCGCTCTTTCCTGGACCTTTCCAACATGCCTGCCACCTCAGTTATCCCCATCTCATACAACATCCACCCTCCCTGGCTCCTCACCTCTATCAAGTTTTGTAGGGACCTGTGTCCTACCAAAGACTACCACGATCGCTACGGTATAGAGGCCACTCTTCCGAGAACACGCAACCCAACATCCGGACACTGTCCCCATTTATACAGATGGTTCCCGCTCAGAGGCTGGTACGGCCGCAACAGCAGTGATACTGGCCCAGCCACTTTGTTATTTATTTAGACTCCCAAAGAGCACTTCTTTCCCTCAAGAGACTTAACCCCCCACCCCCCCACCCCTCACCCCCAACCGCTCGTCCGCACCATCCAGCAAACCTTCCACTTTTTAACTTTCTGACACAAGACAATCACCTTCTGCTGGGTTCCGGCACATATCAGCATCCAGGGTAACGAGGAAGCGGACCGCACGGCAAAGATGGCCTGTTTACTGCCGGCCTCCTCCCTTTCTCCGACTTCTTCCCGACTCTCCGCTCCATCTGGCAACGGGAATGGGACCAGGCCACACACAACAAACTCCACAACATCAAACCGCAATTAGGATACTGGGCCTCCTCTTTCCACCGGTCCCGGTATAAAGAAGTGATTTTATCCCGTCTTCGCCTAGGACACACGCATTATACACGGTCACCTTATGTCTAAATCGCCAGCCCCACTCTGCCCTGCCTGCCATACCCCTATCACCATCGTACACCTCCCTGTCGAATGCCCGAACCTGTCCGCTTTTCGTCGCGGGTGTTTCCCTCTCTTGTCCAGTATTTCCATACTCGCCGAAGGCCCCCACTTCTCAGCGGAAGCGATTTTCTTCTTCTTCATCCATTCCCATCTGCTTCATCCAGCTTCAACTGCCTATCCAGCAAACGAACTTTACTCCCCCCCTAGTCTACCATCCCCAACCCAGTGACACCACCCACCCACTGTCTCGCCGAGATATGTACCTCTCCCTAGGTACGAATCGGCGGTAAAATAAAAGAAGGGGGGGAAAAAAAATTATATATATACACACACGCACACGTTTATGATAAGAATGGGAAGACGAAGTCCATTAAGTCATGTTGGCCCGTATTATCAATCCCTCTTAAAATGCCTCTAAAATTAATCACAAACCTAAATTCTACGTATGTTACAAGAGTTGGAACATTGAAAACACGAGAAGAAAACTCTGCATCACAAATGAAGTTACGCAAGAACTGAACCTAACTTTGCTTAAACACTACTGTATGTGAAAGTGTTCCAAAAAATTTAAGTAGGAATATGGCTGCCCTGAAGAAAAAAAATTAAGTATGAACTGGATGATTTCCCTTCAAATAACTGTTCAAATTATTTCCGTACTTCAGAAATAATCTGAACAATTATTTTTAAAATAATAAACAACGATGTACGTACGAAATATTCATATAGTCAATCATTTTAAAACATAATTAGCTTCTTAAAAATAAAATAAAGAAAAATATGGAATATGTTTTCATCACACGAATCGTGTGATTCAAACAAAGCAATCTGTGAGCGCGTACCCAGTCCGACTGTACCTTTATCGTACAAGGTTTTAGTCGCACTTACACATTTCTGAGATGAAGAAAACACTTACTTCTCTTGATTGGGTGAGAGAAAGGGAAAGGAAAGAGTTGCTATGGGGACTCAATGATGTCACATCTACTTCTTCTTCCTCTTCATCCTAATTAAAAATTACACATTAGTAATTGTCGAATTCGATAAACCAAATTAAACACACATTTTATAGTATAATATATATATATATATATATATATATATATATATATATACACAGACCGTGCATGGAACAAGTAACTCTTCTGGGAAATTACATCCACTATAGTTCGAATAAGTAATGATAAATGACAAATACGATGGTTTTTTTCTTTTTCATGATGAAAAGCCCAACGTGGGCATTACTTATTCGAACTATACTGGAGTTTCTCAGGGGACCATTCTGAGTTTATATATATATATATATATATATATATATATATATATATATATATATATATATACACAGACAGGGGGTCCCAAAAAAATGTATACACACTTTAAATACTTATAAAGGCAGTGTTTATTAAAATACATTTCATTTTCAAAATGTAATAGAATCTACAGACATTATTTAATTGTTTTGTCAACGCCTGTTTTCAAACTGACGTCCGTTCTGGTCCAGGCACTGCTGATAACGCGAAGCAATGGAATCGCAAACATCACGAAACATTTCGTTTGGTATTTGTGTGCATTCTCGTTCAATGGCTGCTCTCAATTCAGCGACTGTTGCAGGTTTTATAGCGTAGACTTTGTCTTTTAAGTATTCCCATAAAAAAAAGTCGTGGTGTGAGGTCTGGTGAACGCGGAGGGTATTCTACGAAACCCCTTCGTCCAATCCACATCCACATCGTGCCAAGTACCACTCGCAATATTCCACTCTTCGGTCCGGATCATCATCTTCATTAATAGCATGGACTAATCTTGGAATGTAACTTTTCCATTGACAGCGCTTCAAAATGCGTTGGACAGACGATTCTGAAATTCCTACCTCACGACTCGCTTGCCGCACAGATTTTCTTGGACTTTGGTGATACGTTTCCAGTACTCTTTCTTGCTTTGTGGGGCTTGTCGATGTCCGTGGTCTTCCGGAACGCTTCTTGTGGACATTCTGAACAGTTTCATCGGCTTCAAACTTATCTCTAATTCGAGTGATGGTAAGTCGCGTTGGTGGATCTGTTTGAAACTCCCTCCTAGTCTTTGCACTTCAACTGCGTTTTCACACTTCCAGTAGCATTTTAGAATGAATTTCCTTTGTTCAAAGCTTAGTCTGACTGCCATTATTAATTCTAATGGGTTTAACTTGGAAAGAAAGAAACATCAATTGAGCTATCAGCTGTTAAAGTGTGTATACATTTTTTTGGGACGCCCTGTATATCTCGAAGCTACAGAGTCTATTATACTCAAAAGTAAATCTAAAATTTCAGCTACTCTATTATGAGTTTTATGACCTTTATTACAACACTCAATGCATGTTGAATTGGATTAAATGTCAACTTTTCATTTATATCGTTTGTTGAAATGGAATTTGATCACGATGTAAAAGAATAATCTCTTCTTTATGAGATTGAGTGTTGTTCAGTCATTAAAACAAAAGACGCGTGTATTACGAAAGTGATATCCACCGAGTGCATGAAATTTGTGAAATAGGTTCTATATACAATATACTTTTGTTACTTAAGAGACGCCACCGCGTACAAGTATCATGGAACTTCCGTATTGGAAATACATCATACAAGAAAGCGAAATTAATCAAACGCATCCAAACGTAATTATTCAGTTTTACAAACGCAAAATGCATACGCATCATTACTGTACAAAACAATTATATTTAACATGCATATAACACACCAAGCCATTAATAATTATTATTACTATTATTATTATTACAATGATATAGAATACACTAAATACGTGTGTACATCATCATCATCATCATGTATCGCGTATACATGCCAATGCACGTTAAATTAAAATCATTTAGATAAGAATTTTAGCGGTTTTTAGTGGTGCACAAATCCTGTATACATAATGTTTTACATGAAAACTATTGCTTCAGTAGAAAAAAAAAAACATGCTCTAAAAAATCTAAAATCTAACCTGTTATATAACGCTTCAAGGCGGATTTAAGGTTAAAATTAAGAGAAGCTTACTTGAAAACGTGAGAAAATAATTTTTTAGTTGTTAGTAATGAAATTATTTTCTCGTTATCTCAATACAATAAAACAGAAGTGAACATTTGTCGAGCCAAGGAAATCATTCTTTTTTTTTACCTTTTATTTCCAGGATTCGATGAAAACCTTCTAAGCCATTTTCTTTCAAGAACAAAAATAGTCGGTTGAGCAATCATAAAGATGATTGATAAGTCTCTCTCTCTCTCTCTCTCTCTCTCTCTCTCTCTCTCTCTCTCTCTCTCTCTCTCTCTCTCTCTCTCTCTCTCTCTCTCTCACACACACACACACACACACACACACACACACACACACACACACTCTCTCTCTCTCTCTCTCTCTCTCTCTCTCTCTCTCTCACACACACACACACACACACACACACACACCTCTCTCTCTCTCTCTCTCTCCTCTCTCTCTCTCTCTCTCTCTCTCTCTCTCTCGAGCAATTGCGTGCTGACCTAGGTAGGATAGGAGAGTGATGCACATTGGCTACGCCAATCCCAAGTCGGACTACTTGATGTTGGGGAGTAATATCGAGGCGACTGATTTGGAAAAGGACTTGGGTGTGCTAATTAGCAGCGACCGTAAGTTTACCAAACAGTGCGTAGAGGTGGAAAAGAAAGCCCAGAAGCTGTTGGGTTATATCAGGAGGCAATTTCAGTTTCGGAACAAGGAGATTGTGCTCTCTCTGTACAATTCCCTGGTTCGGCCGCACCTGGAGTATGTTGTGCAGTTCTGGTCGCCCACCCTCAGGAAAGATATTGAGAGGCTGGAGCGAGTGCAGGCGAGGGCTACAAAGTTAATCCCTTCCGTTAGGCATATGGGCTACAATCGACGGTTACGCGCCCTGAACTTGTTTTCGCTGGAAACTCGGAAGCTGCGCGGTCAACTGATCGAGGTTTTCAAGCTCTTACGCGGGTTCAACGATGTCGATTTTAGAAGCATGTTTAGTTTAAATGATAACCCAACTCGCAACAATGGTTGGAAGTTGGATTTGAAACGGTTTAGGACTAGTGTGTGTGGGAATTACTTTACGTATAAGATCTGTGACACGTGGAACAGGTTACCTTCAGAAGTTGTGAACAGTTCCTCTGTGGATCATTTCAAGAAAAGGTTAGACCAAATCTTGCACACTATTTGAGGGTGTAGAAAATTTTCCCTGGCACCCGTTGCCAATGGTACCTCCTCGGTATGGGCCGCAAGGCCTTTTGAGGTACTTCTTTTCCTTGTAACTCTCTCTCTCTCTGGAGAGAAGCCAACGTGACGTGACCCCTATCTTTAAGAAAGGTGATCACGAAAGTCCAGGGAACTATCGTCCCATTAGTCTCACTTCAGTTGTAGATAAATTATTAGAGGGGATAATAGCGGATAGGATCGTTGACCATTTGGATTCGTACAAGCTGCTTGTGGACTCCCAACATGGGTTTAGACGGCATAGGTCGTGTCTCACCAACTTGCTCGAGTTTTTCCACGTCATGTTGGGTGAGTATGATAAGAGTAGGGCGATTGATATACTTTATCTCGACTTTCAGAAAGCCTTTGATAAGGTACCTCACCGTCGGCTAATGGCCAAAGTGCGCGCCCTGGGTATCGGTGGGGAAATAGGTAGGTGGATTGAAAACTGGCTGAAGAATAGGCTGCAGAGGGTTGTAATTAAAGGGGTTAGTTCGGGTTGGGCCTCGGTCACTAGTGGGGTTCCTCAGGGTTCCGTTTTGGGGCCACTGTTGTTTATCATTTACATAAATGATATAGACGGTGGCATCGTCAGTCGGATCGCCAAATTCGCAGATGACACCAAGCTTGGGGCCAATGTTGGGACGCCCGAAGCGATCGAGGAACTGCGTGCGGACCTAGGTAGGATAGGAGAGTGGTCCGAAAAATGGCAAATGTCGTTTAACTTGGGTAAATGCAAAGTGATGCACATTGGCTACGCCAATCCCAAGTCGGACTACTCGATGTTGAGGAACAATATCGAGGCGACTGATTTGGAAAAGGACTTGGGTGTGCTAATCAGCAGCGACCTTACGTTTACCAAACAGTGCGTAGAGGTGGAAAAGAAAGCCCAGAAGCTGTTGGGTTATATCAGGAGGCAATTTCAGTTTCAGAACAAGGAGATTGTGCTCTCTCTGTACAATTTCCTGGTTCGGCCGCACGCACCTGGAGTATGCAGTGCAGTTCTGGTCGCCCACCCTCAGGAAAGATATTGAGAGGCTGGAGCGAGTGCAGGCGAGGGCCACAAAATTAATCTCTTCCGTTAGGCATATGGGCTACAATCGACGGTTACGCGCCCTGAACTTGTTTTCGCTGGAAACTCGGAGGCTGCGCGGTCAACTGATCGAGGTTTTCAAGCTCTTACGCGGGTTCAACGATGTCGATTTTAGAAGCATGTTTAGTTTAAATGATAACCCAACTCGCAACAATGGTTGGAAGTTGGATTTGAAACGGTTTAGGACTAGTGTGTGTGGGAATTACTTTACGTATAAGATCTGTGACACGTGGAACAGGTTACCTTCAGAAGTTGTGAACAGTTCCTCTGTGGATCATTTCAAGAAAAGGTTAGACCAAATCTTGCACACTATTTGAGGGTGTAGAAAATTTTCCCTGGCACTGTTGCCATTGGTACCTCCTCGGTATGGGCCGCAAGGCCTTTTGAGGTACTTCTTTTCCTTGTAACTCCTTGTAACTCTCTCTCAACACACGGACACGTACACACAGGAAAAATAGGGGTAAATAAATACGCCTACATTACCAATACCCTTTATTATTAAAAAATACTATCTTAGAAACTTTTATTACAAAAATACTGAATTTTTCATCTCTATAAGCACGAGGAAGCGGTTAAGTTTTAACAGTAAATAATGATATAGGAATAAGGCATCTGTTTATATTTACCAAATATAAAGTGATAGGGAAGCATCATATTATGGAAGCTTAATATTTTTATCCTAAAATTAAAAAATTAAATATACCGCATTATATATATATATATATATATATATATATATATATATATATATATATATATATATACACACACACACGGGTGAGACAGAATAATGGAAATACTCGCATTATCGATGCTATATTTTCTGGTATCATTAATGGCATTATGTACTTTATTAAATTAATATACTGTATAACTGCATATAATATTGAAAACCACATCTATTATATGTTCATAATGGTTTTTCATGTTCTTGTAGAATAAATAAAAATATGGCGCTTGGAAAAAATGTTACTGACTGTGAAAGGGACATGATAGTAGGAGCCCGTTTGGTTGGTGTCTCATTATTAAAAGTCGCGTGATTGTCGCTGTACCTTGAAGAACAGTCCCATAGTTATGAATACATGGAGAGAAATTTAAAAAACTACACCACATAAGCACAGAATTGTCCCCATTATTCTCCCCAACTCCAAATTCATTAGAACTTTGGTACTGGTTGGTGTTAAAATAGGCTTTACTACAGTTCCCATAACATAGTTATGACTGACACTGGTCTTTGCGAACTATTGTTAAATTTTGAACAAAAAAAGTTTTGATGCAAGTCTTTGATTGATTCTTCGCAGGTCATAATTATCATACAAGGTTCTTCTATCGCATTCTGTCAATGTTGCTTTACGCTCACTATATTCCAGGAGCAATTATGCGCGGGCTCCTACTATCATGCCCCTTTCATAGGCAGTAACATCTTTTCCAAGCTCTATATTTTTACTTATTTTAAAAGAACATGAAAAACCAACATCAACATATTAAAATAGAAGATGTTCTCAATATTATATGTAGTTACATATTAATTTAATAAAGTACATAACGCCATTAATGATATCAGCAAATACAGCACCAAAAATGAGTGTTTCCATTATTCTGTCCAACCCGTGTGTGTGTGTGTGTGTGTGTGTGTGTGTGTGTGTGTGTGTGTGTGTGTGTTGCACACCGATAGCAAAATTGAAAATATATTCCAAGTGTTTTTGCGCATTCAACAGTACACTTCATCAGGGAATGAATAGAAGTCAAAAAACCAAAAATATGTACCTCTGTACAGCGTAAACAAAATAAATAGGAGGAATTAGCAAAAAAATAACTCGTACTAATTAAAAGAAAAAGATCAAATCTTGTTAAAATAGGTTTCCTTTAATTACTATTTGGTAATTTTTTTATACTCTTTCCGAACTATTTTGTTTACGCTATATATATATATATATGCAGGTATTATATAAAAGATAATTGCAGATTTAAAAGAGAACAATGTATATATGAACATCCCTCAATATGCAATTTCTTCGATAATAATGGTCATTGTAAATTTGGAGACGGATGTAAATTCTACCACCCAGACATCTGCAGGACTTACGCAAAATATGGAAGCTGCAAATTCGGGAAAAAATGCTACTGTCAACATCTCCCGACGGACTCAAAGAACAAAGGAAAATGTTTAAATGACAATTTAAATGACAATTTAAATGACAATAGGAACAACAATAGGAACACAATAAACGAACAAGAAAATTTTTTCAACATCGCGGACACATTACGGATGCTAAATGTCATCCACATGCAGTTGACACAGCTGGAAACGCCCGAGCCAAAGCGCTACCGGGCAAGAAGCTACCAATACAAGTAGGCGGAAACGGATCTCTCTCGAAGGATCATAGGGCAACGAATCAAGCGATATCGAAGGAAACGAACTTGAAATGCGCAAGGGGCAACGAAAAACAGAGAACATAAAAATTGTCCTGGCTAATATTCAAGGAATAAGACCAAACCAATCACTCAATAAAGTTTCGTACCTGAAAGGATTTATGGACGAAACAAGGGCGGACATCGCATGCCCACAGAAACTCATCTTAAAGATTGCCAAGGAAATTGTGAAAACTGCGAACATTGTATTGATAAGAAAAGAGATAAATATAGAGGGCTTCAACTTACTAAGAGCGGATAGAACGACGAGACATAAAGGTGGCTGTGCTATATATGTACAGAAGGTCATATGACAGAGACGATAGTAAGTAAATCAAACAGCTATGTGGAACTCCTAGCAGTGAAAATAGAAAAACTAAACGTGAAAATAATAGTCATCTATAGACCTCCAAGCACCCCAACCGAAAAATTCTCCGAGGCCATTGATGACATCAGAAAGCTAATAAAGGCCACAAACCATCCATCCCCCAATATAATGATCTGCGGAGACTTTAACTTCCCATTTATAAAATACAAAAAGGTGGGTAGGAATATATATATTCACCAAGACAAGGGGGTCACAAGAGAAGACCAGAAGCAAACAAAAATGTTGATGGCTCTCACAAATGAGTTTATGCTGACACAGGAGATAACAGAAAATACCAGAAAAAATAACTGCCTGGATCTGGTATTCACGAATAACACGAACTTGATTGCTGATATAAAAATAACCCCAACCATTATCTCAGACCACAACTTAATCGAGATATCAACAAATATGACGACAGCATTAAAAGACAATACACATATTGAG
>JAJOZX010004427.1:220000-272500 GCA_023014485.1 Bathynomus jamesi
TATTGTCAGTAATCCATTTTGTCACTATTTTGGCCCTGTGACATGGTGCACCATCATGCATGTATGTTTTTGTCCTTTGGATTGCCATTGCCATTAGAAGTTTATCCTGTAGCATTGCTAAATACCGTGCACCATTCATAGTTGTGTTCTTCGGAAGAAAATATAAGTTTCCACGCCCATAGTAACCGAAACAACCCCAAACCATCACACTTGGAGGGTGTTTCATTGTCTTTAGGGTGTATTTAGGGTCCATCCTATTTGAGCCAATAGGCCGGCGAACCTTTTTTGGACAACTTCTGAATGTCAAAAATGTCGACTCATCGCTAAATAAAACCTTCTTCCAGTCATCAACAGTCCAATGAATGTATTTTTTACAAAATGCCACACGTTTTTTACGCATTTTTTCATTAATGAACGGTTTCTTAGCAGCATGGCGAGATGGTAATCCGAGTTCTTTTTGGAGCCGCTCCTGGATAGTTCGTTCAGAAACACCAGATAACAAATTATTCATATTAAATTTTATTTCTTTCGCAGTTATTGTTGGGTTTTTCAATACTAAACGTTTCATAAGTTTGTCTGTTCGCGAATTTGTTTTTCTCGGTCTGCCAGATCGTTTTTTAGGGACTGGCGTGGTTAGGCCACCATTGTTCTTAGCCCGTGAAACCCATAAATTAACGGTACTTTGGGATATGTTTAATTCCTTAGCTATCTGTCTCTGTGATTTCCCACATGCATGCAAAGCAACAATAGCACCTCGACAATCACTCTTAAGTTGTTTTTTAGCACACATTATATATAAATTTTATTTACACCACTTTCTGTAAAAAAAAAAAAATATCAAGAAATTTACACAAACAGTGAAATCTGACAAATTTGAGACAGCCACCCGCAACGAAGGCTACCAGAACACTAATTTGAGAATGCGTTGGATAGCTCTCATATCAGCGAGCAACCTCAAAGTTACCAGATGTCGCTAGAACAAATAGAAAGTGAATTACGTGTCTCTGAATATTAAGGGAAAATATTGTATTTTCTTGAGTGATCGGATACTTTTCGCGGGCACTGTATATATGCATAAGGGAAAAAAATTACCAAATTTGTTTTTATAATTATTGTCTGAGAAAACGGTAGGTCGCAAAAGAATAAAGAAATAAAAATAAATATAAATTGAAAAAATTACAAATAATACACGTACACATGTATACCCACATAACCAAATATATATATACATATACACACATATATACCAACACACACACACACACATATATATATATTATATATATATACAAGCTTGACCTTCACGAAATGAGAAATCATCCCGCAGAACCTTTGTGAGGTTGTAAGGTAAGGTAAGGTACATACACATATACATATATATATATATATATATATATATATATATATATACATATATATATATATTTAACTGCATACATACATACATACATACATATACACACATACATACATACATACATATACACACATATACATACAAACACATTTAACTGCAATGACCACACACATACTCACACACACATACATACATACACATACACGCATACAGCAAAAAATTGAAAAATAAAATTGTAAGGGAAACAACAGACAAAAACAAATTTTTTACCAAAGATTTAACAACCTGCCCTTTTTGTTTAAATCCATTCTGAAGGAATTCAGAGCAACGGGATCAAGTTGAAACAGACCTTTACTCATGTTAAGGTTATTTGTAAGTTGAATTATAGCCGACTCAAGAATATTTCTATTAACAATGTTGCTAGAGTGAAACAAAACTGAAACATTATTCCAATCAATACAATGGGATAACTCTGACAAATGGACAAAAAGGGCACTGGACAACTGTCCCGTTCTAACGGAATATTGATGCTGTTTTACACGCGTTTGCAAATCCTTTCCCGTCTGACCTATGTAAAAGGAATCACATTGCTTACACCCAAAACAGCATCAATATTCCGTTAGAACGGGACAGTTGTCCAGTGCCCTTTTTGTCCATTTGTCAGAGTTATCCCATTGTATTGATTGGAATAATGTTTCAGTTTTGTTTCACTCTAGCAACATTGTTAATAGAAATATTCTTGAGTCGGCTATAATTCAACTTACAAATAACCTTAACATGAGTAAAGGTCTGTTTCAACTTGATCCCGTTGCTCTGAATTCCTTCAGAATGGATTTAAACAAAAAGGGCAGGTTGTTAAATCTTTGGTAAAAAATTTGTTTTTGTTGTTGTTCCCTTACAATTTTATTTTTCAATTTTTTGCTGTATGCGTGTATGTGTATGTATGTATGTGTGTGTGAGTATGTGTGTGGTCATTGCAGTTAAATGTGTTTGTATGTATATGTGTGTATATGTATGTATGTATGTATGTGTGTATATGTATGTATGTATGTATGTATGCAGTTAAATATATATATATATATATATATATATATATATATATATATATATATATATATGATGAATAAAACCACGAAGGAAAAAGAAACACAAAGGGGTGCTCAAGCGCTTTCGTCTAATGACATCCTCAGGAACACTGGAGTGAAAGGACAGATCAAGGCAATATATAGGTTACAAAAATAAACATACATACATACACATTCACATATATATACATATATATATATATACATATATAATATATATATAAATATATACATATATATAGTAAGCATAGAAAAAAATTGTGGGAGGAGCCAACATTTATATGGTCACAGAAGAATAAAGAAATAAAAATAAATATAAATATAAATTGAGAAAAAATTAATTACAAAATAGTGCCTTAGTGATATATATGTCACAGCCTAAGGCACTAATTTGTAATTAATTTTTTCTCAATTTATATTTATATTTATTTTTATTTCTTTATTTTGTAATTAATTTTTTCTCAATTTATATTTATATTTATTTTTATTTCTTTATTCTTCTGTGACCATATAAATGTTGGCTCCTCCCACAATTTTTTTCTATGCTTACTATATATATGTATATATTTATATATATATATATATGTATATATATATATATGTATATATATGTGAATGTGTATGTATGTATGTTTATTTTTGTAACCTATATATTGCCTTGATCTGTCCTTTCACTCCAGTGTTCCTGAGGATGTCATTAGACGAAAGCGCTTGAGCACCCCTTTGTGTTTCTTTTTCCTTCGTGGTTTTATTCATCATAAATACTTTTCACGTGTCACTTTCGTGAAATAATTTTTCATATATATATATATATATATATATGTGTATGTACCTTACCTTACCTTACAACCTCACAAAGGTTCTGCGGGATGATTTCTCATTTCGTGAAGGTCAAGCTTGTATATATATATATATATATATATATATGTGTGTGTGTGTGTGTGTGTTGGTATATATGTGTGTATATGTATATATATATTTGGTTATGTGGGTATACATGTGTACGTGTATTATTTGTAATTTTTTCAATTTATATTTATTTTTATTTCTTTATTCTTTTGCGACCTACCGTTTTCTCAGACAATAATTATAAAAACAAATTTGGTAATTTTTTTCCCTTATGCATATATATATATATATATATATATTCTGTATATATTGCGTTTATATTTCGTATATATACCGTATATATGTTGTATATATATTTTATTGTTCTTTATATATCATCTAGGCATCATTTTGTTTTCCAATTTATATTTACTTGTACTTTTTTATTCGTTTGTGACTATAATATGCATATGTGGTAATTGTTCCCTTATAAATTGGTGTGCCTCTCTTAAAATTTATCTTTCAATTTATTATTATTATTTTTTATTTTTTTAATAATTAATTTTTTTTTTTTTTTTTTTTGGTTTATTTCTTTATTTTTTTGACATATATATCAATTTGGCAGCATCTATTAAATCGATTGTAAAACTTCCCTCTTGAGCTTGAATTGGTAGACTCCACTTACAATATTTATATTTATTTTTATTTCTTTATTCTTTTGTGACCTGTTCCATAAAAAAGCCATTTGAATTTATATTGAAGGTCGGCCAAAGTGCTAAAAGTGTCTTTATATATATATATATATATATATATATGTATATATATATATATATATATGTATGTATGTATATTTATGGGTTTTTTTTTATTTGCCTGTTTATTTCTTTATGATTATTTAGGCTGTGACATATATATCACTAAGGCACTATTTTGTAATTAATTTTTTCTCAATTTATATATATATTTATTTTTATTTCTTTATTCTTCTGTGACCATATAAATGTTGGCTCCTCCCACAATTTTTTTCTATGCTTACTATATATATGTATATATGTATATATATATATATATATATATATATATGTATATATATGTGAATATGTATGTATGTATGTTTATTTTTGTAACCTATATATTGCCTTGATCTGTCCTTTCACTCCAGTGTTCCTGAGGATGTCATTAGACGAAAGCGCTTGAGCACCCCTTTGTGTTTCTTTTTTCCTTCGTGGTTTTATTCATCATAAATACTTTTCACGTGTCACTTTCGTGAAATAATTTTTCATATATATATATATATATATATATATATATAAGCTGCTGTGAAATATAAAAATATATTCATATACAATACTATAACACAAAATTACACTTAAAATTATTTAAGTAATTACAAATTTTAATGGGTTCACTTATAATACGAATGACAATATATTAAAATCCAAACTTATTTGACGAACTCCTCATTGGCCATTGATGTAAATTACATTTCATATTATTAACTCGTACCCAGAAAAATGGGCGTTTTCCGTATGCAAGTTATCATAATTACTTTTATGTAAATCAAATATACGCTTTGGAATAACTTTTACAATGAAAAATATTTTGAATAAGATCAACAACTACTTCAATAATAGGATTTAATCCTTTCATCCCTCGAGTATATTTAAAGATTTCGAGAATTTAGCGCAAAAATCATTTCCAAATTACAATTTCAGAAGGGGGCGAAGATACCAGGCGAGTTAACGTTCACGTACGTTGCCATACGGTATGAAAGTGTTAAATGTGCTTGACTTATTCAATGACTGTTTTGATGACTGGGTAATTTCTAAGTTACCGAAGATTTGGTTACGACTGGCATTGCCCGCCTCCCTACTCCCCTCCCCAAACTTTAATTCTTTTGTTTTTGTGGAGTTATTTAAAGAAGATCTAGAGGAATAATCCAAAAGCACTCGATCAGCTACGAAATGAAATCACAACTGTAACAAATAAATTGCGCAAAATATTTTAACACGACTCGTTCAAAACTTCAGAATATATTTAAATGAAGTGTCTGCAGTCAGTGGTGATCATATTGAAAATTATTCCCATTAAAAATAAGAAGAAATACATCCAGTGTATATTTTATTTGCATAAAAAATATTTACTGTAACTCACATACAGAAATGGTTATTATTATTATTATTATTATTATTAAAATATATAAATAGTCAGTCCTTTTTTTTTAACGCCATATATATATATATATATATATATATATATATATATACACACAGTATATTATAAATACAATGGGTCATATCCTCGAAATGAAAAAGTGTCGTCAAAAGGAGATAACGAAACATAATTGAAACAAATCTACCCAACCTAAATTGACCTAATAATAATTAATGTGAATTATTAGATCAATTCAGTTTTCGGAGTGTTTCCCCTCCATTTTTCATTTCGAGGGAATGGTATTTGATCGAAGCAACAGACACATCTTTGACTCGAGTCTTTACTCCTTATTTGGTTTTCGGTAAAACAGTTTACCTTCCAACTAACTTTACCAAAGTTTTCACTAAACAATTCGAGTATTTTAGCAACCGGAGGGCGATTCATACTATGGGGAAGAACTTGTAAGCTTAAGCGAATGGAAGTTTCTTTTAAAGGAAGGTAAAGTGTTGACTATACAAGCACATTTTTCATTCTAGTAAAAAAGTTTCAATTAAGTAAATAAGCTAATTATATGAAAGCATGAGAGGCATATTTATAAAAATAGCAATCTTAATATATATACTATTAACTATTTAAAATAAATCCATTACTTTCTCGGCATAACTATAGTCAAAAAAAAGTTTCACGCAGTACAATGTACATTGGAAACAAGGACTAGTCTATTTATAAAATAGTTTACCTTAAACTTTACTTCTTAAGAAATAAACACAGCTTTCAAACGATAATAACTTACCTTTATTTCAAGGCAAAGAGGCAGTCTTTTAAATTTGGAAGGCACATAGTTGACAAGGATTTGGAATCTAACGCGTCAAAAGCACTTAACCCAAAGATTGTTTTTTTTTACTTTTCATTTGTATACTACACCCACCTATAGTGACTATGGGCTTAAATATTACTGATAACTATGTTTTAAATAGAAATGGGTGGATATTGTGTATTAAATGCTATTTGGTTTAACGTACTATAATAAAAAAGAGCTTATAGGAAAAGCGATGACAATGTTATTTTGTTGTGCCTCTTAAAATGTAAGGTCTAGAACTAAGGAAATTATTATTATTATTAGTAGTAGTATTATTATTATTACTATTATTATTATTATTGTTGTTGTTGTTGTTGTTCCGCAATGAATAGGATTACACAGTTTAAATTACCGAACAACAAACATTACAAGCTATTGCTTCTTTTATCACAAAAGCAGTGAAATCAAAGCTTATAAATTCTTCAAATAACTACTTACTTTAATAAAATTACCAAATATAATATCTCTTGATAGAAAGTCGCGTTAAAAAAGGAACTATTAAATGGTGGTGTACCGATTAATTGGCATTGGCATCGGCAGAATTAGCCATTTTTGGGGCATCGTCATCGGCCAAATTTAGCCGATTCTCTTACCGATTCTTTGAAATTTTTAAATTGTCATTATTACAAAACAAAATCTAAATTTATTACAAATTGAACATACAAAAACGTTATTTACGATAATTGATACTTATTTCAAAAGTGTAACTATAAAATATATTCTACATTCATGTAAAAGGCAACTAATATCTCAATATTATAAACTATAGTAATCTCCTACTCTATATTAATAATAATTCTATATTAAGTTGTACTTTATAATTTTTATACTAAACCATCTTATGTTGACTAAGTATTTTAATAATTTAATTTCATAAATCCAAACTGTAGCTATATCAAATTTTTTTTTTCCAAATAGGCCACCAAAGGCTTGAAATTTTAATGAAAAAAATTATGGAAAAAAAATTAGGAAAATTGAAAGTTTTCACAATAGATTAGTAAAATTATGAGGGGAATATATTTTTTTTTTTAAATCTAGGCAAAGAACCGGCAACGACTAAATTTTGGAATCGGTACATCACTACTATTAAAAATATACTTCGACAGAGAACATCTAAAATTATTTTCCTTGAAATCTTGTAATGAAAAACCTGTGGTAAACTAAGGCATCTCGGTAAGGCCCTTCCATCATTGAAAATACCCTCTAAAATACTTTGTTGGAATGTATTTTCAGTGGTTTCGTTTCAGGCAATTGGAATGACTTTTTAATGTATTAATTTGAACAACAGGAATGCGTGGGAGCTGATTTAAGTTTTACGTGATTCAGTACATTAGTTTTGTGACCACAAATTACAATAGGCAATTAAATTTAAGTAACCACTAAGGAGAAGTAGTGATCAATAATTTTTATTTTAAAACCCAAACAAAGCTTCATAAACTTTGATTGAGGGCTTCGTGGGTGGGTATGGGGGTTTAATGGAGAAGTTAATTAGGGTGTAACGGCCGTGGGCTGAGGGTGCCACTGACCGAGCGATTGAGAATTAATAACATTAAGATGAATACGTCGAATATGTTTGTCCAGATGAACATTCTGCGATGCCTTGTAGTTGCAGTGTGGGCACTTGTAAGGACGTTCTCCGGTGTGCGTCGTCAGGTGTCTGCGGAGGTTGTATGGTTGCCCAAATTGCTTGCCGCAGATGGGGCATGGCAGGTGGGGTTTCTCAACGAGGGGAGGCGTTGGCGAATGTGTTTTGGAGAGGAATGGGAGCGGCGAGGGTTCCTGGTGGATCTCTACCATGGGGATGAGCGCCGAGGGCCGAGGCAGAGGCCAGTCCTAAAAAGAAAGTCCTGTGTCAGTGAGGTAAAGAGAGTCGGGAGTCAGGCAGGGCAGTCATGCGTCATGCAAGGTCAAAAGGTCAGAGCGAAGAACGAAGAAAGGAGGAGAAAGAGTCAAGAAAATACCCATACGCTCAATAAAGAATTAAGTAAGACTGAACATTTCGCATCCACAAAAAAGCAAACACAACTTTGACATGGAGGGAAGAAAACGAAAATATATATAAAGTTACGAACAAGTACAATTCAAGTACAATTCTTTCATAAACAATGGGACCAACTACGAAATATTTTAGTGCGTGTGTGCGCGTGCGCGCGCACGGTTAAACCTTAAGGCAGTAAGTTCAGTAGGCAAGAAAATAAGTAATATAGCTACGTCATTCCAATTATTTCACAACCTGGAGTGGTTTATCGGATCAATGTAGTTGCAACTACATTTTATACGAATCAACACATTATAAGTAATATATATACAATATCTAACAACCTTTTTTTCTATTCGTAATGATCAATATTAACACAAAAAATTATAGTTATGTCAAATGTATTTCAGTGTCATGTTTGGGTGCCAACATACTCTTCCAATCACTAAAAACAATTTTTGCAAATTTTAACTCTACATCCAAAAAATGAGAATTCTCATGACCTACGAATTAGTTAATGAAACTGGAATAGGTGCGTGGCTCGAGTTAAAAGCAGTTTCCGTTGTACTCATTCAAGGAATTATTTTCAATCAACCACCGCAAATGGTCCACAAATTATTAAAAGTTCAAATAGTGAGGTTAATAAAACTGTAAAGTCTAAACTCAAAACATCTAAAGATTCACAAATGTTAATGATCATATATCGATGGTGTAGTGGTTAGCATCGCCGACTAAGAATCCATTGGCCCCGGGATCGAAACCTGGTGACGGTAGGCGACGCGCAGCAAAACCCAACTGTTCATCCTTCTACAGTACACAATAAAAATTGGTTGGTAGATAAATGGGTAACCCTTGTGGTTAAAACGCTGGACTGCTGCTGCTGCTGATCAGGAGGTTGTGAGATCGAATATGGGCGAGGACTCTGTAATTTCTGACCGCCCGTGGTAGGCGTGGTTCGGATTCCACGTTAAAATGTAGGTCTTAGTGGAGTGACAAGCTTGACCTTCGTCAGAATGAACAATTCCGGCAGAAGCAAAATCAAGGTTACCAAGGGGTATATATATATATATATATATATATATATAGGGTGTCCGAGAATTATCTGTACAATTTTTGGCTGTTATTAAAAGTCAACCATGAAGTGTAGAAATTCCATTGTTGACCCATTTTACAGAGAATCTCATTAAGTTTTTTCTGATGCCACGTTTTGACAAGTTTTTTAGAAATGTACGCGGGTGACAGACATTGATGATTTAAAAGCAAGAATCACAGCTGCTATTGAGCGAATTGATGTGGATATGCTGTAGCGTACATGGCAACATTTGGAGTATCGATTGGATGTTTTGCGAATCACTAATGGTGCACATATCGAATGTTTGTAACAACGTTACTTTAATAAAAGAAACTTTTGAAAATACAGATTCTAAATAATCCTGTTTAAGAATTTTACGTGTGTTATCAAGAATTTTATTAAAAGATGAAATTGTACAGATAATGTTCGGACACACTGGAATTTCTAAAAAACTTGTCAAAACTTGGTATCAGAAAAAACTTAATGAGATTCTCTGTAAAATGGGACAACACTGGAATTTCTACACTTCATGGTTGACTTTTAATAACAGTCAAAAATTGTACAGATAATTCTCGGACACCCTGTATATATTCCAACGCCTGCTTCCGAAACCTTTTAAAAGTGTATGTTGCAATAAAACACTGCAAAAACTTTTAAATTCACTTTGTTTAAAAAGGGGAGAAAAGCAAAACCTACCCTCGAATAAGAATGCATTTCGACAAAACTGAGGTTACGAAATCTTACCCAGCCTTATTAAACAGGTTGAAAGGTTCTACCTCTTTTTTTGACACTCGCACAGGTTTCTCTGCAAACTAGAACGTACATTGCGTTTAAACCTTTCTCGATCATCATCATCAATGGAATCTCAGCCACAATACATATAATAAATCAGGCTAAATGAGGATAGCAATTCTGTTTAACCGATGTTTAAATACCCATCCAATTACGTAATAGATCCAACGCCACTTAACCTTGCTGATCTATCGGGAAGCGGTGTTGCGACGTGGCCACGGGGTAGCTCAGTATGCAAACATTATTATTAATGTTTGGGGTTTAATGTCGTTCATACCATCTAAGGCAGCGGTGTCCAATACGTTCACCACTCGCCACATGTGGCGAATAGGCTATTGCGTTGTAGCGACATTAATAATTTTTTGTAATATTTATCTTTCATACACTGCGTATCAAATTATTAGCCACTTTGCGCTCATCCATTGAATTCGTCAAGGTCACTCACAGTCATTGAATGTCACGACACTGAATGATGGCGACACCTATCTGCGTATACAGTATTAAAATCATTTCGTTCTGCGCAAACGTAAACAAACGGCGGTCATTTGTATGAATTAGCAACGACTTTGGTGTCTCAAATTATTAGCCAGGTGCCAAATAAGTGTGTGATTATGGGTCGCAAAGGTGATTTAACCTCTGCTGAGAAGTCCACCATCGTCTCTGAGCTGGCAAAGGGGAAGACAACCCTGGAAATATAAAAAATCCTGGGAAGATATCACCGCACAGTGAAGAGATTCGTCGAGGCTCATGGTGCTGTCCGTTCGAGGGCTGACAAAGGTGTGTCGAGGACAGTTTCTTGACGTACCTTGTCTCGTATCAAGCGTGAAGCTGTGATAAACCCGTGCCTGACCAGTGATGAACTTTTCAAACGTTGTGGCAAGGAAAAAGTGTCGAAAGCTATCAGATGTCGCATCCTGAAGAAGGTAGCCAAGCACGTCAAGCCTGTTACAAGGCCTCCTCTGAAGGTAGTTCATAAGCAGAATCGACTGAAATGGGTAGAGGACTACATGAAAATTGATTTTTCAAAAGTCCTCTTCACTGACGAATGCTGTGCTACCCTCGACGGACCAGATGGATGGAGCAAGGGTTGGGTAACAATTGGAGGGAACCGTCCTCATCGTTTGAGACACCAGCAAGGGGGAGGTGGCATCATGTTTTGGGCAGGCATTGTTGGAGGTATGATGGTTGGGCCATGGAGAGTTCCAGACGGCGTTAAGATGACTGCCAATGCCTACGTTGCCTTCTTAAAGGAAAACCTTCTACCGTGGTTCAAGAAGCAGAGGGTCACATTCAAGAGAACGCTGGTGTTTATGCAGGACAATGCACCCTCACACTCGGCTAAGAAAACTACGGAATATCTGCAGCAATTAGGCTTCTCTGGCTCTCGATTAATGAAGTGGGCAGCGTGTTCCCCCGATCTCAACCCGATTGAAAACATGTGGAGTCTCCTGAAGAGGCGAGTTTATCGAGATGGACGGCAGTTTTCGAGTAAGGATACACTCTGGGAGGCTGTTGTGGATGCTGCTCGTACCATTTCATCAGATGAGATCCTCACCTTGACGAATTCAATGGATGAGCGCCTCAGGAAAGTTCTTTCAAGTGGAGGATCGTACATCCATTATTAACAACCTTATGAGGTCATTTTGATATTATTATGTTCATTATTTCCATATTTATGATGATTTCTTTCTTTGTACATTGAATATCCAATTAAAAAACACTTTAATGTTTGTTTAAATGTGTTTTCATTATACCTGGCTATTAATGTGAGACGCTGTATTTCAGCTTAAATTATTTAAATTGTTGCCATATCCATACTTATGAACATAACTCCATAAAATGTACACAGACAACGTTGATACACATGAGCAATATATATTCAGGATCGTACAAGGTTTGATTGCGCGATTTCTCAGAAATTTCAAAATTTGCAAAGTGGCTAATAATTTGATACCCAGTGTATTAATAATAAATAATTTAAAATGTCGTTTAATATATTTTTAAATTCTTCTTTATGATGTGACTAATACGAAAAATAGAAAACCATGAGTGTGCCTGGCATGGAATTGCTATTGGACACCGCTGATCTGAGGTCACGTGACGGAGGAGACCTACGGCCTTTCTCGCGATCCGAAGCAAGGAAGTGAGAAAATCAGCTTAATCGCTTATATCCAAGTCGAAACAGACCTTGATAGTAAGAACCCGGGCTCTACCACGGCGAGTGGTAGCCAAACAACATTTGTACTAATTCCACTATAACAGATTTTGGCCAAAATTTAATCACGTCACTTTTTATTTAATTTTACTTTAATATAAATTAGATTAATGTTTGCGTAATGATTATGATGATTTAATTCGATCACAAATATTATTTATAAAATTCAAGCAACTTTTTCAACTATTTATTGAAAGTATTTTAAAAATATTTGTGAAGTAGATCATCATTTGAGTAAACAATGTTAATATCTGGTTAGTACTTTTTGTCTTGTCGAGTGATTTGGGGTAGTTTTAGGTCGTAACTCGGTCCGTTCCAAACACTATTTTCACCTCGTTCAAAAAAATCTCATCGAGAGGAAACTTCTTTATGATGTACTTTTGGAAATAAGTCCGCCAAGAAACCTAAAATTTCTAAACAGCAAAACGTGACTAATTGATAATATTTTTCTTTGGATATTTTTTCTTTTTGACGACACTAATAAAATTTCTAAAGCAAAACACAATCATTAAAATGATTAGTCATTTTTTTTACACATTTTAGAAGCTGTATCTAGGCGAACTTTTTCCCGAAACTGTACATAAATGCATTCATATTTATCTCGCAGAGTTCGTATTATGTTGAATATAATAATAATAATAATAATAATAATAATAATAATAATAATAATAATAATAAATAATAATAATAATGCAGTGTTCCAATTTATCCGCTTTAATAATTAGACCAACTTAGAATAAACTCATTTAATTCCAATTAATTTCGTTGAAAAAAAAAAAGTTACCTATTAAATAAGTGATAAATCCACATAAAAAAAAAGTTGAAAGAAAATTCAAAATACTTCGAATTTTGACGTCACAAAATCCGTTGATAACGTTAAAAAGGTTAAGAAGACAAACGTATCCTGTGTTCACTATAATATTAATAACAAAATAATAATGTTCATAAAACACACGTAAAAAGTTTATCCCTTAACTTATGAAGCTAATTAGGAAAATTAACGTTTCAATGTAACTGAAAGATAAAAACAAAAGGTATACTTCTTCAATACAAATTACAAAAATACAAGTCTAATACAACAATAAAACGTATTAGAATAATAATAATAATAATAATAAATAATAATAATAATAATAATAATAATAATAGCCATACGAAAGGTTTGATTTAAAAATTCATAAATAGCAAAATTTCGGTGCCTCTGATATTAAAGTTTCGAAAGTGCCTCACATTCTTTGAAGACTATTTTCACTTGTACCCGACAATCTCTAATTACAGGTGTCTACCTAAGTATTTGTACTGCCTTTTCCATTGTCTTAAATATGTTAACTTGGGGTAATAAAATATTTCCATTTTATTATATATATATATATAATATATATATATATATAATATTGAACACTTTTATGCGTGCGCATTTTCTAGTGTGTTCGGTCGTGCGTGCAAGAGTCATCGAGTGCGTGCGTTTGTGCGTGCACTTAGGCGCCTCACACCGTTCGAGCAAGCGTCCGTGACTTCGGCCAACTCTCGCGTGCGGTTAGAATGACGGTGCGAGGGAGTGATAACGTCCCGATCTGTGCATTAGACTTGGTTCGAATCAAAACGGGAGTAAAGTGGTTCTCGGGAGGAATTCTGCATCGTGAGTACGCCTTTCGCTTCTCGAAACGTCGTCCTTCGTCCATTGAAGGTCTCCGACGGACTTCACAGGAAAAAATCGAACAGAAAAGGGAACAGAGGCGAGCGAGGCATTTGCGTGCACAGATTGCGTGTTGGGGAGGCACTGCGTTCGGGCCCTTGCAAAATGGCTTCGATTCCAAAAGGGAGGGCGAGGTTCCTTCGGGATCAGTCCGACCAGTTCATGTACTCCTGACGGTGCTTCCTCGCCACGTGAGACTTGAGGTGCGATCTCTCGGAGGCTGCGTAGGCGCAGAAGCGACAGGGAAAAGGGCGTTCTCCGGTGTGGGTTCGGATGTGGCGCTGAAGATTGTACGGTTGATCGAACCCTTTGCCACACACGGGGCAGTGGCGGCGGTAGCCAGTCGGCCGCACCAGTGGAGGAGCCACTTGAAGAAGTGGCACGAAGGGAACACACGACGATGAGGAGGGCCCCGCCTCACGCGTCTCCTGCAACAAATACACTCGTCACGCCTCCGACCGATTTGCACCCACCTCACCCACGCCCTCTTACACTATAAACATACTACAATTGAGGCTCCGCAATTCCACACACAATCAACAGCTAAATTACGGTCATTATGACGAATCTCCTTCAACGAATTCATTTCGTAATTTGTACCGAAATTCTACACTTATCGCGACGGGGAAAGAAGAAACGCCATCATAGAAATCAAACCTACATTTCACGTACCGAAGTTTAAAACCCGACTCTCTGTTCACCGGTCACACGTATACTTTATATCCTTTCCAGTTTTCAGAGATGAAGCTTCCGCTAACAGACACGTAAATGCATCTAGTATAAATTTATAAAACTTAGAAATTTACAGCATTATTTTTAAAAATACTTAAAGGTAGAGGTAGTGTGTGTGTGTGTGTGTGTGTGTGTGTGTGTGTGGTGTGTGTTGTGTGTGTGTGTGTGTGTGCAGTTTTTTGTCACTTTGAAAGAGTACTTGTGGCTTTAATTTTTAACTTGTTGCTCGGACAATGTGACAGTTGTGTATCTTCTAAGCCATCATCATAAGCCTTGGGACCAATTATATTGTATTAATTGTGTCGAGATTTAAAATATAACCTCCCTTCGTGCATCGGGTTCAGTATGCTCAACATTTAAATTGACTTGGTAGCCTTTCAAATATTATTTTTTCCAGGAAATTTGGTTTAATAGTAATAGTAGTAGTAGTAGTAGTAATAGTAATAATAATAATAATAATGAATGGAGGTTTATGGCTGTACAAACTGGAAAGTGCTGAAAATGGACGGTAAGGCCTATTTTCTTTAATTTATTAGTTACAATGTGTAATTAAACGCACTTACATATATGAATCATGCCTACTATAAATATTAAATCCTATAGAGAGACATGCAAGATGTATTATCGAGCGTATTATGATTATACATTATATAACTTTTTTTTCAGTTTACCGAACAAAATGTTGAGGCACCTACGAGTTTGGGAAAACTTTTTTTTTATTTCTTGGTATTTGTTATTCATGTAAACATTTTGATATATATATATATATATATATATATATATATATATATATATAGGGTGTTCATAAATTATTCACCCCATTATAAGCCTTAATAAATTCGTTATTATAGGAGCTATCTTAAAACGGTTTGCGGCAGTTAATAACACAAGAAATTTTTTTCTTTATTTCGCAGACCATCCACTAGGGACACAATGGCGACAGTGAAGGAGAAAGCAATGTGTGTGCCGTGGATGTGGGAAACTAAATCTCCAATTACTGTACAGAGACGTTTTCGGGAGGAATATCAGAAAACTCCACCAATAAAGCAATCACTCAAGCGATGGCTGAAACAATTTCAAGAAACTGGCAGTGTGCTACATCAGAAAGGAGCTGGTAGGCCTAGTGTGTCTGAAGATAAGATAGCAGGAATTCAGGAGGCGTTTATCCGAAGTCCTACAAAATCCATCCGCCGAGCAAGCCGAGAACTGCAAATACCACGTTCAACAGTGCATAAAGTGGTTCACAAGAGGTTGAAACTTTATGCCTACAAATTGCAAACCTTGCAGAAACTTCTACCAAATGACAAACCCAAACGGGTACAGTTTGCTGTTGACATACTTGACCGTATTGATGAAGATGAGCATTTTTTGAACAATGTCGTTTTCAGTGATGAAGCGACATTCCATCTGTCTGGGGCTACACAAAGGACAAAGTACATGCAAAGAAGGTTAATAACATCACAGAATTAAGACACCGGATTGAAGAGACTAGTTTCCATCACGCAAGACATGCTTCTTAATGTTTGGAACGAAATCATCTATCGCCTTGATGTTCTGAATTAAAACAAAAATTTCTTGAGTTGTGTTATTAATTGCCGCAAACCGTTTAAAGATAGCTCCTATAATAACGAATTTATTAAGGCTTATAATGGGGTGAATAATTTATGGACACCCTATATATATATATATATATATATATATATATAAGGCGTCTCCTACAAAATGTCCTTATTTCTAAATAAATGTTCAAAGCTAAAAGATAGGAATCTAGAGAGAAACCCAATAAGTACGGTACGTTAAAAATACGAGTTTCTTAACCTTAAACATGTACAGTGTAATTATATTTTTTTCTAAATCTTCAACCGTACACAAATGCTTGACATAATTTTTGGAAATTACTTATTTTTTCCGGGAAATTTGGTTTAATAATAATAATAGCTTGTGAGTGTCTTCTTTTTTTGTCTTTAGGTCTTCAAGTGTCGTAGCTTGGTGGAATAGGTCCTGTAATCTCTCAAAAAGAAAAGTCAGGAGGTGTGAGGTCAGGTCAGCATGGGGGGCAATTCCACTGGCTCATGAAGGGAGATTAGTGGCCAGGAAAAGTGCTTCCTCAAAAAGTTTCGAGTTTCACTAGCAGTGTACGGAGGTGCTCCATCCTGCTGAAATGACTGAATCTGGTGTAATCGAGTCATTTCTTTTGCGGGACAAACTAATTAATTGTGGTAAGTAGAAATCTTGTAGCTTCGGACGATATGAATTTTACGATATGAATTCGCAAAGAAGTAAAGACCGATACCGCCATATCACCCAACAGACTCAATGTCGAGTTTTAACAACACTAAGTGAAAGCTCTATTGGAGCACCAGCACGACTTCTCCGGTAACGAGTTTTCCTTATTAATCTCCCTAGACAGATGTACATAACAGTGATGTTGTCGAGACCACCATGGCCGAGACCGAAACCGAGACCATACGCAATTTTTGCGTGTATTCAATACTGTTGATTGCTTACATTTCCTTTTGTTTGAAACTGTCTAACAAATCGTGATACTGTCTTTCTATCGGGTTTATCTCTGCATCCATATTTGCTGCAAAAATTTCTCTGTACCCGCGTCACAGAATTTGTCACGTGAAACCACTCAACGACCTTGATTTTCTGTTCCAGCTGCACACGCAACATCACTATTTCAGGTTCAGCCATATTGTTCCATATCGACGAGGTCTTTTAAGGAGTTTTAGTCAAGACTTGGCTTTCCTTAAAGACTACAACGTAGTAAGACCTTCTATGGCCTTATTAGTCTATTTATTAGTAGCGATATAGTCTTTTCCTAATTTAGAAATTAGTTACCGCTTTAAATATGACGTAGTTTGTAATGTAAATTTAATTACAGCTCTCTCCACGATCCAATGTTATAATTATGAATTCACACTCGATTTCCCACATAATTTTTATTGTCTTAATTAAAATCAAGCGGTAAATAGTGATAATCGTCGCCATTTACATTCCATCCTTCGAAAAAATGTCTGTCGCATGTTCTGTGTTCTCAGCAGCTCGGCCACGGTTATCTTGTATAAAATAAGTTGTAAGAGTGCGGATAACATAAATATAACGAAAGTAAATAATTAAAGACAAATATACAGGGTGTCCCATAAATCTGGAGCCATAGGGTAAAATAAGTAATTCATGTTTTTCCATTTATGCGAGTGCCCATGATGTCTTTGAGTAAGGAAGAACGCATCCAGGTAATTCTGCTCGTAGGAAATCGGAGTCAGAGGGAGGTCGCTGAGGAATTTAACAGATTGCATCCGGACCGCGCGCTGATAACACGGCTCTGTCGGCAAACTTGTAACAAAGTTCAGGGAAACGGGATCCATAGGAGATAAACCATGCAGTGGACCTCCGAAGACATCCACCGACGATGACACAGCCGCTACTATCCTCGCTCATTTCACACAGTCCCCAAAGTGTCCGGCGTTTTTATTGCCGTTTTTATCATTTTGCCCTATGGTTCCAGACTTACGGGACACCGTGTGTGTGTGTGTGTGTGTGTGTATATATAATATATATATTTTTTTTTAGTTGCTTAACCGCCGAGTCGTACCTAGAGTGGTACATATCTCGGCGAGACAGAGGGTGGGTAGTGTCGCTGGGATGGGAGTATGAGACTGAGGGGATGAGAAGGTTCAGTTATTAAATATGTGGGAGGGGGGGTATGAGTTTAGATGCGGTGAAGTAGTTGAAAGTGGGTGAGGTATAAGAAAATTGCTTCCGCTGAGAAGTGGGGGCCTTCGGCGAGTATGGACTGGAGACGTTCAGACGTGGGGATGCGGGACAGGTAGGAGAAACAGCCGTGTCGGAGGTCAGACAGATTCGGACATTCGATCAGGTGGTGGACGACGGTGATCAGGGTATGGCAGGTGGGGCAGAACGGGGCTGGCAATTCAGCCATAAGGTGACCGTGTGCGCGTCGTGTGTGCCCTAGGCGGAGACGGGCTAGAACCACTTCTTTATGACGGGACCTATGGAATGAGGAAGCCCAATATCCAAGGCGTGATTTTATCCGCTGGAGCTTGTTGTTTATAGCCTGGTCCCAATCACGTTGCCAGATAGAACGGAAGTGGGAGCGGAGAGTCGGGAAAAAATCCGTGGAAGGAAGGGGCCGGGTGGAGACTGGCAACGAGCAAGCGGACTTCGCCGTACGATCTGTCTCCTTATTACCCCGGACACCAACATGTGCTGGGACCCAGCAGAAGGTGACCGTCTTGTGCTGGGATGCCGTTAAGAAGTGGAAGGTTTGTTGGATGGTGCGGACAAGTGGGTGAGGGGGATTAAATTTTTCCAAGGAGAGCAGTGCGCTTTGGGAATCTCAGTAGATGACACAAGAGTTGGAGTGAGTGCTTGTAATGAGGGCTTCCAGAATGGCGAAAAGTTCTGCTGAAAAGACAGGCCTCACGGGGAAGGGGAACGGCTCTAGAGAGCGGCTGGGCCACGATCACCGCTGAGGCAGCCACACCATCCTCTGATCGGGAACCATCCGTATAGATGGGGACAGCGTCCAGGTGTCGGGTTACGTGTTCCTCGAGGAGCGACCTATATATTGTAGCGGTCGTAGTAACTTTCGGCAGGGCACATACTGTAAGTCTCTGCAAAACTTGATAAGAGTGAGGAGCCAGGGAGGATAGATATGATACGAGGTGAGGGTGACTAAAAGAGGGGGTTTGTTGGAAAGATGCAGGAAAGAGCGGACCACTTCCGTGAAATGCCAGCTCTGACCCTGGGGCGGAGATTCTAAAATCGCCGGCACAGAAGTGACGAGGGCAGCCCCTGCGCGCGAAGGTAGGTCGCATGAGGAGTAGACCCCGTCGGTGGGTGAGAGGGAGGTAGTTACATTCTACTTGGAGGCTGGAAGCTGGGGAGGATCGGAAGGCACCGGTGGAGAGGCGGAGGCCCCTGTTAAGTACCGGGTCCAAGATTGGGAGGGAAGTGATGGAGGCAGACCCGTATACAACACTCCCATAGTCCAGCTTTGACTGGACCACGGAGGTGTAAAGACGGAGGAGCGAGCGTCGGTCAGCGCCCCACGTGGTGTGGGAAAGGTGGTCTAGGAGAGCGAGGGGACGCTGGAGCGTGTTTCAGGTGCCTGGGTTGGGGAACCCAGTTGAGCCGTCGGTCGGTCATGCCCAGAAGCTGCGCTGGGGGCACCACTTCGAGGGGCTCACCGTATAGCGTGACCGAAGGGGAAGGTATGGCTGTGGATCTTCTTCTGCTGAAGACCATACTTTTGGTTTTAGAGGTGGATAGGCGGACACCAACCGATGTCGCCCACCTCTCCACCCAATAGATGGCGAGCTGAATTTGTCGTTGGACGACGGGCAGTTCCCGCCCCGCGAACCAAATCGCAAGGTCGTCTGCGTAGATGGAGGAACGGACGGTGGGTGGAAGGGATTTTGCAACGGGATTTTGACACAGGATGCTTCCCTGTGGGACCCCGTCCTCTTGCTCAAAGGTGTCGGAGAGGACTGAGCCCACCCGTACTTGAAAGGTCCAGGAGGAGGAAGCCCCTGATGAAGGTCAGCAGGGCTCCGACGAAACCCAAATTTTGGAGCTCACTGAGGATTATACGTCGATGGGTGTCGTCAGCCTTCTGGATGTCGAAGAAAGTGGACAGGACAAACTGTCCCCTATTGAAGGCGTTCTGTATATCTCGGCTGAGGAGCGGAACTGTCTAAAGCCAGACTGGGTAGCCGGGAGGGAGTCAAGTGTTTTCAAGGAGAGTCGCGCGGCGATCATTTTTCTCGAAGATTTTACAGGCACAGCATGTTAATGCGATTGGTCTATAATTAGTCGGGTCAAGGGGGTCTTTGCCGGGTTTGGGGATTGGTATTACATGGGCCTCCTTCCACCGTGAGGGGGAGAGCGCCCTCAATCCATATACGGTTGTAGAGATCTAGGAGGAACAGTTGCATAGTAGAATGGATGTGTTGGATCAAACAGTAGGGGATGCCGTCCGGGCCAGGGGAAGGAGACCGTCTAGAGGACAGTGCCGCCTGTAGCTCTTGCATGGTGAACAGCCGATTGAGTTGTCGAGGGATGGTGAGCAGTTCTTGTTAGGGGCCAGCGCGTGGGGGCTGTCTGTGGAGGAGACGGCATCGAAGGTAGATGCTAGAAGATTCGCTACTGACCTAGGTTCATAGAGAAGCCCGTCATTTGTTTTGAGGACCGGAGGTCGGGAGGGGGCGTGTCGTCTCTCGACACTCCGTACCTTCTTCCAGATGGTAGCCGGTGTGGAGGTGATACTTGAGACAAAGGTACGCCAGGAAGCTCGGCGCGCTTTCTTCATCACACGGCGAGCAACGGCTCTGGTCCGCTGCATCTCCATGCGATGGGTAGGGGTTCGCGTACGATAAAATCGTCGGGTAGCCCTCTTCTTGGCACGAGTGGCCTCCGCGCACTCTGGATTCCACCAGGGTACTTGTCGGGCTCGGGGGTAGGCCGAAGATCGTGGAATGCTGGTGCTTGCAGCTGCGACAACAGTCACCTCAAAGTACGCAATGCATTCATTGGAGGATGGAAAGTGGGCCGTCGTACGTGTGGAAGTATTGTCCCGGAAAAGTGGCGAATTAGCTCTGGCCGTTATTCACTTCTTCGGTACCCGAACGGTCTGATCGTGCCGATTTAGTGTGAGGCAAACGGAGAAGTGGTCACTGCCGTGGTCATCCCGAAGCACTTGCCAGGTGAAATCCAGGAGGCCGTCCGTCGAGATGAACGATAGATCTATACAGGACGGGGTGCATCTAGTGGCGTGGTAGTGTGTGGGAGAGCCGTCGTTGAGGCACTCCAAGGAGAATTCAGCCATGAGGGTAATCAAGGTCAGGGCCACAAAAGTGGAGGTCGTATCACCCCCAAGGGGTGGCGACTATTGAAATCGGCCAAGAGTAGGAAGGGCCTGGGGAGTTGTAGAACCTCAACCAGGTCATCGCGGGAAACTTGGGAGTGAGAGGGGAGGTAGATCGAGCAGACTGTATATTGCTTGTCCAGGAAAATCCTGGCAGTAACCACCTGTAACGGGGATCTAATAGGAAGGTTGTGAAAGGGGACTCTACGTGGACGAGGATGGCAGCCCCCCCCCTTCGTGTGCAGGTAAGAGACGGAGATGTAGTGCTAGAATATCCGTAGGGCAGGGCATCGGTCTGGTCCCCAGGATTAGCTCCTGGAAACAGACACATACTGGACGAGCAGAGGCAATCAGAGAATTTAGGCCTTCGTAATTTGCGAAGATTCCCCTACAGTTCCACTGTAGGATCGTCGCTTTCGGAAGGTTCATTGTTGGACGAGAGAGAGGTGGAGAGGGGTGAAGGTGCTAGGAAGTTAGTCTGAAATTAGAGATCTAGGTCCATGATGGGGGGGGGGGGTAAGTCGGGGGTCTGTCGGGTCATCTGCCGTTCACTTGGCTGACCTGCCAACCCCTTCGGGACTGTGGGGCCGAATCGACCGAACGGGACCGGAGACGTGGATCGCGGAGGTCCAGAGACCGCCGCAGGCTCAGAGGGTGAGGAGTCTCTAGATAGGGTTGTGGTCATGCAACGGGGGAGGGTTCCGTTGTCCAGATTGGCACCTCCCTGTTTGGTTGTGGTTTCCCGGGACACCCGGGGTGACGACAGGGGGTACCAGTAAAAACGGGCGGGCGGGTGAGGACAGTCTCGGTGGCCGATGAGGGAAGAGCCGGAGGTACGAGAGGGGCCGGGTCAGTGGGGGTACAAGGGGATGAGCCAGGCTGCTCCCGTGGTGGGGTGAAGATGGCACCAGGGGGTAAGGGGAGATCCAGGAGGCTCGAGGGTGCGGCCGAGGGTAATCTGGTCACACCATGTAGGCATGCCATTGCCGCGTCCACTGGATCCTCGGATGTGGGGTGATCTGCCCCGTGTCTCGCCCGAGGTGGTGGTGGCTCGTGCACGTCAGCAACGAATTTCAACTTCTGCAGGGGTGAGTGCGAGGATGAGAGGGTCATCGTAGGCGAGGTTAAGGGTGTAGGTACTCGGGTTCTCCTTTTAGATTTCGGAGGAGAGAGAGAGGCTTGTTGGATGGTCGGCGAGTCTGGAGACTCAACTCCGGCTTCTCCGCCTCGTTGATTTACCCCGGGCGCTAGGTTTGGATGTGTTCTCGGAGTGCGGTGAAAGCGGAGTTCCTGGGAGAGGAGAACCCAGAGTCCCGATTCCAGAGCTCTGAGAAGTGTGTAGCTTTGGAGATTCACGGTGGGTAGGCGTGGTAGGGGGACAGGCGGCTGCCGGATCGGGAAGGGGATGAGTAGTCGATGGGGGTTTCAGTGGCGGATACGGACGGCGAGTCGAGGGAACTGAGCCGAGGGCTGCAGTATGAGACCCCCGGCCTCACCTCCCGACTCCACACTCTGTCTCGTGCCTCTCGGAGGCTAAGGAAGTCCGCTACCTGCAGGCCTTGAACCTGAAGAACAGGCATTCGCGGGATAAAGAGGGGTGTGCGCCTTCGCAATTGGAGTATTTGGGTGTGTTGGGGCATTTGTCTGGGTGAGCGATTTGTCCGCAATGGACACACAGTTGGTGCGGCTGCCGACAAACTGAGCTAACGTGTCATTTAAAGCAACAGGTTGGATCTGGGATGTATGGGCGGACAGAAAACTCGCAAGACGTGCCGTCTCCCATACCTCATACAATACGGTCAGGAGGGACTTAGGTATTGAAGGTAAGAAGTAGACGCGGGGTGGGGGAGGGGGTACCTCCCTGTCGGGATGTGAAGCGATGGACCTTAGTGACACCCTGGAGTGCGAGGTCCTCCAGGAGCTCGTTCACTGTGATCGAAGATAGGCGGGTGGCGTAAATAGTGCCCTGACTCTGGTTCAGGCGAGGATGTGGGGAAACGGACACCGAGCATCCAAGGACCTCAGTGAGAGAGAGAGAGTAGGGCTTTCGTCTCTGCGGCTGAGCGTGATTTTACGAGGAGGGAGCCATCCCTCTGTGGTCGTACATCAGAGCGGCTGGAGTTGCTGCGGACTCGGATTCCCTGGAACGTCCGTTCAGAGTTGGACGGAAGGGACCCAGAGGTAGGCCGGATCACTAGGAATTTGTGAATATTTGGAAGGGATAGGGAGGCTGTAGAATCGAAGTGGACTGGGATATGTAACGGTCGATAGGAAGGTCGTGAATGCCGACTTCCCAGTCCGCCGCGGGGCTCTCTCCGTGGGGAGGCGGGCCGACGGCGAGTGAGGGGGGCATACGGGGAGATCAAGAAGCCGGGTTTTGGGGGCAAGTCTTGGATGGAACCTGACTTGCCCGAAGGCGGCTGAGGAGGGCTGGGGCGAGACCCCTGCTCCAGAGGGTGCATATTCAAGGTACAGGCTGGGGTCGGCAACGGAAAAGGAGAGTGCAAGTGTTCCGTTTCCAGAAGGGGTCAACCCCATCAGGATGCGGTCCTCCAGTGGTAGAGGACTCGAGGGCCTGGTTGCCCACCACCCGACTGTCGAGAGAAGTAGTCGTCCAAGAAGTAGAAGCAGAAGTCGCAAACCGAGGAGGATAAGCCATAGCAAAAAAAAGAAACCATCCCCAGCGCGCATCCTGCCACCACCGACTCCATCAAGGGAAAGGTGAATCGTGGACACACTCGGTCCCACCGCCAATAGATGTCACGCAGGGGAGATGCACCCATACCCAGTCCCGAAAAGGCGGCCACCCTCATCCAACGCGCGGTGAAAGATGACAGGGAGAGGACTTGGGCTTGGTTTAAGAGCGACAAGGGTGAAGGACAACCACCTCCCTCACCCAAAGTCCAAAACAAAGCCAAATGCAGAAACGGGGGGGGGGAGCCAGAAAGAGTTGGGGAAAAGAGAGGAAAGGAGGAGAAAGAAATATAAGTAGGAGAGGAGCAGCTCAAATGGGTCCCCAAACGGGTCCAATGGTCCACGAGAGTAGCATGAGCGCAAAATGGACGAGTGCAGAGATGTTGCAGAGATAATGATCAATGTTGCAAAGGGGGGAGAGGGGAGGAAGCTTCGGGGGGGAGAAGGGAGGATGACCTCCCCCCAAAGGGGTTGCCTTAACCTAAGAGAGGAAGAGAAAGGAGAGACGGAGGAGGTCTTTGGAGAAGGGGGATGTCCTTACTCCCCAAAGGGAAACCTAACCTAAGTCTTAACTAAGAGGGAAGGAGAGAGAGATCTTTATTCCGCCGCAGTTCGCATCATGATGCTCCTTCTGAAGCCAAGCAGGTCTTATATAGAGGTAGGTTGAGTTGCCAGATACCACTTTTTGTTTTAATTGTTCAGATATACATTAATAGGGTGAGTTGCCAAATAGTGTTTTTAATTGCTCAGGTATACATTACTAGGGTGAGTTAGATATCCATTTATTTTAATTTTTATTTATATGAGGATAGTTGTCAGCTATCACCATTTATTTTAATTCACACGAGTTACCAAAGCAAGTGAACTTTCTCCTTAAAGTTATTCAACAAGAGAACTAATTATTTTAGCAATTAAAGAAATATATTTAATCTGAAATAAATAAAACACCATTACAGCATTCTGTTTATTCAGACGAAGAAATATACATTGGAATGATAAAAAAACTAAAAATAAAAAATAATATAAGATATACGAAACGTATAATCGTCAAAACGTTAAATATATTGAAAATAAAACATACACTTTTTAATTCACAGGAGTTACCATTTTTAAAAGCAAATTAACTTTCTCCTTAAAATGGTTTAGAAAGTTAATTATTTAAACGAATCCCAATATTAACTTTGTCTATTTAATTATGACAATCCATTCTTGCAATTGAAAAAGCAAATTGCATCAGAAAATAACATTACAGACCTTATATATATATATATATATATATATATGTATAGAAACGACGTAAGTATAGAGGAGCGTTCTGCACACGAGGAAGAGAAATAACGAAATGAAAAATAAGGTGAACCGCCCGGGAATCGAACCCAGGATCTTCCGATTGCCGGTCAGATGCGCTATCCATTACACCACATCTGACCGGCAATCGAAAGATCTTGGGTTCGATTCCCGGGCGGTTCACCTCATTTTTCATTTGTTCGTTATTTCTCTTCCTCGTGTGCAGAACGCTCCTCTATACTTACGTCGTTTCTATACATTAATATACTGCGTGGTCATTGCAGTTAAATGTATATATATATATATATATATATATATATATATATATATATATATTAGGGTGCCACACTCTATAGGGGCAGTTTTTAGAATTTGGAAATTTCGAATGGCCCTTAGTCATATTGTTTGGTTGGATGAGAAAACCCTAAATATGAAGTTTGAGCCCGATCGAAGTACATTTAGAGGTTCCGCATCGACCGTTTCTGTTGTACCGTGTGTTCGAAATAATGGATTTATCTGGGAAACCTGTAACCATGGCACTATTACATATATACAGGGTTGAAAAAAACCATGGTTTTAAAAAAAAAAAAAAAAACAATGGTTTAAAAAAAAAAAAAAAACTCAGATAACTCAATTAGGTACTGGTACTCAGAAATTAGAATTGCTGACTGTCTCATTTTTTAATTGGAAGATGTTAGATGTAAGAAGTGCTAACTTCACAAAAATGAAAATAAACCTAATAACAACATTTATATTTGTAGCTACATGCGTTTATAATGTAATTGATACAGGTAACTTCAATCCTTTTATGTGCAATGCCACTATTAAATAGGCCTGCTAGTGCAAGGTAGCTATATTATATACTACCGTACATACTAGGCTACCCTGAACTGATGGTTTTTAGGTCTTATCAATATAAATATAAGTTTTAGTTTTAGAGCTATTAGTTTATGAATTAAATAATTTGTGTTGTAAAAATTGAAATTATAAAAAAACAAAAAAAAAACAGAAAAACATGTTTTTTTTAAATGGTTTAAACCATGGTTTAAACCATTTGGGTTAAACCAGCCAACCCTGCATATATATTGCTATAATTTATGCATTTCATAAATTTAAATATTTATAATTAATATTTGCTTCTCATTGTATATATTTTCACTACTTTTCAGCATTGAGATCTGGCAACAGCGCAACGCCGGGTTAGTGTGGTGAGTCACACTGTCACAGTCTTCAGTCAATCAGTCTCCTTCACGCATTCAACGCGTGATCATCTCGTGATGGCTACCGCAAGCTCACTGAGATCCAAGACCGAGATATGGCTAATCGGACACGCCAACCCAAGCCCCCTAACGGGAAACAGGTTACCTTCAAATGGTGAAGTGCTTCGCCGGTTTATACAGTTTCATAAGGTGCAAAAACAACTAGCCGAGGCGGCGCGTAATGTGATCGTCGAGGTGTATACTTTCTGGGCTATGGCCAGAATCCCGACCATGACCTCCAAAAGCGCCGCGCGAAAACTGCTTAGACTTTACGACAATTGGCAGGCACTGCAGCGCAGCCGGAAGCGGTCCGGCGCCACAGGTGAGGCAGCCAGGGCGGCCTTCACCGAGGGACTCGATGACATTTTTGACGTGGCTCTCGACAACGCCCTCTCCGTCATCACCATCCAGGAGGATCGCGACTTCCTTCTTGCTCAACGCGAAAAGGGTCGCCGTGGTGTCATGTCCGGGGTGGACAAAATCCTCACTGGAATTGAGCAACGTGCATCCGCGCGTGAAGCTGCCAAAGAAAGGCAACGCCAAAAGCAATCAGAGCAATCACTGGCAACAGCAACCCTTACATCATCAAACTCGTCGTCGTCGCCTAATTGCTCGACAGAAGAGGAAACCAATCCACCTACAAAGCGCCGTCGCAAAAAGAACATTATGACTCAAGACCTAGCGTCGGCACTGGACCGGACCAAAACAAGCAACCGTGGAGCCGTTCAACTCATGAAAGCAGCTGCTTCCAGTCTGGATATTCAAGACACAGATGAACTGGCTCTCAGTCACGAGACGATTCGGCGTTGGCGATTGCGTCATCGAGGGGAAATCGCCAAAGAAGTGAAGATGACGTTCGATCCCAGTGTCCCGCTCATCGTTCACTGGGACGGGAAGATGGTCTCCGACTTCAGCGGCAAGAAGGTCGATCGCCTCGCCATAGTCGTGTCCGGCGACGGCGTCGACAAACTTCTCTCCGTGCCGAAGCTGCCTGCTGGAACTGGTCGCGCCCAAGCAGATGCTGTGCTGAACTCGTTGGATGACTGGGGAATCGCTGATCGTGTCGTCGGGCTCTCCTTTGACACGACAGCTGCCAACACGGGCGTCGTTTCGGGCGCTTGCGTCTTCATCGAGCAGGGCCTTCACCGCCAGCTGCTGAACCTGGCCTGTCGGCACCACATGCTAGAATTGGTGGCAGAGAAAGCCTTCATCGAGTGCATGGGCCCCTCCTCTGGTCCTGACATTAAACTGTTCTCGCGACTGAAGGAGCGCTGGCAATCCGTCTGCACCGACCAATTCAGCGCCATCTCCAAGGAAGACCTTACTAAGCCGCTGCTCAAGGCGCGAGACGATCTGATCGCGCGTTTCAAGGGTCACATCACCAAGGGCCAGCCGCGGGACGACTACCGAGAGCTCCTGGAGCTGGCGATCATAGCGCTTGGAGGCGTCCCCCAGCGAGGTGTGCGCTTCATGCGACCGGGCGCACTCCACCGCGCCCGGTGGATGGCCAAAGTGATATACGCCATCAAGCTCCACCTCTTCCGGCAGCAGCTCCCCATTAAGGCTCGCGAGGCCCGGGGCATCCTGCGCTTCGTAAACTTTGCGCTGCTGGTTTACATTCCGGCCTGGTTTACGGCGCCCCTTCCCGCCGCTGCCCCTCGAACTGACCTGGCGATGCTCAAGGCGCTGGTTGACTACGACAAGGTGGACAAGGACGTGTCCAAGGCTACCTCCCCTGTGTTTCGACGACATCTCTGGTACCTGAGTGAACACCTGGCCGCCCTCGCTCTCTTCGATGACGACACTCCGCTGGAGAAGAGTCGAATTGCGACGGCCATCAAGGATGTCGAGGGCACCGAGGAGCCACCCAAGCGCATTGCCCTGGACGTCTGCCCGGAGGAGCTCGAGCGAAAGACAGTCGCAGACTTTTGCACGACATCCAGCACGCTTCTTTTCGAGCGGCTCGCGATCAATACTTCTTTCCTAGAGTTGGAGCCGGCTACCTGGTCGAACAATGCGTCCTACCTGGCGGGGAAACGCCGTGTCTCTACGTTGAGCGTTGTCAATGTCCGGGCGGAGCGAGGGGTCGCGCTGATGCAGAACTACAATCTCGCACTCACCAAGGACGAGGAGCAACGGCAGTACTTGATGCAAGTCGTTGAGAAGCACCGCAAAGAGCACCCGAGCGCCCGCAGCGGAAATCCTTAACGGGTTTGGGAGTACTTTATGGTATATTTGAATTTGCTTCATTTTTATAGGGTGTTACTCCTATTAATCCTGTATAACAATGTATAATCGTATATACTTTATTTCTTAGTTATTATTTTGATTTATATGGCCAGTAGGCTCAGTATATTACTATGATTAATACGGAATAAAATGTTTTTTATTTTAATAATATTAAGTTGTTTTGTTGCAATAAAATTGAAATTGATTTAATGATTTTGTATTATTAATAACATTACACACAGAGAATAGTATCCTGCTACCCAGGCATGGTGGGACAAGTTTATTCCAATTAATTATGAAATAATGTTGAACAATATTGTTAAGGTGTTTGCACTGTTTGCTAGTTGCGTATTGTGTTGTTATAAGCTGGTTGCCGGTTGGTGTGGTTTGGATTACAAAGCATAAACGTATTAAGGTGAAACTTTGAAAAAAAACTTTTGAACCGCGACAAAAATATTAATATAAAAAAAAATATTGGAGATGGAATAAACTTAATGCTATGGAAATATAGCTGTGACTGTCCTCTACGCCATGGTATATGATAGCATTTATATTGACATTGTACATGTTACTTTACCCCTTGGAGCTGGAGCAATTTCTTGGAGAAACTCATTACTTCTGACACGTGGTACGCCAGTGATGGTCGATGCGGAACCCCTAAATATCCTTCAATTTGGCTAAAATTTCATATTCAGGGCTTTTTCACCCAACCTAACAATCCCACAAAGGGCCGTCCTAAAAATCGAAAAATTATTTTCATGTGGCACCCTTATAATATATATATATTAGGGTGTCTCTTATTGGGTAGTCAAAAATTGAAATGTTGAATTATTTTATCTGCGCCCCCTAAAATAGTTCCATTTAGCATAAAAACTACAAACTTGAAAGTTTGACACAAATTGGCTCATATTTAGGGGTCGCCCCCGGCTAATAAAAATGGTGACCATGGCATAAAGCTCCTGACATATGATTATGCTCATTATACACATAATTCCTTCCTTCTTTTTTTAGTTTGATTCGTTTTTATAAGTATAGGTCTCTTTATTTATCATTGATCCTTTTCTAACCTATCCTTGATGTTGTTATAATCCATCCTTTGGTCCTCAATCCTTCTTTATCCCAATCCTTTTTCTCCTATCCAAAATCCTTCCTGGCTCTTTTTTTATATACAATCAGCAATGAAGCATTGCTACAAAAAAAAACCATTAGTTTATTATATAGAGATAAATTCAAAATGCCAGTGCTATTTACATACTTTAATTACTTTAATTAGCATTATTTCCTTATACAACATTTATTTAATATACAATGGTTATACAATATGGTGTATTTTAAGGTGCGACCTCATTGATGGTTATTTTTTGAGAAGAACAGTTTTTGATGGAACTGGGTGACTCTGGCGGTGTTTTGCAACAATTTGGAGCAGGAACTGGAGCTGCTCTTCCCCCACTGTCAATTTCTTATTCAGCTCTTGAACTAAAGCTACTGCACGTTCTGCCCGGTCATTTACAACAGATAGAGCTGCAACAATAGCTCTGGCCCTTAAATATTCACAGTTGGATGTCCAAGTGCTGGGTGCCTTGTTCAGAAATCCTTCTGGCAAATTCAGCTTAGTAAAGAATTCTTTAGTATTTCTTGTAACAAGTTGGTGTAGTCCTTCACCAGAGCAGAAGGTCGATTCAGGAATCCGAGGACGCTTGGGTGGTCTATCAGTGGATCATCTTCTAATGCCTTTACCATGCGTTTCTTTACATCGGTAGTAATTCGCTCATCAAAGAAAGCAAGACCAACTGCTTCTTCAGACAGGTACCATAAGTGGTTAGAGAGCGTTTTTTTAGTTGCATCAGAAATCTTTTTGTTAGGATAATTAATCAATGACCTCATAAGGAGCCAGTCATTAAATGGGGTTTCAATAGGGAGTGAGGATGTTGTCCAAGCCTTCATATAGATGAGAACAGAAAAAAGGGAAAGATCTCGAATTCCTCGTTCTTCAGTCTTAGTCGTCTTGAACTGGTTTCGAAAAAGCCACATCTTGATAGAATAGAGCGCTTTGGACATCCAGCGAGCTCGATGCATGGCACCTGGTGCACGAAACTTGATGCCTTTATTGGGGACACCTCCAAGAAAGATGATGGACAGATCCAAAAGTTCTTGATAGTCATCCCGTAGCATAGGTGCCTGGGATCTAGCAAACTGAATTAGTTCAGTTTTAGAGATAATTGCTTCTTTAGTAATCGTGTCTGTCTCACCTGTTTGGAACTGGCTTTGATCAACAGAAGTCCAATTGTCACGAAAACGCTTAAAGATCAATATCTCTGGACCAGTTGATGTAGATCCCAATGTTGCTTCAAATGCAGCTCCCAACAATAAATCTAAAACATGGTGTCTACAAGTCAAGTACAAAACATCATGTCCCAATTTTGCTTCGATGAGAGCACAGGCTCCACTATATTGACCCGTGTTTGAAGCTTTGTATCGAAACAAATTGCTTTTACTCTCTCTGTAATTCCCCATTCATTCAGGCAGTTAAAGACGGCTTCAGCTTGTGCTTCTCCAGTTGAGTTTGGGATTTTGGGGACACCAAGAAGCTGTTCAACACCAGGTCCTGACACAAGTACTGGGAGACGATCAATGTGCTTGTGCGAGGTGAGGTCCTCCATCATCTTGCCATCCCAGTGGACTGTCATAGAACATTCTCCATGGAAATGCTCCTTAAGTTCTTTAGCATGACGAGCTCGGTTCTTATTTCGAAGGCGATGGATAGAATGTTGGTTTATGTTGTAATCTGAATGATGACAAATAAACAATTGCAACATAATCTGGAGCATTCTTGATGAAACATGTTTAAACAGGTTGATCTTGTCTTATCAAGCAATATTTTCAGCTACAAACTTGACAATTATCTCTAATATATTCATTTAATTGAATTCATCATAAATATGATGATTAATTAATTAAAAACATATGTTTAGTATACTTGACAACTGCTAGTAATTTCAAATATTAATTGCATAAATAATAGCTATATTTTATGAACTTTAATAAGCGGGGGCGACCTCTAAAAATTGTTCAATCCAAAAAACATTTTATGTGATGTTTTTTTCAACCAATGGAACTGGTTGAGGGGGCGCAACCTAAATAAATCAACACTTCGAAAATAAGAGACCCTAATATATATATATATATATATATATATATATATATATATATATATATATATATATATATATATATATATATAACACTAATTATTTAAACGTCGTTCTATTTACTTTGACAATCCTTTCCACACGATGGAATGATCAAAATAAAAATAGTATAAGAAAGTTATATGCACGATGAATATATTTGATCAAAAAATAAAATAAAAAATGTACAATCAATACAGGTGAAACACACACACACACACACACACACACACACACACACACACACTGGCTTCTTTTACATGCGACTTTTCCTAAAACTTACATTATTGTCCCTGTCCCATCCTTCATGCAATAAAAAAGTTCTACTTTATTGGTAACCTTCGATTAGCATCCCCCCGAATTGTTCATTTTAACCAGCGTCAAACCTTTTACTCCACCATAGACCTACAGTTTAACGTGGAAACCGAACTAAGCTGCAGCATGGGCGGGCAGAAATTGCATGGGATGCATTACTTATTAAGGTACTTCTTGTCCTTGCAACTCCCTATCTTTCATGTACACTTTCCACATTGTGTCCGGCTACTATTACAGAAGCTCTTTCCAAATTTGTTGTGTTCCAATTAATTTTTTTTTTAACTTTTTACAAATTATAATAATAATATTTAGTAAATAAATTACGAACATTCCAATTAGTAATTTTTAAACTTTACAGTACCCCGACTTCTATTGCATAAGCAAAACTTTTAAAATATTCTTAATCACTAGGATGGTGAGAGGGAAATTTTCAAATTGATCCGAGGCTTCCTCCACAATTACAATCATACTGATTCCTCGCCCAACGAAAAAATTTGTACGAAAATTATAAGACCCCCACAGAGATTCCTGTGGTTATTATTATCACTATTATTATTATTATGGGGGAAACAAAGTATTAGTTAATTTTTTTAATTCTCTTCTTATTCTAAGATACGAAAAATTCTTGTTTCCAGTCTTTGATGATTTAAAAAGAAAAAATACCATTCTAAATATCGCATCCGATGTTTTAAGCAATACATTCAAAACTATAGCCGTAAGAATTAAACTGTAACAATAACACTTCGTTGTAAAGACATCACATAATTTCACGCAGAATGAATACAAAAATATGGACACATTCGCCTTAATATATATATATTTTTTTTTTCAACTGTAAACACAGTATAATTAATGTAAAGAACGACGCTTGTGTAGAAGAGCGTTCCGCACAAAATGAGGAGGGAGCGAACAAATGAAAAATGAGGTACCACCCGGGAATCGAACCCGGGATCATCCGATTGCCGGTCAGATATGCTATCCACTACACTATGGACCTCGATCAATCAGAAGTCGTAATTCTCCTACATATGAGCAGAAACCAATGCCCTGAAGGGGCACCTTCGCATGCCGTACATATATACATTTTAAATGCAAACAACACAGTATAATTAATGTAAAGAACGACGCTTGTGTAGAAGAGCGTTTCGCACAAGATGAGGAAGGAGAACGAACAAATGAAAAAATATATATATATATAGTGGTCTACTTCTCGAGTAAACACGAGGCTTGAGAAACTGATTCCTAATTCATCACATTGCTACAAGCGCATTTTAAAAACGTGGGCTTCTTATAATTCTCATAATCGTGTGGAAAATGCGCCAAATGCCTCATTCTACATAGAGCTATAGCTTAACATGATCAACGATCCATCAGCACCCATCATCTTAAACATTAATTCCTTAATTTAATAATCTGTTTCTCCTTCCAGATAAATTATTTTTTCAGACCCTGAAGTTTACACATAGCGTATACAGTTATTTAATTAGTAGTACATCAATTAAAATCCACAAAGAAAAAACAAAAATCGCATGTAATTATTGACTAAATGACATTCTCAGGAAGGGAGATTAGGTTATATAACGGGTGAGTCAGAAGTAGCGCCCGATTTCTGTCAGTTGATTGTTTGTTTGCCATTTGTATTACAGTGTACAAGAAGGTAGAAATAAATGAATGACATGTTTATCTAACCATTTATTAGGGGAAAATTATTACGGAACTGTACCAAGCTGTTTTACTTGCAATTTTCAAAGTGCCCTCCCTCGTGATCGATGCACAATCTGACAGCCGAAAAAACAGAAATCGGGCGCTACTTTTGACTCACCCTGTATATATATATATATATATATATTTCACGAAAGTAACACGTGAAAAATATTTATGATGAAAAAAACCACGAAGGGAAAAGAAACACAAAGTGGTGCTCAAGCGCTTTCGTCTAATGACAGTGTTCCTGAGGATGTCATTAGACGAAAGCGCTTGAGCACCACTTTGTGTTTCTTTACCCTTCGTGGTTTTATTCATCATATATATATATATATATATGATGAATAAAACCACGAAGGAAACACAAAATGGTGCTCAAGCGCTTTCGTCTAATGACATCCTCAGGAACACTGAAGTACATACAAGGGATACAGCCTATATATAGGTTACAGAAAAAAAAATATATATTATCACTATATGATCAAAAGTATTCGGACACCCCGGAAAATCCGCATTTCTGCAAATATCACCTTCGCCGAAAGGTATGCTGGGAAAAAGCGTGGCGAAACTATAATGCTGAGGTGTTCTGTTAAGTTATCAGTAACTGTTGTGAAGCCATGCCGCGCGGACGTGGACTCGTCATCGGATGTTATTTAAGTAACGTTTCTATACGAAACATTGCAGCCAAACAGGATATACCAAAGTCGACTGTAGCGGATGTTATCATGAGATGGAAGCACGACGGTGCAACTAACGCGAAAAAACGTTCCGGACGACCACGCAAACTGACGGAACGTGATAGAAGAAGTCTGGTACGACATGTCAAGAAGTCCCGCACGTCCTCTGCCGCTTCCATCGCTGAGGAGGTAGGAAGAGCATCCGGTACCTCCGTTAGTACTGTTACTATCCGCAGAGAGATGCACAGACTCGGTTATTATGGTAGAGCAGCTGTACACAAGCCACTGATTACAAAAGTTAATGCCACGCGTCGTTTGGCCTGGTGTGTCTCCCGTCGTTCCTGGACCGTGGAGGACTGGGAAACTGTTCTTTGGAGCGACGAGTCGCGGTATTCACTCTTCCAGTCTGATGGGCGTGTTTGGGTGTGGTGACAGCCCGGAGAACGGCTTCTTCCTGACTGTGTACGTCCAACGGTGAAGTTCGGTGGAGGGTCCATCATGGTATGGGGTTGTTTTTTCTGGCTAGGGCTCGGCCCGTTGGTTGTTATACCCACTACCATGAACGCTGACGTTTATCTCGACGTTCTGGACAATTCGGCCCTCCCTACACTGTGGCAATACTACGGAGATGGCCATTGTTTGTTTCAACAGGATCGAGCTCCCTGCCATACTGCAAGGCGTGTGCAGGACTGGTTTCGTGAAAATAAGGTGGATTTGTTAGACTGGCCTGCTCAGAGCCCCGATCTCAACCCAATCGAGCACATGTGGGACGAACTGGAGCGACGGATACGAAACCGCACACCACGCCTGGCTTCACTTGCATCTCTTGCATCAGCTCTGCAAGAGGAATGGCGAGCCATTCCTGCACAGACTTACCGAAAACTGGTGGAAAGTATGCCTCGACGTGTTGACGCTGTAATAAAAGCAAAGGGTGGACCTACTGGTTACTAAATGCCATAATAAAACCATTTTTCCCAAAACCATGCGGTGTCCGAATACTTTTGATCATATAGTATATATATATATATATATATATATATATATATATATATATACACACACACACACACACACATATATATGCAATAAACGGAGAAGTAAAAATAAAAATTAAAAAATTATCAGAGAGGCATACAGATTTGTAAGGAAAAAAATCGATTTTTAGCACAAGATCAAATGAATTATAAAAATACAAATTTATACTGGAAATCTGCCCGGGTTTTAACACTTTGCCTTTTATGGTTAAGGTTTCGATGTATATAAAAATAAAATGAAATTAAAAGTTAATAAAGTAGCATACAAGTTTACCAAAGATTTAGTGTTCTACCCTTCTTATCTAAATCTGTTTTGAAGGAATTCAAAACAACAGGATCGAGTTGAAAAAGACCTTTGCTTATGTTGAAGTTATTTGAAAGTTGGATAATGGCAGACTCAAGAATATTTCTATTAACAATGTTGCTAGAGTGGAATAAAACTGAAGCATTATTCCAATCAATACAGTGGGATAACTCTGACAAATGGACAAAAAGGGCACTGGACAATTGTCCTGTTTATAACGGAATATTGATGCTGTTTTATACGTGTGTGCAAATCCTTTCCCGTCTGACCTATGTAAAAGGAATCACATTGTTTACAACCAATTTTAGATAATGCCTGAATTATTGGTAGGGCTATTTTTTACATGATATTTTTCACAATAGTGTTATATGAAAATACTACATTAATATCCAAAAGTAAGTACATTAGCAATGTACTTAAACTTTTGGATATTAATGTAGTATTTTCATATAACAATATTGTGAAAAATATCATAGTAAAAAATAACCCTACCAATAATTCAGGCATTATCTATAAAATTGGTTGTAAACAATGTGATTCCTTTTACATAGGTCAGACGGGAAAGGATTTGCACACACGTATAAAACAGCATCAATATTCCGTTAGAACAGGACAGTTGTCCAGTGCCCTTTTTGTCCATTTGTCAGAGTTATCCCACTGTATTGATTGGAATAATGCTTCAGTTTTATTCCACTCTAGAAACATTGTTAATAGAAATATTCTTGAGTCTGCCATTATCCAATTTTCAAATAACTTCAACATAAGCAAAGTTCTTTTTCAACTCGATCCTGTTGTTTTGAATTCCTTCAAAACAGATTTAGATAAGAAGGGTAGAACGCTAAATCTTTGGTAAACTTGTATGCTACTTTATTAACTTTTAATTTTCATTTTATTTTTATATACATCGAAACCTTAACCATAAAAGGCAAAGTGTTAAAACCCGGGCAGATTTCCAGTATAAATTTGTATTTTTATAATTCATTTGATCTTGTGCTAAAAATCGATATTTTTTCCTTACAAATCTGTATGCCTCTCTGATAATCCTTTAATTTTTAATTTTTATTTTTACTTCTCCGTTTATTGCATATATATGTTATATAGGTATATATGTGTATAATATATATATATGTTTTTTTTTTCTGTAACCTATATATAGGCTGTATCCCTTGTATGTACTTCAGTGTTCCTGAGGATGTCATTAGACGAAAGCGCTTGAGCACCATTTTGTGTTTCCTTTCCTTCGTGGTTTTATCATATATATATATATATATATATATATGATGAATAAAACCACGAAGGGTAAAGAAACACAAAGTGGTGCTCAAGCGCTTTCGTCTAATGACATCCTCAGGAACACTGTCATTAGACGAAAGCGCTTGAGCACCACTTTGTGTTTCCTTTCCTTCGTGGTTTTATTCATCATAAATATTTTTCACGTGTTACTTTCGTGAAATAATTTTCATATATATATATATATTATAACATGTCTTATTTTATTCTTATTTGTTCTTTTAGATAAGACGAAAAATAGACAGAAAAGAGAAATAAGCGTACATTAAAACCATAAAAAATGAGAACACGGTTACAGACAAATAAAAATAAACTATATCTAGCACTCTCCCTCTCTCTTGCTAAGATGATGGAATTTGTCGGAGATATGTCCCAAAATTACGTCAAATTATATTATATATATATGTGTGTGTTTGTGTGTGTGTGTGTTCTAAGTTTCTGAATTCCAATTAGTAACTTTTTAAGCTTTTCACAATTTCTGCTACGAAATAGGATGCCCACTTATCTACCAACCAACCAGACATTTTCGTGCATTTTCACGAACTAAACACATTTTATTCACACTCTGGCACACTATGAGAGAAGCATGCGCCCATATTTTTCCTTTTGCCTAGCAAACGATACTCGTCTCTAAATTCTATTAAATACTCACGCAGACCTTTAGCCACAATCTCACTACAAACCTCGTCATGATATATATTAATATAGTGATAAAAATACTTAAGATTCTCCATAATGACGAGATTTACATTCTCAGTCGCAGGGGACGAGTAGTCGGTATGGTGTAACATGATATCGCTTGTCACACCACTCATCAACAAGACTCGCTACCCATAACCGTTGTTTCTCTTCTGAACGTGCTGATTCTTTTACTTCACGGTATATGTAAGCTTTTATAAAGTTTACTCCTTCACCATACTTCAACACATCACTTGTACCACGAGATCCAGCAATGCTCTCGCCAGATAGATTAGCCGTAGAGTATTTGTACCTCTTGTTCCTTCGCATATATATCAATCTGGAGAAGTTGCGCTGTTACACATCGAATTCAGTGTTACAAAAACGTTTCGTTCAAATGCCTAACTGACATACAACTTGTATGTAAAATTTAGCAGTGATAGGATTTCACTCAAGAATTGAATACTATAAAAGTGTGATTTGTAAGAAAAGACCTACTCTCTCCTTCACCAGCTCAATACTCCTCTAAAGAAACTTAACTCCTATCATTTGGGAATAAAGTTATCACAGTAAGAATTAACTTCTACGTCCTGTCCTTTAAATACAACATTAATAAATAGGATTAAAAACCTTAAGGACCACAGAGTGAAGGGCTTTCAGATAACAGAGCTCGAAAGAGTAAGAACTATTAAACCTCAAATAAGTAATTGGTTTTAACACACAACAAAAAGCAAGTTTAAAGTTAACTAAACATCGGGGTACTATTGTGCCCCTGTACCCCTGGAATTCTTGGCGTAACTTCTATAATGGGATGTCTCGCGCTTATTCTTTCTCCTAAAAATTAACAGGTGGTAAGATATTAATAAATTCATTCATTTGAGCTATCTGCCCTAAGCACCGCCCCCCTGTATGATCGGTCACGTCCCTCCTGCTACTACCTGGGCATATCTCTACCCCTGCGTGCTCAGTTGAGCAGTGCAAGCCATGGATCTCAGATGTGTATTCTCTCACTTAGACGAAAAATAGTGATGGCTACCTTTAATATTGCGTACTCGAGTTTTATGGTGATATTCGGTAAAGTGTGAAGATGTGGTGAACACTGAAAGACCCCTATTCTACCATCCTTTGATGCTTTTTACGTCCCTCCTGCTACTACCTGGGCATATCTCTACCCCTGCGTGCTCAGTTGAGCAGTGCAAGCCATGGATCTCAGATGTGCATTCTCTCACTTAGACGAAAAATAGTGATGGCTACCTTTAATATTGCGTACTCGAGTTTTATGAAGTGATATTCGGTAAAGTGTGAAGATGTGGTGAACACTGAAAGACCGCGATTCTACCATCCTTTGATGCTTTTTACGTCCCTCCTGCTACTACCTGGGCATATCTCTACCCCTGCGTGCTCAGTTGAGCAGTGCAAGCCATGGATCTCAGATGTGCATTCTCTCACTTAGACGAAAAATAGTGATGGCTACCTTTAATATTGCGTACTCGAGTTTTATGAAGTGATATTCGGTAAAGTGTGAAGATGTGGTGAACACTGAAAGACCCCTATTCTACCATCCTTTGATGCTTTTAAGGGTACATTGAACCGTGCGAAGGAACAAGAGGTACAAATACTCTACGGCTAATCTATCTGGCGAGAGCATTGCTGGATCTCGTGGTACAAGTGATGTGTTGAAGTATGTTGAAGGAGTAAACTTTATAAAAGCTTACATATACCGTGAAGTAAAAGAATCAGCACGTTCAGAAGAAAAACAACGGTTATGGGTAGCGAGTCTTGTTGATGAGTGGTGTGACAAGCGATATCATGTTACACCAAACCGACTACTCGTGCCCTGCGACTGAGAATGTAAATCTCGTCATCAGGGAGAATCTTAAGTATTTTTATCACTATATTAATATATATCATGACGAAGTTTGTAGTGAGATTGTGGCTAAAGGTCTGCGAGAGTATTTAATAGAATTTAGAGACGAGTATCGTTTGCTAGGCAAAAGGAAAAATATGGGCACATGCTTCTCTCAAATAGTGTGCCGGGGTGAAAAAAATGTGTTTAGTTCGTGAAAATGCACGAAAATGTCTTGTTGGTTGGTAGATAAATGGGCATCCTATTTCGTAGCAGAAATTGTGAAGCTTAAAAAATTACTAATTGGAATTCAGACTTAGGATATATATATATATAGGGTGTCCCAGGAGGAAATGTCAAGAATGCACCATTTGATTCTTTGGGTATTTCTAAGTAGAAAGTATTATATCGACAATGTGCCTGATTCCCAACCGTTACCGAGATACAGGCCTCTACGGTTTCCGGGAAGGTGGATTGGACGTGGAGGACCTGTGGCATGGCTCTCTCGTTCGCCTGACTTATCTCAGCTAGATTTTTTTGTCTGGGGTTCTTGAAGAGTAACGTTTATCAGCGGGGTAAGCCCGAAACTAGGGAGCAGTTGGTTGCACGTATACAGGATGCGTTCATAAACCTCAGAAAAGAACTTCCGCGTTTTCCTTGGCAAGACTCGATGGATCGGAGGCTCGCCGCGTGCATTGAAGGAGGGGGTCACTTTGAAGCCATTCTGCAATAAGTGCAATAGTGTATTGTATGTTTGTACTTTTTGTAAACCACAAGTGTCATTAAACAGTATCTAAGATCGCCTTTTTATTATGTTTTAATTACCCAAATGTAGAGGCCTGTATCTCGGTAACAGTTGGGAATCAGACCCATATAGATATAATACTTTCTCCTTAGAAATACCCAGAGTGAAATGGTGCATTCTTGACATTTCCTCCTAGGACAACCCTGTATATATATATATATATTATTATATTATATATATATATATTAGGGTACCACTTATTTGGGGTGTTTTTCATTTTTGGGAATTTCTATCAGGACGGGCGCATTTCTGGTGTCATTCCGTCTAAAAACATTGTGTGTAAAATATGTTTGAAATAAAATAATAATTAGAACTGCCTCAACGAGGTCAAAGTTTATACTTTTTGTCGAAAAGTTACTCATGGCGTTCTGTTATCATGTCAGTTTTCGTTTCGATAGCTGCTGTAGTTTCTGAGTTGAAAAATGATAACAGACAGACAGACGGACGGTCAGAGTCGTTGGTTTAGTCTTCCGCACTGGTGTACAGAAGACTAAAATGAGGTTTATACAGGTGTAACACGAGTTTATCCAAATATTGATACAGGCGAAAGAACATGTTATTCTAAGTAGAAAATGGGTTGGGACGAGTTTTGCCAACACTAACAGTGTTTCATTCTCTTTTTCAGTGAGTTCTGAAACGACGTGATGGCTTCGGCAACAAGATCTAAAACAGCAGTCTATCTCCTGGGGACCGTGGACCACAGCATCACAGGAAGCATGCTGCCTACGGGAAAGCAGGCGCTTCAGTACTTTTCCACCTTCACCTTGACGTCAAGAAGCCGATCAAGGAAGCAGCCGCTGAGACAGTGACCGCAGTCAAGGAATTCTGGGAGCGGTCCCGTATTCCTACGCAGAAAGACCAACGCGCAAGGGACAAAGTTCTCCGAATGTACGAGAAGTGGCGGGCTCTGAACAAGAACTCGAAACGGCGCACTGTGACCCAAATCAGGAACGAGGCCGAGTTCCTCTCATCCCTTGACCGCCTCTTCGACATCGCACACGAACAGGCGATGTCGATGATCACAATCGAAGAGGACAGGGAGTTCCTGACGGGACAAAGGGCCGAGGTGCGGCGCGGCCGCATCTCCTCCACACGTGACATGACGCTGCACGCTGAGGAGGAGCGTGCGAAGAGACAGGAAGCGGAAAGGAGCCGCCGGCAAGATGATGAAAGGGCGAACAGAGAGAGCCGAGAAGAACTCGTCGAACTGGCATCGAGCTCCAGCTCAGGTGCAAGCAGCCCGACTCGGTCACCGACACGGCGTCGTCGCCGAGAAGAGGAAGAGCTCTCTCTCCCGGGCCCGTCCACGTCGAATGCAGAAGCATCTACGACCCCTTTACCACCCAAGCGATTCCGCGCGTCGAAAAAGATGATCACCCCTGATCTCTCCGCAGCGATGGATCGGACGAAACTTACCGACCGAGGTGTTTTTTTGCTGTCGGCGGCTGCGAGGAGCTTGGGCCACGACCCTGAGGAGCTGGTCTTGAACCGCGAATCCTCCCGCCGCGACCGAGCAAAGTTCCGTGCTATGGCAGCAGCGGAAATGAAGGCAGCCTTCCATCCTACTGTGCCGCTGACCGTTCACTGGGACGGGAAAATCGTACCAGCGGCTGACGGAGGCCCTGCTGAAGATCGCCTTCCAGTTCTGGTGTCTGGGGAGAACGTCGACAAGCTTCTGGCTGTGCCCAGCCTCCCCGACGGCACCGGCCGCGCCATGGCGGAAGCCATCCTCTCTGCCCTCGAGGATTGGGACATCAAGGGACGGATCTGTGCCCTCTCTTTTGACACCACCGCCTCAAACACAGGACTCTCAGGAGGAGCTTGCTATATCATTGAGCAGAAACTCGAGAAGACAGTGCTTCATTTGGCTTGCCGCCACCACATCCACGAACTGGTGTGCGAGAAGGCATTCACGGCGTGCCTCGGTCCCTCTACTGGTCCTGACATCCTCCTGTTCAAACGATTCGCCGCCCAGTGGGACTTCATCGATCAAACCAAAGCGAAGCCCTTCGAGGATGGAACCATGCCGCAGCACCTGAAGGACGCCCGCGACGACCTGCTGATCGAATTCAGCCGCCTCCTCGACGGTCAACATCCACGTGATGACTACAGGGAACTGGAGCTCTCTGTAATTGTGCTGGGCGGTCCGAACAAGCGGGGTGCCCGGTTCGCTCGTCCCGGCGCCTTCCATCGCGCGCGCTGGATGGCAAAAGTCATCTATGCCATCAAACTGTTCCTGTTCCGGGAACAGTTTCAGATGTCGTCAGGCGAAGCGGCTGGAATCCGGCGATTCACCATCTTCGCCGTGTCCATCTACGTGACGGCCTGGTACAAAGCGCCGCTCCCGGCAACGGCCCCAGCCGCGGACCTCGCGCTGCTCAAGGCCCTCGTCTATTATCCGGACTCAGCGGTGGCCAAGGCGACGGCGACAGTCTTCGCCAGGCACCTATGGTACTTGAGCGAGCGCCTCGTCACCCTGGCCATCTTCGACGAGGGTATCGACTTGGCGACAAAGCGGGAGATGATTAAAGCGATGGAAGAAGAGGAAGGATCGGAGGATCCCCCGCGGCGTATCAATGTGGACCTGTCCACCGCCTCAATCGCCAACAATACATTGGCCAAGTTCACAACGACTACATCAAAGGAGTTCTTCAAGGTTCTGGACATCAGCACCGCCTTCCTGCTCAAGGATCCGGAGGAGTGGCGGACGGACCCAGCCTTCATCGCCGCATCCCGCCGAGTCCAGGCCCTTCAAGTTGTCAATGACTTCGCGGAGCGCGGGGTGGCGTTGATGCAGTCTTTCAACCTGGCCCTTACCAAGAGTGAAGACCAAAGGCAGTTCCTCTTACAAGTGGTCGAGAAGCACCGCTGTGACTTCCCAACCGCCCGCAAGTCCACCGTGACCTCTGCAAAGTAGGCAACAATGAGAGGGAGATGGGCGCCCATGATACCCCCCCCCCTTGAGGGGCTAATACTCGAGTTGAGGGGGACCTAGAGTTGAAAGTATGAAGTCCAGTTATATGTTTTAGGTCAAGATTAGTAGCTTGAACAAACTAGAAGTGATATTTTATTTGCTAGAGGCATAGAACATCATGATCGAAAATTTCTACTTTTCGAGAAAATATACAAACTTTGACCGTATTGAGGCAGTTCTAAATATTGTTTTATTTCAAAAATATTTTACACACGATATTTTTTGACAAAATGGAACCAGAAACGCGCCCGTCCCGATAAAAATTCAAACTTTCGAAAATAAGTGTCACCCTATATATATATATATATATATATATATATATATATATATATATATATATATATATATATATATATATATATATATAATTTGACGTAATTTTGGGACATATATCCGACAAATTCCATCATCTTAGCGAGAGAAAGAGAGAGCGCGCTAGATATATCAGGTCATCCCATAAGTAATGTCGTTTTTAACGATAGATCAAGTTTAAACTAGTCCTACTCGGTTTAAGCATAAATTTTCCGAAGGTTATATCTAAGATGAGGTCTATCGTGTTTCGCTACATACTTTACAGACCTTCACCAGTGAAGACGTTCGTTTTGCTTTATGTAAACTCAACATAAACATGGCGGTATCAGAAGAGCATATCAGGCACATAATGCTTTACGAGTTCAAAAAAGGGAATAGTGCTGCTGAAACAACGCGAAACATTCAGGAAGTTTATGGCAACGATATTCTGCATGTGAGGAAATGTCAAAGATGGTTTCAAAAGTTTAGGAATGGTGACTGCTGTTTGACAGATGCAGCACGCTCTGGACGCCCTGCTGAGTTTGATGATGACCTGCTGTTAGTCGCACTTGAAGAAGACTGTTCAACAACTGTCGAAGAATTGGCCCAGAAACTCAATTCATCCCCGTCCACCATCCATCAACATTTGCAACAACTCGGGAAAGTGCCTGTTAGGAAAATGGGTGCCACATGAATTGTCGATCGACAATCTGAGGGTGCGGGTAAACATTAGCACAGCTCTTCATTCCTGTGAACTCCAAGATCCGTTTTTGCACCGTTTAGTGACTGGTGATGAAAAGTGAATACTGTACCAGAATGTTAAGCGCCATCGACAGTGGGTTTGTGCCGGAGAACCAGCGACACCACAGCCAAAACCAAATCTTCACCCTCGGAAGGTGTTGCTTAGTGTTTGGTGGGATAAAGGTGGTGTAATACACTTTGAAACCTTACCACACAACCAAACAATCACCGCTCAAGTTTACTGTCAACAACTGGATCGATTGAACACTGCACTAAAAGAAAAGAGACCACCTTTGTTTAATCAGAAAGGAATCGTGTTCCAGCACGATAACGCACGTCCTCATACTGCTCAGATCACTTCTGCAAAAATTGAGGAGCTTGGGTGGGAAAAACTTCCATATTCTCCAGACCTTGCGCCTTCAGATTATCATCTCTTCAGGAGTCTGCAAAACTATCTTGACGAGAAACAGTATACTTCTTTAGATGACCTGCACACCAGTCTTTGTACGTTTTTTGCCTCAAAACCGTCTGAATTTTATAAACATGGCAATGAAAAGCTTGTAGGACGTTGGCAGAGTGTCACTGATTCCGATGGAAAATATATACTAGATTAAAAATGTTTTTTTTTCCTTCAAATTCCGATCTAAAAAACGACATTACTTATGGGATGACCCGATAATTTATTTTTATTTGTCTATAACCGTGTTCTCATTTTTTATGGTTGGAATATTCGCTTATTTCTCTTTTGTTTATTTTTCTTCCTATCTAAAAGGACAAATAAGAATAAAATAAGACAGACATACTATATAATAAATAAATAAATATATAAATAAATATATACATATATAAATATATATATATACATATACATATATATATATACATATACATATATATAATATATAACATAAATATATATATATACATATATATATATAATATATACATATATACACTAGAGTGTCCCAATTTTTTTTGTCCTGAAGTTTGTCATGCACACCCACTAATTTCTTCCAATCGTGAAAACATGCCGGCAAGATGAATTTCATTCGTGTTCTTTAATTTAAGGGTCCCCTCAAACCATGTGTTACTATTGCTGAACGGCTACTCTCTACCTTATACTAATTGTAGCATATTTCTTTTCAGGTTATGGATACAAGAAAGCAGGGACTGTGTGGTTGGTGCGGGGGGTGTCGCAGAATTAACACTGGAAACGCTGTGTCAACTCCCGACAGTGGGAGATGTTCTTCGACGTCTGTTGTTCTTCACTCGGAAGAAAAAAAACGTCCACGGCGGAAGCTGCCAATGTGGTAGCTGATGAGGTTATGGCGGTGTGGGCTCGGGCATCTATTCCGACCTCCCACAAGCCCAAGTGCGTCGAGAGGATCAAGGCCCTCTCCACGGACTAAGAGAAGGTTGTCAGAAACCGAAACCGTGGGGGAGAGAAGCAACTGGAGCGGGAAAAGGGATTCCAAGCCAACCTGAATACACTGTTCGAAACAGCTCATGCCAACGCCATGAAACTCATCAAAGTCCCCGAAGATCGAGACTTTCTGAATGACCAGCGAACCGTGCGGAAGATGTACATCGGAGGAGAGGACCTGGAGTTTGCTCGCAGGGCAGCGGAGCGGGAGAAACGCCGAGCAGCTGAAGAGAAGAGGAAGAGAGAAAAGCTGCGAAGAGATGGACTCACTGCAAGCAAAAGGAACGGTGAAAAGTGGGTCTTCTTCTTCTTCGGAGTCCATGGCCGAAGCATCCAATGACAATGTCCAATATTCCTCTCCTGGTCCTTCGGCTCCTCGATCCGCTCCCAAGGACGACCAAGTGTCGGCAAGGAGGATCATCCAATATCCCAATTTTGCTGCAGCCCTGGATCGAACTGGAACCTCAGTACGCCAAGCGATGCACATTGTGGCTCCAGCACTCGCTGCCGCGGGAGTTGAGTTATCCTCGGTCACCTTGTCCAAATCAAGTCTTCACCGTTCACGGCAGAAGTCCAGGAAGAACTTTTGGCAGCCGAATCAAGACCGAGTTCAATCCTGATACGCCGCTTGTCGTCCACTTTGATGCAAACTCCTCCCTGATTCGGATGGAGGGAAATCGGATCGCATACCAGTGCTGGTCAGCGGGAAGAATCTTGAGAAGTTGTTGGCGATCCCAAAAATCCCTGACAGCACGGGACAGCGGATGGCTGGAGCTGTTCTGAAGGTGCTGGACGATTGCCGCAAGTTCAACCATGGATTGCCGGTCTCTGCTTCGACACAACAGCGGCGAATACCGGTATTCACTGCGGCGCTTGTACGATTATCCAGGACCAAATGGACCGCCGCGTTCTTTTCCTGGCTTGCAGACACCACATGATGGAATTGGTAATCACCTCAGTCTTTGACCTGTTCTTCAGGTCTTCTGGCCCCGAAATTGCACTGTTCGCTCGCTTCAAATCCCAATGGGAGTTCATCGACCAGAAGCAGGCTTCTCCGTTCAACGGCGATGGCCCAAGCGACATCCTTTCGGAATGGGTGGCGTTGAAAAAAGAGCAGATTGTCCACTTCATTGAAGACCAGCTTGAAGTTGGCCACCCAAGAGACGATTACCGGAGTTCCTGATCCTCGCTCTGGTCTTCCTCGATGGTCATGGTAAACGAGATCTTCGGTACAATCGTCCTGGAGCATACCACCGGGCCAGGTGGATGGCCAAAGGTATTTACTGTCTTAAGATGTTCATCTTCCGAAGCCAATTCCACCTGACCGCTCACGAGGTCCGGTCACTACGCAGGATAAACGTCTTTGCCGTCACCATCTACCTCCAGAGGTGGTTCGAGGCTCCATTGACGGCGGACGCGCCCGTCAATGACCTGGAGCTTTGGAGGACCTAGAGCGGTACAAGGCGGTGGATCATGATGTAGGTACCGCCGCATTGACGAAATTCCGGGGCCACCTCTGGTACCTAAGCGAAGATTTAGCCGGACTCGCTATGTTCTCCTCCAAAACCACCGATGCAGAGAAGACGGCCATGCTCCAAAACTTGCACAAGAAGACCGAAAACCCAAAAGATCTGCGTCGGCTGGGGGAAAGAGTGTCTTGACCGTGAGACGGTCGGATTTGAGCACCTTGGTCACGAAAAGGACTCAAAACCTTTTCATTGCCTGAAGCTGCCGGTTCCAAAAACCCCCAAAGATCTCGAAGGATGTGCACCATCGTTGAAGTCTGTGAACGACGCGGCAGAACGGGCGGTGAAACTGGCGGAAGATTTCAACGAGGGCCTGACAAAAAACGAGGAGGAACGGCAGCTCGTGTACCAAGTCGTCGAATACCACCGCCAGCAGTTCCCCTCAGCAGACAAAAAGATCCTCTGTCCCCCGAAATGAAATGTGCCATTAGAAAGAATTTCCATTTCCTTTAATTTAGTCATTAGAAAGAATTTACATTTCATTCTTCCATTCTAGAATGATTAATGCTGAGCATTTACGTTTGTTCATATAGGGTCGAATAAACAAGGTCAATGAGGGGACCCTTCCCCTCCTAATAGGCCAATGAAATCTCGCCCAGTTTTTCCTTGCTTCAAGTGTAATTAATTAAAGGGGTGTGCGATTTGACTCTTGCAAATTTTTATTTTCACATGTGAGCTGGGACACCCTAATATACACATATAAATAATATAAATATATAAATATATATATAGATATATATATATAAATAATATATATTATAATATATATATATATATATATATAAATATATATATACATATATATATATATATATATATATATAACATATATATATATATATATATATACATATATATATACACACACACACATATATATATATACATATATATATATATATATATATATATATATACATATATATATATATATATATATATATATACATATACATACATATATAATAATAATATGCATATAATATATATTACATATATATACATATATACATACATACACACATATATATATATATATATATATATATATATATATATATATATATATACACACATAAATATATATATATTAGGGTGTCACTTAAATGCAAAGTTTGAAATTTTCATGCTGACACCCCGCGAATCTATTCCATTGGTAAAAAAACATGGTGACTGAAAAATCTTTTTATTTGAATAACTAAAAGGTCGCCCCCGCCTTCCAAAGTTTAATGCTTGCGCGGCGTCTCCATAATCGTTCATTAGATATCTATATATCTCTATATATGTGTGTGTGTGTGTGTGAATATCTGAGAAATAAAGTGAACAATACTTAACGATTCACCGTTTCTCATTTCAGCTACGTGATTTCTGGTGATGGAAACCGGAAGTGTATATACCTATTAGGGGCAGCGGTTGATGAGGTGAAAGGATGCAAGCTTCCTTCCTACAGGCAAGCATTCGGCTACTTCCTTTACCTTCACCATGAAAAGAAAATGACAATACGTGACGCGTTGAGGAAGTCACTTCGAGCAGTGATGTCCTTCTGGGAGAAAGCTCACATTCCAACCAGACTCGAGACACACTGCGTCAGCAAACTGGATAAAGTCTTCGAGGAGTGGAAAGGACTCAAAAAACACGCCTCAAGGACGAGCGATTCACACAGACGAAAGAAAAAGAATTCATTGAACGCCTCGATCGTCTCTTTGACATCGCCCACGCTGATTGTGAGAAATTGGTCAAGTACCCAGAGGATTGGGAGTTCCTTCAGCAGCAGCGCCAGAAAGGACGTCCAGGTTCAATGGCAGGTTTGGACATGACCCATCAGCGCCAAGTCAAAGATTGTACTCGACGTCGGGAGGAAGAGGAGAAACGAAGAAAGCGATCAGCAGCTGAAATGGAGGCAGTATCCAACGAAGCGGTTTTGGAGTCCTCATCCTCCAGCTCAGATGATAGCGAAGAAAAAGGAGCATGTGGTGGTTCATTAGCGTCTAAACAAAGAGCAACGAAGAACATCATGACATCGGAATTAGCGGCAGCGCTTGATCGCACGCAACTCTCGTCAAGAAAGGCCACATATCTGCTGTTTGAGGCAGCTTCCAGCTTAGGGCATGATGCTAGCGACTACATCAATCGTGGATCCATTCATCGTCAGTGAAAAATTCCGTACCCTTAAGGCTCGGCAACTGAAGAGCGAGTTCCAAGGCAATAGTCCGTTGACTGTTCACTGGGACGGAAAACTCATGCAAGATCTGACGTCACGAGAATATTTGACCGCTTACCTATTCTTGTATCTGGCTCCGGGACAGAGCAGCTCCTCGGGGTGCCAAAACTTCTGTCAGGAACCGCGCTGGCACAAACAAATGCCATCATAGATTGCCTGAATGAATGGGGAGTGACCGATCATGTCAAATCTATGTGTTTCAACACAACCGCGACAAACACAGGCCACCGTGGAGGAACTTGTGTTCTTCTGGAAGAAAAAGTTGGACGTGACCTGTTACACTGCGCGTGCAGACACCATGTACTGGAGTTGGTGCTACAGGCGGCATTCGCAGCATCGCTAGATTCAGTATCTACCGGTCCAGAAATTCTGTTTTTCAAGCGCTTCCATGATTATTGGACCCGCATTGACCAGCAACAGTTCCAAACTGCGGACACAGATGCGTTCACCAAAGCAGCTATTTTTAAGAATAGAACGGAGCTCATTGAGTTTGCAAAATCACAAGCACTTCAAGTTCGTGATGATTATCAGGAATTCCTCGATCTTTCCGTTATCTTTCTTGGAGGAGTTCCATACAAGGGACTAAACTTCCGCGCCCCTGGTGCTATGCACCGGGCGAGATGGATGGCTAAGGGGCTCTATGCCATCAAGATCTGGCTCTTCCGAAGACAGTTTAAACTGACGAACACTGAGGAACGCGGAATTCGAGATATCTGCCTCTTTTCTGTTCTAGTTTACATGAAAGCGTGGGCAACAGCTCATCTGTCCATCGAAGCTCCGCTGAATGATTGGGAATTGATGAGGACGCTCCTTCGATACCCGCACAAGAAGATCTCTGATGGTACCACCAAGAAGCTGTCTGCGCACCTGTGGTACCATTCGGAGGAGGCAGTGGGTCTGGCGTTCTTTGATGAGAGGATATCGATGGAAGTGAAGTGCAGCATGGTTGCAGCGTTAGATCAAGAAGCCCTCACATGCCGCCAAAACGACCTTTGGTTCTTGATACTATGTTCCTCAGTGACAGCAAAGGACTGGAGCAACTGATCACAAAGAACACCCGAGGATTCTTCTCAAAACTTCAGTTGCCAGATTGCTTTCTGCTCCACCATCCCAGTTCATGGACGTCAAACTCTGAATACATGCAAGCTCGGGATGTGGTCTCCAAACTTGCAGTGGTGAACGACAGAGCAGAACGGGCCGTGGCTCTGGTGAAGGAGCTGAACGGAAAGTTGACAGTGAAAGAAGAACAGCTCCAGTTCTCGTTCAAGTTGTCACTGACCACAGAAAGCAACACCCAGCTCCGAACAAATCAGCATTAGTGAGGACGCGAAAGAACTAATCACTGATCAGCGTATGAGCACCAATTATTCTGCTACTGATATGTATTTTATTTCTCAAAGTTTTGCTTTTGTTGCTTCTCCATTTTGTACCATTATTCGCCAAATTATGTCTTCTATTTTGATTATATAATAAACTGTTTGTATTCTTTGCGTTTTTAAGTGTCTTACTTTCGTTATTTCACCAAATTGCCTTGTTTTTTATTATCTGGTTCGGCCCAAGCTGTGAACACTGAACAGCTTGTTGACGTCAACAAATGGGTCTTGTTTTCAGTGACGAGGGCGACCTTTAAATGATGACCAATCAGGACCAAATTTCTCTTCCGTATGTTTACACCAAATGGAACAATTTTAGGGGGTGTCATAGGAAAATATCCATCGTTTAATTTTCCCCCTATTACCTAGTGACACCCTAATATATATATATATATATATATATATATATATATATATATATATATATATATACATATAAATATATATATATATATATATATTATATATATATAAATATATATATATATATACACATATATAAATATATATATATACATATATAAAATATATATATATATATACATATAAATAATACATATATATATATATAAATATATATATATATATATATATATATATATATATATATATATATATAAATATATACATATACATATATAAATATACACACATAAATATATATATATATATATATATATATATATACATTCAACTGCAAAGAACACGCAGTATAAATAACGTAAGAACGACGCTTGTATAGGAGATATTCCGTCTTGCGCGGAATATCTCCTATACAAGCGTCGTTCTTTACGTTATTTATACTGCGTGTTCTTTGCAGTTGAATGTATATAATGTTACGGCATGCGAGAGGTGCCCCCTTGGGGCATTGGTTTCTGCGAGTATGTAGAGGAATTACGGCATTTGGAAGAGTGAAGACCATGGTGTAGTGGTATCGCGTCTGACCGGCAATCGGAAGATCCCGGGTTCGATTCCCAGGTG
>JAJOZX010004427.1:277500-377500 GCA_023014485.1 Bathynomus jamesi
ACACTTGTGTTGAGCTGTGGGATCTATCCCCAGAAAGCCTTAATTTTACTACCTTAAACTATACCCTTTCTATCAACATATGCGTCTAATCGATTTTTAAACATGTTTATAGACGTGCTACTAATTACTTCTACCGGCAAACTATTCCAGCTATTTACTATTCTATGCGTAAAAAGTTTTTCGCAACTACTGTCTCGAACCTTCTACTTGTCAACTTACACCCGTTATTTCTAGTCCTATTATATTGAGATATTTCGAAAAAGCTATCTCTATCTACGTTATCGAACCCATTCATAATTTTGAAAACCTGGATTAGATCACCCCTTAACCTCCTGGTCTCGAGTGTTGTCAATTTTAACTCCTTAAGCCTATCCTCGTACGACTTTGACCTAAGCGACGGAATCATCTTAGTTGCTCGTCTTTGAACTCTTTCGATTTTATCTATATCTTTGCGCATATACGGATTCCAAAATTGGACCGCGTACTCCAAATGGGGTCTAACTAATGATTTATAAAGTGGAACTATAATATCGCGCGATTTGTACTCAAAATTTCGAGCTATAAAACCTAACACTTTGTTCGCCTTATTGACCGCTGCTGTACTTTGTTTCGCTACTTTTAAATCACCAGTGACTATAACTCCTAAATCTTTTTCCTGCTCTACGCTTGTTAAATCTTTCCCTGACATACTATACGCAAATTTACCGTTACGCGAACCTATATGCAAAATTTTGCACTTATCAACGTTAAATCTCATTTGCCATGTGACTGACCAATCAACGATTTTATTCAGATCTTCCTGAATTTTACCTCTATCTTCGTCATTAATCGCCCTACCACCCAGCTTCGTGTCATCCGCAAACTTTGAAACTGTACTGACTAGGCCGACATCTAAATCGTTAATATATATAAGAAAAAGCAAGGGGCCCAATACAGAACCCTGAGGAACGCCACTCGCTACATTAGCCCAGCACGACTCCGCTCCATCAACGACCACCCTCTGTTTCCTGCCTCGCAACCACTCTTCTAGCCAATTTATTACTACAAATAAATAAATATATATATATATATATATAATAAATAATAATATATATATATATATATATATATATATATATATATATATATATATATATATAATACATAATATATATATATATATATAATAAATAAATATATATTATATATATATAATAAATCAATATATATATAACAGGGTGTCTCAAAAGTCACTATATGTTTTGAAAAATAGTGGGAATTACGAAAAACTGGTTTGACATGAAAAATATATTTATTTCAAAGTAAGTGCCACAAAGAATTAGTGCTATTTATTTATCTGTCTCCACATGGCGACCATCAGTGTCTCTACAGAGCTCAAAGCGATAAGTTGTTTCCCGGAACACACTTTCCAGCATTTGAGGTATTTTCTGAACTGCATCGGTAATACGATTTCGAAGTTCGGCTACATCACTAATTCTTCTACCAGTGTACACCTTAGACTTAATGAAACCCCAGGCGAAAAAATCTAATGGTGTTAAATCGGGTGAACGTGCTGCCCATGGTTGTGTTCCTCCACGACCAATCCAGCGACCGGGGAAGCGTCTGTCAAGATAATCACGTACAATTATTGCATAATGGCACGGTGCTCCATCCTGCTGAAAAACTACTGTGTCAAGAATGCCATCTGCAAGAAGTTGAGGTTCGAGGAATTGTTCAAGCATGTCAAGATAATAAACCAATTAACTTTTTTTAAATACACAAATTTGCACCAGAAGTACATATCTTTATGCCAGCATAGCATTTTTAAAAAAAACATCTAATGTCACCGAAATAGATAGTGACTTTTGAGACACCCTGTATAATAAATAAATAAATAAATAAATATATATATATCATAAATAAATATATATATATAATAAATATATATATATATATATATATATATGTAATAAATAAATATATATATATATATAATAATAAATAAATATTATATATATATATATAACAGGAAGGAGTGCATTTTGCAAATTTTTGGAACAGTTTCTACGGCAGGAGGGACTTGTTCCTCGAAGATGGACTTCATCTTAATGAAGTTGGAGCTGCGCGTTTAGGAAGACTATTTCATAATACTGTCTCTTCTTTTCAGGCTGCCGTAACTCGAACGGTCCCAGCGTAAATTCCACAAATTTCCCCCGCGCTCGCGAAGGTGTCGCAATTACAAACAATTTGAAGGTTCTATCCTTAAATGCTCGTAGCCTACGAAATAAAATAAACGAATTTTTTTCCTTAATTGCTTGTAAAGACTATGATTTAATTGCGATAAATGAATCGTGGCTTAACACTGAAACACGTGACTTTGTAGGGGAATATAAAATTAAAGGTTATAGACTTTTTGTTAAAAACAGAATAGGTAGGCGAGGAGGCGGTGTTATGTTGTATATCAAAGATAATATTGCGAACGTTATAGAAGTAAAGCACTCAATTCCAGAACCGATAGATTCGACTATAGCAGAACTTAAATTGAACGATTTCAAACTTCTTGTTGCGGTTATATATAGGCCCCCAAATCAAACAGCTGATACGGACGAAGCGTTATATCGTGAACTAAAGAGAATAATCGGTAGTGAGCAGGCTTTACTTATGGGTGACTTTAATTGCGCCAACGTGAATTACGATACAATGCAGGGAGACGCGGAAGGTAATCGTTTAGTTAATTTTCTCGAGGAGAGCTTTCTTATTCAAAAGGTTGGGGAACCTACGAGGTTGGACAGTATTTTAGATTTAGTAATAACTACGGATGATAGGCTAATTACTGATCTTCAAGTAATAGAACCGTTGAGCAATAGCGATCACAATATGGTAGAGTTTGTCCTCTCAGTAAGTCACTCGAAACCAACTAACTCGACTAAAATTCCTAACTTCCAGCACGCAGACTTTAGTAAATTTCGAAATAAATTTTCACACGTCAATTGGGAAAACGTAATGGGGAACTCCAACGCAAAACTAATGTGGGAATCGTTCGTAACGGTATTTAGGACTATAAATGAGGAATGTGTACCGTACAAAATTAAGCGTGCGAAAGTAAACAAGCCCTTGTGGTTTACTTCTAGAGTACGAGACATTACAAAGAGTAGAGATAGGGCTTATAGGCAACATAAGTGCGATAAAGACAATTTGTTGTTACGAAAGAACTACATATCTCTGAGGCGTGAAGCGAAAAGTGTAATAAAAAAGTCCAAGCGCGAATTTGAAATCTCCATAGCTCGTGACGGTAAAGAAAACCCCAAGCGATTCTTTCAATACGTCAATAATAGAAATCCAGTAAAAGTGTCTTAGGTCCATTGAAAAATGTAAATGGAGATCTAGTCTCTGAAAACAAGGAAATGGCTACCTTGCTAAACGAATTTTTTACGTCAGTTTTTACTATAGAAGATGTAACGAATATCCCTACGGTCATAGACATAATACCTTTCGATAATGGTAATATTTTGGATAATATTGTCGTTAGTGAAGGGGAAGTAATGCGCTATTTATAAAATGAAAACGCGTAAATCACCGGGGCCGGATTCCATATATCCCATACAACTAAAAGAATTAAAAGATAGCATTGTTGTGCCGCTAGCAAAGATTTTTAATGCGTCTATTTCTCAGGGGTCCGTACCAGATAATTTCAAGTTAGCAAACGTAACACCTATCTTTAAGAAAGGCGATAAAGGTGCGGCTGGAAATTATAGGCCAATCAGTTTAACGTCTGTTGTAGGTAAGCTACTGGAATCAATAATTAGGGATCGTATAGTCGAACACTTAGAAGTGCATAATCTGGTTAGAAATACGCAGCACGGTTTATGATAGTGACAAGGAGCACCATCATGTTGATAGACGACGGGGATAGGATTGTTAGTACCGTCGTCTATCAGCATGATGGTGCTCCTTGTCACTATGCCAAAATTGTTCAGGATTATCTAAATGGACGTTTTCCAAATCGCTGGATCGAACGCGGAAGCAACAGACCTTGGCCAGCGAGATCACCAGATTTAGCCCCTTCAGATTTCTTTGCATGGGGCTTTATCAAATCGCACGTCTATCAGACGAAGATTACGAGTCTTGAAAACTTACGTACACGTATACGAACTGCTGCAGATAACAACCCCGCAAATGCTCCAGAATGTGTTTAGAAATGCTGCGGAACGGTTTGAGCTGTGCAGGGATACTGATGGGCGTCACGTCGAATCCTACTCTTAATTATTTAATAAATATTACCACTTTATCATTTTATGATTGAATTCCATATAATTTCCAAGTGCTTCACAAAAATAGATCCTGACTTTATGTACACCCTGTATATTTAACGTTTTGACAATTATATGTTTCGTATATCTTATATTATTTTTTATTTTTGTTTTTTTTTATCATTCCAATGTATATTTCTTCGTCTGAATAAACAGAATGCTGTAATGGTGTTTCATTTATTTCAGATTAAATGTATTTCTTTTATTGTTAAAATAATTAGTTCTCTTGTTTAATAACTTCAAGGAGAAAGTTCACTTGCTTTGGTAACGCGTGTGAATTAAAATAAATGGTGCTAGCTGACAACTATCCTCATGTAAATAAAAATTAAAATAAATGGTGGTATTTGGCAACTCTCCATAATATAAATAAAAAATAAATAAATGGTGGTATCTAACAACTCACCCTATTAATGTATACCTGAACATTAAGATAAAAAGTGGTATTTGGCAACTCAACCTACCTCTATATAAGGCCTGCTTGGCTTCAGAAGGAGCATACTTCTCCTCCAAAGACCTCCTCCGTCTCTCCTTTCTCTTCCTCTTAGGTTAAGGCAACCCCTTTGGGGGGAGGTCATCCTCCCTCCTCCCCCCTTTGCAACATTGATCATTATCTCTGCAACATTGTCCATTTTGCGCCCATGCTACTCACGAGGGTAAAGCCCTTACATCGAAGGAAGATGCATTCCCCCATTGGCCACAGAGGGACGCGCCCTATAGCTCCAGACAAAGCAAAGGGATATATATATTATCTATCAGTGGCGACGGAGGGGGGTGGTCAGGGGGTCAGGCAGCCTGACCCGCTATTTCTCCTGCTAGGGACTTAAAACACGAACATAAACTAACAATACACAATCCATCTCTTGTCAAGTTGTCAGGATAAAAATTTCCATCCATTCATCTATCATCTAAACCAGTGGTTCCCAACCTTTTCACCACAAAGGACTCCTTTTATTTTTATTTTTTTCCCACGGACCCCCATGTTTTTGAAAGATTCCGTCTACCAAACAAACTGTTTTTATTAACTAATAATTAACTCGGTTCTCTCATTTTTCACTATCAAATAAAGGACATATAAGAGACTATGCAATTAAAATACAGCGTATTAAAAAAAGTATTAATAATTCCAGCCAAGAGCAAGGAAACTTGAAATTTTAGCCTGAGCGCCCTTATCTTGGATAAATGTACGATTTCCATTGGAACCTCTCGAAATATTGAAAGCTCACGGACCCACAGTACTACCTTCGCGGACCCCCAGGGGTCCGGGGACCCCAGGTTGGGAACCACTGATCTAAACCCCATTTCCCCAGCAGGAAGAGAGGGAAGATATGTGGATACAAATTTTTGAGTCAGATATCTTTACTTTATAAAACATGTTATAATGACCATGTTAGGATTTATAAATAAGGTTATATAGCTATTTGCATATACACTGTAACTGTACATAAAGTTCATTACTGTATTATTATGCATCTTCTCAACTAACAAAGCCTTACAACTCGCATAAAAATGCACAATTCCAAGTCTTGTCAGGCAAACAATTTTAAGCCTGACGTCTCTTTGAAACATGTCATGATGTAAATCTTGATTTATTTATAATCTTATAAAGTCATTTGGATATTCACTATACGTAAAGTTAAATAGTATTTTAATTGATTTATTACTTTGTATCCACCAAATAACCAAGTTTTTAATGTTTGAAGGCAGGCAAATTCGTTTCTGCGTCAGGCAAATGTCCAAAATGCTGCGCTGAATTGCCAAATTTTTTTTTTTTTAAACTCAATCTTGTTTTCACTAATATGCATATTATATACTTTATAAGGTGGGTTGGATGGAAAATAATTGTCCAAGTTACTTAACATTCAAAAATTAATTTACTTCAAGTAAAAATTTGGTGAAATAACTAATTAATAACCTAATTGCTGTTGGTATGACGTCAACGCGTTGCATGCGAGGTGGTACGACCTTGACTTAGAAATGTAACAGCTTTGAAGGAATGATTTGAATGTATTCAGGAGTTCTCATTTTTTGAGCTGTTGAATTCATTAATGTCTGCAGTATATAAAGAAAATTTCCCCAAAAACTCAATACAAGCACTTGAATACAAGTACAGTAATCTGTTTAACGTAAAAGCTTTAACGTCAGAACTAAAATACATCTATCAAGACTCCGATTTTTGTCAGTGCAAATTTGCAAAAGAAATTTTAAAGCTTTCTCTTGACCTTGGACTTACAACAGCCTTACCTGAAACGAGCAAATTAATTCGGCTACTTTTAACAATCCCTGTAACCAGTGTGTCAAAGGAAAAGTTTTTCAACGCTTAACAGAATAAAGACGTACCTACGGAATACCATGTTAGAGGAAAGGCTGTCTAGTTTAGCAAGAATTGCCATTGAGAAAGAAATTGTAATATCGCTCGAGAAGAATAAAATGTTGCACGACAAAGTAATTGAAGAATTTGTATTAAAACCACGAAGATTGGAGTTCATGTATAAATAAATAAATAAAGGCGGTTTTATTTCCTAAATTTATGCCAGTTAAAAATATTCTAATTATCATACATAATACATATCAGCGAAACAAGTATCAAATTTTATATATATATATATATATATATATATATATATATATATTATAATGATACACACAGACCGTACATGGAACAAGGAACTCTTCTGGGATAATTAAATCAACTAGTCCGAATAAGTAACTTGTTCCATGCACGGTCTGTGTGTATCATAAAAAACTCAGGGTTCAAAAGTCAGGTTACATAGGGAAATACTGTATTATGTAATGATACAAGGGAATAGTCACATCACATGTTCGATATGGCCACCGATAACGGCAATCACTTGTGCAGACAGCTAGGAATATCACATCAATGCGCTCCTCCTTCGATAACATCTCATAACTCATTTACCTGCAAAGAAACAGAAAAGCCCTATGTAACCTGACTTTTGAATCACCCTGTATATATATATATATATATATATATATATATATATATATATATATATATACACACGAGGGTCACTCGATATATTTTGCCTCACCTTTTTTTTTTTTCCAAGTTTCTTTGTAAGTTCAAAAATTTTGTACACAAGTAGTTACATACCTTTTTAACAAGTTTTTATTTTTCCACATAGTCTCCATCCTTTTCTACGGCTTTCCTCCACCTCAAAACAAGTGCCTTTATTCCTTGCTAGTAAAAGTCCGTTGGGTTCCGCTGGAACCACCTCTTAACCTACTCAACAACCTCATCATTACTCTGAAACTTTCTTCCACGAATAACATCCATCATTGACCCAATAGGGCATATCATACTTTTCCGAGTCCGAATTTCACTCTGGCTAATATGTATTTTTATGTAAAATTTAATTCTAAGATGGATTTCTTTTCTGCAACTTTTCACAAAAATCGCGTTATCATGTTCAAAATTGCGGTTTTCTGTTCTATGTTGAAATACCGAATATTCAATTCAACACAACCTCATAATTTTAACCCTTTGTCGTAATTTGTTACGATTTAGACGCATTAACTTTACTTAACTCTTACACAAGTTTAATACAAACATACGTAAGAAAAAAATCTACTCCACTTGAATCTTTGTAACCATTTGGACGCAGAAGGCGAAGTTCAACATTCTCTCAATAGATGGCTCTGAGCAATTACGCCAGTTATAATTGTGAAGTAGAAGTGAGTGGACGCCATTTTTTTCGTAAGTGTTTTTTGCAATTTTCCTAAGTTAATCACCATTATTATATTTGTTTTGACTATAATTTCATTCAAGAAGTATTAAGGAAGCTCCCTGTTTACTTTAAGTAATATTTTTAATAACTGTGACGAAAACTTTATTCAAAATTCGCTTCGAAATGGACAAGTTTTCATAGGGTAAATTTCTGTCTATGATAACACGTGTCCAATTGGATACATGAAATGAATTTTTCATTACGATTGTTTTTATGTACTATTATATATATATATATATATATATATATATATATATATATATATTAGTGTGGACCAAAATGGGGGGTAAATTATAAAGTTGAAGAAATCCTTGTTCCACATTAATGCCCTTGTTCCTTTGGACCAGATAGACATGTCAGCAAAATTTTGGTCAAATATGAGAATATTTAGGGGTCCCGAGATTTAATGACTTATAAAAATTTTCCAATGAATAGGCGCGCTTAGAACATCAATGATCAACTCAACTCTTGAGTTGCAACTTATGAAAAAATTTCTTCTTATTTAAGAAATTTTTGGTGTTAATAGAGTACAAAACAATCTTAGATCATTATTTCAGAGAAAATTATTAATAAGGAAAACAAAAATTTTGGATAAAATATATTATCCTTAATTGGTCAACTCTAAATTAAAGGCTTTGCCTAATTGGCTTGAACCTTTTAGTTATCCTTTTTATCTCCTAATTTAACTGGTATATTTTACTATTTCAGAAATTTAATTTTTTAAACTAAAAATGGCTACTCGTTCTAAAACTAAAGTTTGGCTCATTGGCCATTTATATAAAGATATACTTTGTTGCCGCTTACCTACAAAACTGCAAGTTTTGCAAAAATATTTCTTCCATCAAAAAGAGGAAAAATTGGGACGAAGATCCATTAATCTTTGCTTAGATGAAGTGATGACCTACTGGGAGAAAGCCAGGATTCCCACAATGCGTAGAGACAGTGCCATCCGAAAGATTGACTCTTTAATAAGCTGTTATGATAAATTGATGAAAAACAGAAAAAGGCCCGAGGAAAAATGCCGTATTGAAGAAGCTATGTTTAAAGATGAAATTAAGGCTGAAATTCTTGATATTGGTCACTCTAATGCCCTTTTGTACAGAGCTGGGCACTTCCGCAAACCGCAAATTCCGCAATTGCGGAAGTATGTTTTTCGTTTGCGGATTTGCGTTTGCGGCAAAGTCATCGCAAATTAGTGAATTTGCGTTTGCGGATTTGCGGAAGTGAACTCAAAATCACTTCCGCAAACGCAAATCCGCAAACGCAAATTCACTAATTTGCGATGACTTTGCCGCAAACGCAAATCCGCAAACGAAAAACATCTTCCGCACTTGCGGAATTTGCGGTTTGCGGAAGTGCCCAGCTCTGCCTTTCAAATGAAGAAGACAAGCTTTTCTACTTAAGCCAGCAAGAAGATCCTACACAAAGTAGCATGGGTACAGTAGACCAAATTCTTGCAAAAAGAGAGAAAAGAAGCCTTCATCGTGAAGAATTAGTGTGTGAAAGAGCCCTCAAAGAGCAGAAGCGATCTAAAAGATCATTCTTGCCTGCCAATAGAGATGATTTCACATCGTCATCATCATCATCAACTAATGACGACAACCTTGAAATGAATTTTCAAGGTCCCTCTGAAGAGCAATTTAAAAAGAAAATGTTGGCTCCTAAAAAGTCAAAGCCTATTGACAAAAATGTTGTAGCAGCCTATGATAGAATGAATCTTTCCAATCGAGATGCAGCTATGTCTTATGCTGTTGTTGCTCAGTCTTTGGGCCATAATTTGGAAAACATTACAGTGTCAAAATCTACTATGCTTCGAACTCGTCAAAAGTTACGCAAAGAAATAGCAACAGAATATCAAGAGCAAGCATTTTGTCCTGGAGAGCCTTTTAAAAGAAAAAAGGATTTCTGATTTTGTTACTTCAAGGACTAAATCTCTTTTTGATGCTCTACATCTCAATTCTCTCTTCACTGAAAATTCTGCATCAACATGGGGAATAGATCCTGAGTACCAAAGAGGCTGTGCTAGAGTTCGTGCCCTTAGAGTGACAAATGACACAGCTGAGCGGGGTATTGCATTGATTGAAAAATTTAATCAAGCAGTGACAACTAAAGAAGAGGACAAACAATACCTGCTCAAAACAGTTTTCAAGAATCGTAAAGAATTTCCAACAAAAAATAAAGCAGAACTTATAAAAATGAGGAAAAACTAATTTTTTCAGCATTAAAAGGAAAATTGCAATTTTCTCGGGACCCCTAAAACTTGACGTAGAGGGTTCAAATTTGGTAATTTGATTAAAGTAAGCAAAAGGAATAACATTACTCATGTGGAACAAAGATTTTTAAACCTTCATTTTTTTGGTCCACACTAATATATATATATAAATATATATGAGAGAGAGAGAGAGAGAGAGAGTTACAAGGAGTTACAAGGAAAAGAAGTACCTCAAAAGGCCTTGCGGCCCATACCGAGGAGGTACCAATGGCAACGGGTGCCAGGGAAAATTTGTAAAAATTTATTTGTCTTTCAACTATCCTAGCAGTAGTAGAAAACTGGATAGAAAAGTAGAAGGCTCTCTCCCCACCCTCCCTGCCAGAGGCAGGTACGGAAAAAGGTTGAAGAAAATACCTTGACCCTGGAAAAGTAGCCAAGGAAATTTTACAGGAAAGTGGAGAATATATAAATAGCTCTATATTTAGCTTGCTCACAGAGACACCGAGCAAACGAACTCCTGCAGAGTTTTCTGAGGTTTTAATCTTAAACTATGAGTGTGTTCAGTACTTTGTCTAGCCTATTTTTAAACAGATTTACACTTTGACTGGAAACAACCTCTGAGGGAAGTTGGTTCCAGATATCAACCATTCTATAGGAAAAGAAACCTCCGCAGACTGAGGTCCTAAATGTCTTTACACACTCAAATAGTGTGCAAGATTTCGTCTAACCTTTTCTTGAACTGATCCACAGAGGAACTGTTCACAACTTCCGAAGGTAACCTGTTCCATGTGTCACAGATCTTATACGTAAAGTAATTCCCACACACACTAGTCCTAAACCGTTTCAAATCCAACTTCCAACCATTGTTGCGAGTTGGGTTATCATTTAAACTAAACATACTTCTAAAATCGACATCGTTGAACCCTCGTAAGAGCTTGAAAACCTCGATCAGTTGACCGCGCAGCCTCCGAGTTTCAAGCGAAAACAAGTTCAGGGCGCGTAACCGTCGATTGTAGCCCATATGCCTAACCGAAGGGATTAACTTTGTGGCCCTCGCCTGCACTCGCTCCAGCCTCTCAATATCTTTCCTGAGGGTGGGCGACCAGAACTGCACAGCATACTCCAGGTACGGCCGAACAAGGGAATTGTACAGTGAGAGCACAATCTCCTTGTTCCGAAACTGAAATTGCCTCCTGATATAACCCAATAGTTTCTGGGCTTTCTTTTCCACCTCTACACACTTTCGTAAACTTAAGGTCGCTGCTAATTAGCACACCCAAGTCCTTTTCTAAATCAGTCACCTCGATATTACTGCCCAACATCGAGTAGTCCGACTTGGGATTGGCGTAGCCAATGTGCATCACTTTGCATTTACCCAAGTTAAACGGCATTTGCCATTTTTCGGACACTCTCCTATCCTACCTAGGTCCGCACGCAGTTCCTCGATCACTTCGGGCGTCCCAACATTGGCCCCAAGCTTGGTGTCATCAGCGAATTTGGCGATCCGACTGACGATGCCACCGTCGATATCATTTATGTAAATGGTAAACAACAGTGGCCCCAAAACGGAACCCTGAGGAACCCCACTAGTGACCGAGGCCCAACCCGAACTAGCCCCTTTAATTACCACCCTCTGCCGCCTATTCCTCAGCCAGTTTTCAATCCACCTACCTATTTCCCCACCGATACCCAGCGCGCGCACTTTCGCCATTAGCCGGCGGTGAGGTACCTTATCAAAGGCTTTCTGAAAGTCGAGATAAAGTATATCAATCGCCCTACTCTTATCGTACTCACTCAACATGACGTGGAAAAACTCGAGCAAGTTGGTGGGACACGACCTATGCCGTCTAAACCCATGTTGGGAGTCCCCAAGCAGCTTGTAGGAGTCCAAATGGTCAATGATTCTATCAGCTATTATCCTTTCTAATAATTTACCTACAACTGAAGTGAGACTAATAGGACGATAGTTCCCTGGACTTTCGTGATCCCCTTTCTTAAAGATAGGGGTCACGTTGGCCTCCCTCCAGTCACCAGGCACCTGGCCCATCACCAACGATTTGTTGAAGACTGTAGCCAGGTGGGGAGCCACCTGGTCGCGCACTTCTCGCAAAACACTGGGGAGAAACTGGTCTGGCCCAGGAGCCTTAAACGCGCTCAGTTTGTCTATTCTATGAGCAACGACTGTCGCGGTACATCTAACACTATCCAGGCCAGCACCTTCGTGCCTCACAGCTGGCTCGGGGATGACGCGGGTATCCTCCCTGGTGAACACTCCCGCAAAGTACTCATTAAGCACATTAGCGATGTCCGCGTCGGAGGTCCGCAGAACGCCGCTTCCGTCCTTTAAAGACCTATCATGCTTCTAATGGGCTTTCTACTATTAACATAACTGAAGAACTCCTTAGGGTTCCCCTTGCAGAGGCTTGCCACCCGTAGTTCTTCGTTACGTTTCGCTAGCCTAACCTTCGCCTTCACTTCCTACACAGGCGGACATACGCTAAAGTGTTCTCATGGGAACGATTGGCCTTCGCCCTCCTATACGCTACTTTCCTATTTCGGATAGCCGAGGCGATGTCACGATTGAACCACTTAGGCTGCGTTGAAGCAGGGGTGACCGGTTTTGAGGGTATGGCAGCAGACTGCAGCACCATAAACTCGTCCCGGAATGCACACCACACTACCTCAACATCGCCGCCGACCTCTAACCCCATATCTCCTACGCTATCCCTGAGGCTAACAAAGTTCGCCCGCCGAGATCGAGCTTACTGCCTCTCGAGTTACTACGCTTCACCCGAGGGACGCACACACGGAACCTAATAAGACTGTGATCACTCCCCCCAACGATTCGTCAACGGTGAGGCCAGTGACGAGGTTGTCTTCGGTCGTGAACACTAACCAGAACGCTTTCGCCTCGTGTAGGCTCGTTGACCCACTGAGTGAGGAAGTTCTCATCACAGCAAAGTCAACTAGCCTCCTCCCTTCACATCGGCTCCTGTTTTCCCATTCTTTATGCCGCGACAGTTGAAGTCCTCCTAAAACTACACACACCCTATCCCCTAGCAGGCTACTGAGGTTCGGTGTACAGGGCTGTATCGTCCTCGAGAGGAGATGCGGAGGTCTGTACACCAAGATTAACCTAGTTCGTCCCTCCCACGTTCAGATCGACGCAGCAGCTCCCGTTCCGACCGGAACTGGCAGTCAACCGGACTCACGTCCCTCACGTATATTAGTACCCCACCCCCCTCCCCACGGGTGCGGTTCTTTGCGAAACATTCTATACCCGGGAATTTCGAACTCCCCAACGTAGTCCCTACGATCAGTATGAATCCAGGACTCGGTGATAGCAACGATATCCTGGTATCTGATGCTAAGAGCGCCCGTAGCTCGCGAAACTTGTTCCTAATTGACCTAGCATTAAAAAGCATTGCACAGGAGGAGAGAGAGAGAGAGAGAGAGAGAGAGAGGAGAGAGAGAGAGAGAGTTACAAGGAGTTACAAGGAAAAGTACCTCAAAAGGCCTTGCGGCCCATACCGAGGAGGTACCAATGGCAACGGGTGCCAGGGAAAATTTTTCTTTCAACTATGCTAGCAGTAGTAGAAAACTGGATACAAAAGTAGAAGGCTCTCTCCCCACCCTCCGCTCCCTCCCTGCCAAGGCAGGTACGGAAAGAGGTTGAAGAAAATACCTTGACCCTGGAAAAGTAGCCAAGAAATTTTACAAAAGTGGAGAATATAAAAATAGCTCGATATTTACCTTGCTCACAGAGACCCGTGCAAGCGAACTCCTGCAGAGTTTTCTTATGTTTTAATCTTAAACTATCAACGTGTTAAAGTAATTCCCACATATACTAGTCCTAAATCGTTTTCAAATCCAACTTCTAACCATTGTTGCGAGTTGGGTTATCATTTGAACTAAACATGCTTCTAAAATCGACATCTTTGAACCCGCGTCACGTAAGCGTCGATTGTAGCCCATATGCCTAACGAAAGGGATTAACTTTGTGGCATTTTTCGCCAGTTTCCAATCCACCTACCTACTTCCCCACCAATACCCACGCGCGCACTTCGGCCATTAGCCGGCGGTGAGGTACCTTATCAAAGCCTTCTAATCATCGCCCTACTCTTATCATACTCACTCAACATGACGTAGAAAAACTCGAGCATGATGGTGAGACACACCTATGCCATCTAAACCCATGTTGGAGTCCCCAAGTAGCTTGTAAGAATCCAAATGGTCAACAATCCTACTCGCTATTATCCCCTCTAAATATTTACCTACAACTGAAGTTAAATGGTGTTATTTATAGAGGTTCCAAGCCTCTCTTCCCACGCATGAGATAGCAGTAGCGTCCTAATCGTAACAGTAAGAAAAAACAATACTAAAAGTTTTTCTTTTTTTCTGCAGTCAGAGGAGAACATCCCTAACCTAAGCTAAAAGGACAGAGTGGGATGGGAAGGGGTCCTAGTAACCCACGGGACAGGTTTGTACAACAGACTTCACCCGCCCTCCCGAAAGAGAGAGAACCTAAAGAATTGGCAGCCAATTTCTCTAGAATCCCACGACTCGGACCGGAGGGCTGTCACACCCCAAGTATAAAGTTTACTACACCCAAAGGAACGTGCATAACCTTTATACCCCCTAGAGAGAGGAGAGAGTACAAGTTTTACAAGGAAAAGGAGTACCTCAAAAGGCCTTGCGGCCCATACCGAGGAGGTACCAATGGCAACGGGTGCCAGGAAAATTTTGTCTTTCAAACTATGCTAGCAGTAGTAGAAAACTGGATAGAAAAGTAGAAGGCTCTCTCCCCACCCTCCGCTCCCTCCCTGCCAGAGGCAGGTACGGAAAAAGGTTGAAGAAATACCTTGACCCTGGAAAAGTAGCCAAGGAAATTTTACAGGAAAGTGGAGAATATATAAATAGCTCTATATTTAGCTTGCTCACGAGACACCGAGCAAGCGAACTCCTGCAGAGTTTTCTGAGGTTTTAATCTTAACTATGAGTGTGTTCTGTACTTTGTCTAGCCTATTTTTAAACAGATTTACACTTTGACTGGAAAATCCTCTGAGGGAAGTTGGTTCCAGATATCAACTATTTTACAGGAAAAGAATTTCCGCAGACTGAGGTCCTAATGTCTTTACACACTCAAATAGTGTGCAAGATTTCGTCTACCTTTTCTTGAACTGATCCACAGAGGACTGTTCACAACTTCCGAAGGTAACCTGTTCCATGTGTCACAGATCTTATACGTAACGTAATTCCCACACACTAGTCCTAAACCGTTTCAAATCCAACTTCCAACCATTTTGAGAGTTGGGTTATCATTTAAACTAAACATACTTCTAAAATCGACATCGTTGAACCCTCGTAAGAGCTTGAAAACCTCGATCAGTTGACCGCGCAGCCTCCGAGTTTCAAGCGAAACAAGTTCAGGGCGCGTAACCGTCGATTGTAGCCCATATGCCTAACGGAAGGGATCAACTTTTGGCCCTCGCCTGCACTCGCTCCAGCCTCTCAATATCTTTCCTGGGTGGGCGACCAGGAACTGCACAGCATACTCCAGGTACGGCCGAACAAGGGAATTGTACAGTGAGAGCACAATCTCCTTGTTCCGAAACTGAAATTGCCTCCTGATATAACCCAATAGTTTCTGGGCTTTCTTTCCATCTCTACACAAGACAGAGAGAGAGAGAGAGAGGAGAGAAGAGAAGAGAGAGAGAGAGAGAGAGAGAGAGAGAGGGAGAGAGAGAGACAGAGAGAGAGAGAGACAGAGAGAGAGAGAGAGACAGAGGAGAGAGGACAGAGAGAGAGAGAGAGACTAGAGAGAGAAGAGAGACAGAGAGAGAGAGAGAGACAGACAGAGAGAGAGACAGAGGGAGAGAGAGAGAGAGGAGAGAGAGAGACAGAGAGAGAGAGAGACAGAGAGAGAGAGAGTTACAAGGAGTTACAAGGAAAAGAGTACCTCAAAAGGCCTTGCGGCCCATACCGAGGAGGTACCAATGGCAACGGGTGCCAGGAAAATTTGTCTTTCAACTATGCTGCAGTAGTAGAAAACTGGATAGAAAAGTAGAAGGCTCTCTCCCCACCCTCCGCTCCCTCCCTGCCAGAGCAGGTACGGAAAAAGGTTGAAGAAAATACCTGACCCTGGAAATAGCCAAGGAAATTTTACAGGAAAGGGAGAATATAATAAATAGCTCTATATTTAGGTCCTAAATGTCTTTACACACTCAAATAGTGTGCAAGATTTCGTCTAACCTTTTCTTGAACTGATCCACAGAGGAACTGTTCACACTTCCGAAGGTAACCTGTTCCATGTGTCACAGATCTTATACGTAACGTAATTCCCACACACACTAGTCCTAAACCGTTTCAAATCCAACTTCCAACCATTGTTGCGAGTGGTTATCATTTAAACTAAACATACTTCTAAAATCGACATCGTTGAACCCTCAGAGCTTGAAAACCTCGATCAGTTGACCGCGCAGCCTCCGAGTTTCAAGCGAAAACAAGTTCAGGCGCGTAACCGTCGATTGTAGCCCATATGCCTAACGGAAGGGATCACTTTGTGGCCCTCGCCTGCACTCGCTCCAGCCTCTCAATATCTTTCCTGAGGGTGGGCGACCAAACTGCACAGCATACTCCAGGTACGGCCGAACAAGGGAATTGTACAGTGAGAGCACAATCTCCTTGTTCCGAAACTGAAATTGCCTCCTGATATAACCCAATAGTTTCTGGGCTTTCTTTTCCATCTCTACACACTGTTTCGTAACTTAAGGTCGCTGCTAATTAGCACACCCAAGTCCTTTTCTAAATCAGTCACCTCGATATTACTGCCCAACATCGAGTAGTCCGACTTGGGATTGGCGTAGCCAATGTGCATCACTTTGCATTTACCCAAGTTAACGGCATTTGCCATTTTTCGGACCACTCTCCTATCCTACCTAGGTCCGCACGCAGTTCCTCGATCGCTTCGGGCGTCCCAACATTGGCCCCAAGCTTGGTGTCATCAGCGAATTTGGCGATCCGACTGACGATGCCACCGATATCATTTATTAAATGGTAAACAACAGTGGCCCCAAAACGAACCCTGAAACCCCACTAGTGACCGAGGCCCAACCCGAACTAGCCCCTTTAATTACCACCCTCTGCCGCCTATTCCTTAGCCAGTTTTCAATCCCTACCTATTTCCCCACCGATACCCAGCGCGCGCACTTTCGCCATTAGCCGGCGGTGAGGTACCTTATCAAAAGGCTTTCTGAAAGTCGAGATAAAGTATATCAATCGCCCTACTCTTATCGTACTCACTCAACATGACGTGGAAAAACTCGAGCAAGTTGGTGAGACACGACCTATGCCTAAACCCATGTTGGGAGTCCCCAAGCAGCTTGTAGGAATCCAAATGGTCCACGATTCTATCAGCTATTATCCTTTCTAATAATTTACCTACAACTGAAGTGAGACTAATAGGACGATAGTTCCCTGGACTTTCGTGATCCCCTTTCTTAAGATAGGGGTCACGTTGGCCTCTCTCCAGTCACCAGGCACCTGGCCCATCTCCAACGATTTGTTGAAGACTGTAGCCAGGTGGGGAGCCACCTGGTCGCGCACTTCTCGCAAAACACTGGGGAGAAACTGGTCTGGCCCAGGAGCCTTAAACGCGCTCAGTTTTCTATTCTATGAGCAACGACTGTCGCGGTACATCTAACACTATCCAGAGAGAGAGAGAAGAGAGAGAGAGAGAAGAGAGAGAGAGGAGGAGAGAGAGAGAGAGAGAGTTACAAGGAGACAGGAAAGGAAAGAAGTACCTCAAAAGGCCTTGCGGCCCATACCGAGGAGGTACCAATGGCAACGGGTGCCAGGGAAAATTTTCTCTTTCAACTATGCTAGCAGTAGTAGAAAACTGGATAGAAAAGTATATAATAGCTCTATATTTACCTTGCTCACAGAGACACCGTGCAAGCGAACTCCTGCAGAGTTTTCTTATGTTTTTAATCTTAAACTATCAACGTGTTAAAGTAATTCCCACATATACTGTCCTAAATCGTTTCAAATCCAACTTCTAACCATTGTTGCGAGTTGGGTTATCATTTGAACTAAACATGCTTCTAAAATCGACATCTTTGAACCCGCGTCACGTAAGCGTCGATTGTAGCGCATATGCCTAACGAAAGGGATTAACTTTGTGGCATTTTTCGCCAGTTTTCCAATCACCTACCTACTTCCCCACCAATACCCAGCGCGCGCACTTCGGCCATTAGCCGTGATACCGGTGAGGTTTCAAAGGCCTTCTAATCAATCGCCCTACTCTTATCATACTCACTCAACATGACGTAAAAACTCGAGCATGATGGTGAGAGAGAGAGAGAGAGAGAGAGAGAGAGAAGAGAGAGAGAGAGAAGAGAGAGTTACAAGGAGTTACAAGGAAAAGAAGTCCTCAAAAGGCCTTGCGGCCCATACCGAGGAGGTACCAATGGCAACGGGGTGCCACGGAAAATTTTCTACACACTCAAAGAGTGTGCAAAATTTGGTCTAACCTTTTCTTGAACTGATCCACAGAGGAACTGTTCACAACTTCCGAAGGTAACCTGTTCCATGTGTCACAGATCTTATACGTAACGTAATTCCCACACACACTAGTCCTAAACCGTTTCAAATCCACTTCCAACCATTTTGCGAGTTGGGTTATCATTTAAACTAAACATACTTCTAAAATCGACATCGTTGAACCTCGTAAGAGCTTGAAAACCTCGATCAGTTGACCGCGCAGCCTCCGAGTTTCAAGCGAAAACAAGTTTCAGGGCGCGTAACCGTCGATTGTAGCCCATATGCCTAACGGAAGGGATCAACTTTGTGGCCCTGCCTGCACTCGCTCCAGCCTCTCATATCTTTCCTGAGGGTGGGGCGACCAGAACTGCACAGCATACTCCAGGTACGGCCGAACAAGGGAATTGTACAGTGAGAGCACAATCTCCTTGTTCCGAACTGAAATTGCCTCCTGATATAACCCTAGTTTCTGGGCTTTCTTTTCCCACCTCTACACACTGTTTCGTAAACTTAAGGTCGCTGCTAATTAGCACACCCAAGTCCTTTTCTAAATCAGTCACCTCGATATTACTGCCCACATCGAGTAGTCCGACTTGGGATTGGCGTAGCCAATGTGCATCACTTTGCATTTACCCAAGTTAAACGGCATTTGCCATTTTTCGGACCACTCTCCTATCCTACTAGGTCCGCACGCAGTTCCTCGATCGCTTCGGGTCCCAACATTGGCCCCAAGCTTGGTGTCATCAGCGAATTTGGCGATCCGACTGACGATGCCACGTCGATATCATTTATTAAAATGGTAAACAACAGTGGCCCCCAAACGGAACCCTGAGAACCCCACTAGTGACCGAGGCCCACCCGAACTAGCCCCTTTAATTACCACCCTCTGCCGCCTATTCCTCAGCCAGTTTTTCAATCCACCTACCTATTTCCCCACCATAACCCAGCCGCGCACTTTCGCCATTACCGCGGTGAGGTACCTTATCAAAGCTTTCTGAAAGTCGAGATAAAGATATCAATCGCCCTACTCTTATCGTACTCCTCAACATGACTGGGAAAAACTCGAGCAAGTTGGTGAGACACGACCTAGCCGTCTAACCCATGTTGGAGTCCCCAAGCAGCTTGTAGGAATCCAAATGGTTCAACGATTCTATCAGCTATTATCCTTTCTAATAATTTACCTACAACTAAGTGAGACTAATAGACGATAGTTCCCTGGACTTTCGTGATCCCCTTTCTTAAAGATAGGGGTCACGTTGGCCTCCCTCCAGTCGCCAGCACCTGGCCCATCTCCACGATTTGTTGAAGACTGTAGCCAGGTGGGGCCACCTGGTCGCGGACTTCTCGCAAACACTGGGGAGAAACTGGTCTGGCCCAGGAGCCTTAAACGCGCTCAGTTTGTCTATTCTATGAGCAACGACTGTCGCGGTACATCTAACACTATCCAGGCCAGCACCTTCGTGCCTCACAGCTGGCTCGGGGATGACGCGGGTATCCTCCTGGTGAACACTCCGCAAAGTACTCATTAAGCACATTACCGATGTCCGCGTCGGAGGTCCGCAGAACGCCGCTTCCGTCCTTTAAAGGACCTATCATGCTTCTAATGGGCTTTCTACTATTAACATAACTGAAGAACTCCTTAGGGTTCCTCTTGCAGAGAAAAGAGGAGAGAGAGAGAGAGAGAGAGAGAAAAGAGGAGAGAGAGAGAGAGAGAGAAAAGAGGAGAGAGAGAGAGAGAGAAAAGAGGAGAGAGAGAGAGAGAGAGAAAGAGAGAGAGAGAGAGAGAGAGAGAGAGAGAAAAGAGGAGAGAGAGAGAGAGAGAGAGAAAAGAGGAGAGAGAGAGAGAGAGAGAGAAAAGAGGAGAGAGAGAGAGAGAGAGAGAAAAGAGGAGAGAGAGAGAGAGAGAGAGAAAAGAGGAGAGAGAGAGAGAGAGAGAGAAAAGAGGAGAGAGAGAGAGAGAGAGAGAAAAGAGGAGAGAGAGAGAGAGAGAAAAGAGGAGAGAGAGAGAGAGAGAGAAAAGAGGAGAGAGAGAGAGAGAGAGAAAAGAGGAGAGAGGAGAGAGAGAAAAGAGGAGAGAGAGAGAGAGAGAAAAGAGGAGAGAGAGAGAGAGAGAGAGAGAGAGAGAGAGAGAGAGAGAGAGAGAGTTACAAGGAGTTACAAGGAAAAGAAGTACCTCAAAAGGCCTTGCGGCCCATACCGAGGAGGTACCAATGGCAACGGGTGCCAGGGAAAATTTTCTACACACTCAAATAGTGTGCAAGATTTGGTCTAACCTTTTCTTGAACTGATCCACCGAGGAACTGTTCCTGTTATTAAAAGTTTATTTTTCTTTCAACTATCCTAGCAGTAGTAGAAAACTGGATAGAAAAGTAGAAGGCTCTCTCCCCACCCTCCGCTCCCTCCCTGCCAGAGGCAGGTACAGAAAAAGGTTGAAGAAAATACCTTGACCCTGGAAAAGTAGCCAAGGAAATTTTACAGGAAAGTGGGAATATATAAATAGCTCTATATTTACCTTGCTCACAGAGACACCGTGCAAGCGAACTCCTGCAGAGTTTTCTTATGTTTTAACCTTAAACTATCAACGTGTTAAGAGAGAGAGAGAGAGAGAGAGAGAGAGAGAGAAGAGAGAGAGAGAGAGAGAGAGAGAGAGAGAGAGAGAGAGAGAGAGAGAGAGAGAGAGAGTTACAAGGAGGAGTTACAAGGAAAAAGAGTACCTCAAAAGGCCTTGCGGCCCATACCGAGGAGGTACCAATGGCAACGGGTGCCAGGGAAAATTCTGTAAAAGTTTATTTTTCTTTCAACTATCCTAGCAGTAGTAGAAAACTGGATACAAAAGTAGAAGGCTCTCTCCCCACCCTCCGCTCCCTCCCTGCCAGAGGCAGGTACGGAAAAAGGTTGAAGAAAATACCTTGACCCTGGAAAAGTAGCCAAGGAAATTTTACAGGAAAGTGGAGAATATAAAATAGCTCGATATTTACCTTGCTCACAGAGACACCGTGCAAGCGAACTCCTGCAGAGTTTTCTTATGTTTTAATCTTAAACTATCAACGTGTTAAAGTAATTCCCACATATACTAGTCCTAAATCTTTTCAAATCCAACTTCTAACCATTGTTGCGAGTTGGGTTATCATTTGAACTAAACATGCTTCTAAAATCGACATCTTTGAACCCGCGTCACGTAAGCGTCGATTGTAGCCCATATGCCTAAAGAAAGGGATTAACTTTGTGGCATTTTTCGCCAGTTTCCAATCCACCTACCTACTTCCCCACCAATTCCCAGTGCGCGCACTTCGGCCTTTAGCCGGCGGTGAGGTACCTTATCAAAGGCCTTCTAATCAATCGCCCTACTCTTATCATACTCACTCAACATGACATAGAAAAACTCGAGCATGATGGTGAGACACGACCTATGCCGTCTAAACCCATGTTGGAGTCCCAAAGTAGCTTGTAAGAATCCAAATGGTCAACAATCCTACTCGCTATTATCCCCTCTAAATATTTACCTACAACTGAAGTTAAATGGTGTTATTTATAGAGGTTCCAAGCCTCTCTTCCCACGCATGAGATAGCAGTAGCGTCCTAATCGTAACAGTAGAGAAAAAGACAATACTAAAAGTTTTTCTTTTTTTCTGCAGTCAGAGGAGAACATCCCTAACCTAAGCTAAAAGGACAGAATGGGATGGGAAGGGGTCCTAGTAACCCACGGGACAGGTTTGTACAACAGACTTCACCCGCCCTCCCGAAAGAGAGAGAACCTAAAGGAATTGGCAGCCAATTTCTCTAGAATCCCCCGACTCGGGACCGGAGGGCTGTCACACCCCAAGTATAAAGTTTACTACACCCAGAAGGAACGTGCATAACCTTTATACCCCCTGCGGAGAGAGAGAGAGAGAGAGTTACAAGGAGTTACAAGGAAAAGAAGTACCTCAAAAGGCCTTGCGGCCCATACCGAGGAGGTACCAATGGCAACGGGTGCCAGGGAAAATTTTGTCTTTCAAACTATGCTAGCAGTAGTAGAAAACTGGATAGAAAAGTAGAAGGCTCTCTCCCCACCCTCCGCTCCCTCCCCGCCAGAGGCAGGTACGGAAAAAGGTTGAAGAAAATACCTTGACCCTGGAAAAGTAGCCAAGGAAATTTTACAGGAAAGTGGAGAATATATAAATAGCTCTATATTTAGCTTGCTCACAGAGACACCGAGCAAGCGAACTCCTGCAGAGTTTTCTGAGGTTTTAATCTTAAACTATGAGTGTGTTCTGTACTTTGTCTAGCCTATTTTTAAACAGATTTACACTTTGACTGGAAACATCCTCTGAGGGAAGTTGGTTCCAGATATCAACTATTTTACAGGAAAAGAAATTTCCGCAGACTGAGATCCTAAATGCCTTTACACACTCAAATAGTGTGCAAGATTTCGTCTAACCTTTTCTTGAACTGATCCACAGAGGAACTGTTCACAACTTCCGAAGGTAACCTGTTCCATGTGTCACAGATCTTATACGTAACGTAATTCCCACACACGCTAGTCCTAAACCGTTTCAAATCCAACTTCCAACCATTGTTGCGAGTTGGGTTATCATTTAAACTAAACATACTTCTAAAATCGACATCGTTGAACCCTCGTAAGAGCTTGAAAACCTCGATCAGTTGACCGCGCAGCCTCCGAGTTTCAAGCGAAAACAAGTTCAGGGCGCGTAACCGTCGATTGTAGCCCATATGCCTAACGGAAGGGATCAACTTTGTGGCCCTCGCCTGCAGAGAGAGAGAGAGAGAGAGAGAGAGAGAGAGAGAGAGAGAGAGAGAGAGAGAGAGAGAGAGAGAGAGAGAGAGAGAGAGAGAGAGAGAGAGAGAGAGAGAGAGAGAGAGAGAGAGAGAGAGAGAGAGAGAGAGAGAGAGAGAGAGAGAGAGAGAGAGAGAGAGAGAGAGAGAGAGAGAGAGAGAGAGAGAGAGAGAGAGAGAGAGAGAGAGAGAGAGAGAGAGAGAGAGAGAGAGAGAGAGAGAGAGAGAGAGAGTTACAAGGAGTTACAAGGAAAAGAAGTACCTCAAAAGGCCTTGCGGCCCATACCGAGGAGGTACCAATGGCAACGGGTGCCACGGAAAATTTTCTACACACTCAAAGAGTGTGCAAAATTTGGTCTAACCTTTTCTTGAACTGATCCACAGAGGAACTGTTCACAACTTCCGAAGGTAACCTGTTCCATGTGTCACAGATCTTATACGTAACGTAATTCCCACACACACTAGTCCTAAACCGTTTCAAATCCAACTTCCAACCATTGTTGCGAGTTGGGTTATCATTTAAACTAAACATACTTCTAAAATCGACATCGTTGAACCCTCGTAAGAGCTTGAAAACCTCGATCAGTTGACCGCGCAGCCTCCGAGTTTCAAGCGAAAACAAGTTCAGGGCGCGTAACCGTCGATTGTAGCCCATATGCCTAACGGAAGGGATCAACTTTGTGGCCCTCGCCTGCACTCGCTCCAGCCTCTCAATATCTTTCCTGAGGGAAGGCGACCAGAACTGCACAGCATACTCCAGGTACGGCCGAACAAGAGAATTGTACAGTGAGAGCACAATCTCCTTGTTCCGAAACTGAAATTGCCTCCTGATATAACCCAATAGTTTCTGGGCTTTCTTTTCCACCTCTACACACTGTTTCGTAAACTTAAGGTCACTGCTAATTAGCACACCCAAGTCCTTTTCTAAATCAGTCACCTCGATATTACTGCCCAACATCGAGTAGTCCGACTTGGGATTGGCGTAGCCAATGTGCATCACTTTGCATTTACCCAAGTTAAACGGCATTTGCCATTTTTCGGACCACTCTCCTATCCTACCTAGGTCCGCACGCAGTTCCTCGATCGCTTCGGGCGTCCCAACATTGGCCCCAAGCTTGGTGTCATCAGCGAATTTGGCGATCCGACTGACGATGCCACCGTCGATATCATTTATGTAAATGGTAAACAACAGTGGCCCCAAAACGGAACCCTGAGGAACCCCACTAGTGACCGAGGCCCAACCCGAACTAGCCCCTTTAATTACCACCCTCTGCCGCCTATTCCTCAGCCAGTTTTCAATCCACCTACCTATTTCCCCACCGATACCCAGCGCGCGCACTTTCGCCATTAGCCGGCGGTGAGGTACCTTATCAAAGGCTTTCTGAAAGTCGAGATAAAGTATATCAATCGCCCTACTCTTATCGTACTCACTCAACATGACGTGGAAAAACTCGAGCAAGTTGGTGAGACACGACCTATGCCGTCTAAACCCATGTTGGGAGTCCCCAAGCAGCTTGTAGGAATCCAAATGGTCAACGATTCTATCAGCTATTATCCTTTCTAATAATTTACCTACAACTGAAGTGAGACTAATAGGACGATAGTTCCCTGGACTTTCGTGATCCCCTTTCTTAAAGATAGGGGTCACGTTGGCCTCCCTCCAGTCGCCAGGCACCTGGCCCATCTCCAACGATTTGTTGAAGACTGTAGCCAGGTGGGGAGCCACCTGGTCGCGGACTTCTCGCAAAACACTGGGGAGAAACTGGTCTGGCCCAGGAGCCTTAAACGCGCTCAGTTTGTCTATTCTATGAGCAACGACTGTCGCGGTACATCTAACACTATCCAGGCCAGCACCTTCGTGCCTCACAGCTGGCTCGGGGATGACGCGGGTATCCTCCCTGGTGAACACTCCCGCAAAGTACTCATTAAGCACATTAGCGATGTCCGCGTCGGAGGTCCGCAGAACGCCGCTTCCGTCCTTTAAAGGACCTATCATGCTTCTAATGGGCTTTCTACTATTAACATAACTGAAGAACTCCTTAGGGTTCCTCTTGCAGAGGCTTGCCACCCGTAGTTCTTCGTTACGTTTCGCTAGCCTAACCTTCGCCTTCACTTCCCTACACAGGCGGACATACGCTTCAGTGTTCTCGTGGGAAAGATTGGCCTTCGCCCTCCTATACGCTACTTTCCTATTTCGGATAGCCGAAGCGATGCCACAATTGAACCACTTAGGCTGCGTTGAAGCAGGGGTGACCGGTTTTGAGGGTATGGCAGCAGACTGCAGCACCATAAACTCATCCCGGAATGCACTCCACACTCCCTCAACATCGCCGCCAACCTCTAACCCCATCTCTCCTACGCTATCCCTGAGGCTAACAAAGTTCGCCCGCCGGAGATCGAGCTTACTGCCTCTCGAGTTACTACGCTTCACCCGAGGGACGCACACACGGAACCTAATAAGACTGTGATCACTCCCGCCCAACGATTCGTCAACGGTGAGGCCAGTGACGAGGTTGTCTTCGGTCGTGAACACTAAGTCCAGAACGCTTTCGCCTCGTGTAGGCTCGTTGACCCACTGAGTGAGGAAGTTCTCATCAGCAAAGTCAACTAGCCTCCTCCCTTCAGCATCGGCAGTCCTGTTTTCCCACTTTATGCCGCGACAGTTGAAGTCTCCTAAAACTACACACACCCTATCCCCTAGCAGGCTACTGAGTTCGGTGTACAGGGCTGTATCCTCCTCGAGGAGGAGATGCGGAGGTCTGTACCCCAAGATTAACCTATAGTTCGTCCCTCCCACGTTCAGATCGACGCCAAGCAGCTCCCGTTCCGACCGGAACTGGCAGTCAACCGGACTCAACTTGTCCCTCACGTATATTAGTACCCCACCCCCCTCCCCACGGGTGCGGTCTTTGCGAAACATTCTATACCCGGGAATTTCGAACTCCCCAACGTAGTCCCTACGATCAATATGAATCCAGGACTCGGTGATAGCAACGATATCCTGGTATTCTGATGCTAAGAGCGCCCGTAGCTCGCGAAACTTGTTCCTAATTGACCTAGCATTAAAAAGCATTGCACGGAGGGAGCCTTCCCTATTCTGACCGCCCCCTAGCACGACCCGTTTCCCGAACAGAGAGAGAGAGAGAGAGAGAGAGAGAGAGAGAGAGAGAGGAGCGAGAGAGAGAGAGAGAGAGAGAGAGAGAGAGAGAGAGAGAGAGAGAGAGAGAGAGAGAGAGAGAGAGAGAGAGAGAGAAGAGAGAGAGAGAGAGAGAGAGAGAGAGAGAGAGAGGCAACTAATTACCTTATTAGACCTTTGTTGACTAATGGACAAATTATTTCATTTAGAAATGGTCTTACAAAAAGATGCTAAAAATGCTTATATATTCCTCCTATGCATGTTTCAAGTAAAAAAGATGAACCTACGCTAAAATTAAATGGTACTGAATGACAAAGGGTTAAGCTTATGTTACACCATTATTACCAATTTTAAATTAAATTTGCAATGCCAAATTCAGTTTTCTATTACCAAAATAAATATTCATTACCAAATTTAGGTTCATTTGCTAATTAAAAATGCCGGTTGGCAACCCTGATTATAACCAAAAATTATATTCCTTGTCTATATTTATGGCGAAAGAACACTAAACATACTGATACGAATTTGTTGCAGATTGGATAAGAGCGAGAATAAGCACCGACTAGACGTGATGGCCTAATCTGCCCCCAAAACCAGGAAAATGCCAGGTTCAAAGCTCTCGGATGTTGTGGGCCCGGGGAAGGAGTTCATTCCCAGCGAGGCGCCGACTTGGAGAGCCGTTCTTCAGAGAGGGATTCGTCTGCAGGAGGAAAAGTTCCTCATTCATGACATCCAAAGGTCTAAATACCCTATCCGAGAGATGACTGACGAGCTGGCTTCACTCGTGATGACTCAGTGGAGGAAGTCGAATGTAAAGTTCTCCCCGCCTGTGACAATCACGGAAAAATCGCTCATATAAGATCTTGTTCAAATGAAAGGAGATGACAGACGTTGTGAACGGGAGAGTTAAGTCTGCTACCCAGGAGAAGAGGATGGCTGATCTGGATAAACTCTGTGAAGTCTGCGTTTGCAAGCATCAGATCTTCTTGTGCGGCTCAGAGGGGAGTGGATGCTCAGGATGCTCCCTCAAGGCCCATGTGAACTGTAACTGTGCTTTGGAGGTGAAGATTCCTAAACTGGACCTTCAGTGGCTGTACTACCAGAGAGTGAAGACTTCCGAAGCTTCAGGAATCCAGATGTCTTTTGTAGACTTCGAAGACAGCATGAGACAGATCAAAGCAGCGAAGAGGAAAGAGGCTGAAGAAGCTTCTGCTGTGAAGAAGAAAGAAGGGGATACTGAGGAGCTTCTTATGAAAGACTTTGAGGAGGACGAAGAGCCAAACTTGCCAAACTTGGAAGAAGCTGCAAAAGAAGCCTCTGGCAATGCTGAGGCTACTGAAGCTCCTATGGACGTTCCCGCTGGACTACCTGCCGAAACTCCAACTTCTGTTACACGAAACTACATGAAGATCCAAGGGACAGCTTCAGCAGCTTTGAGTTACAGGGTGGCAAATGTTCCGGCAGCTGCAGTTGCCAATGGCTTCCTGAACTTCATCAAGGCCTGTCATCTTTCCAAAGACAAAGCTTACTTGGCCATAGATGGCATGAAAGTCTGGAGGGCCAAGGAGGCAGTAATGGCCTCATCAGTTGAAGCTCTCACGCAGAGGTCAGAGGAGGAGAAGATCTCTGGGACATTCTTTGATGGCAAACAGGAGAGGAACACAAAGGTGTTGAAATATGACGAAGTGACAGGGAGATTTCATCCTGGCAAAGTGATCGAGGAGCATTACACAATCACGTGGAGCGTCAAGGAAATACCTCTTCCATTTCACTCCCGAGGAACCTGAGGAAGGAGAAAAGCCTGCTCATAAGATCGCTCAGGGCCTGCATGAGTGGCTTCTGGATCACGGAGCTCACGAGAGCCTTGTAATGATTGGAAGAGACTCTACCAACACCAACACGGGGTGGTCTGGAGGCGCCATAGCCTATTGGAGAAGATGCTGGGTCGCAAGTGCCACTGGATGATCTGTCAGCTCCATGTGAACGAGCTCCCCCTGAGGCACTTAATCATCAAGCTGGACGGCCCTGTAACTCCCCGGTCAGGCTTCAGTGGGCCGATTGGAAAACTTCTTGAGAAAGTGAATGAACTTGAGGTCAACTTCAAACCACTGGAAGGAACTGAAGATATAATAGAGCTGCCAGTAGAGATAGTCAAATCTCTTTCCACAGACCAGCACAACTGCTATCTTCTGATCAAAGCCATCAAGTCTGGAAGTCTCAGTCTACAGTTGGCTGGTCTCAAGTGCGGACCTCTGAACCAATCCAGGTGGCTCACTACTGCACAGACCACCTTGCTGTTGTGGATGAGGGAGCACGGACTGAAGGGGGAGGTGTTGAGGAGGCTCGAGGTCCTCGTGAAGTTCTGCCTTAACTTCTACTTCAAAATATACTACGACATCAAAGTGAAGCACCACCTCAAATTTGGTCCTACACACGTTTTTTCAAGCCTGAGGCTGCTGAGGAACCAGACTACCGAGGTCAGGAACATCATCTCTGCTGAAGTGATAAGAGCTTACCACGCACATCCTGAGAACATCCTGGCTTCATTCCTGTGCAGTAAGGATGAGCATCAGAGAGCTTTTGCTGTGAGCCAGATGGATAAGATCAGAGAAGGAAGAGACTTTGGTGATACGACAGTGAGGCCCCATAAAAATCCCAAAGTCAATCTGCAAGCCACTTCACCTGAGGATCTCATCAACTGGGAATCAGAGAATATTTACGAGCCTATTTTCACCTGCAAGATAACCTTGACTGAGCTCGAGGATCTCGGGAAAACCACTCAAAGTGGACGCTTTCTCTGTTCATACTCAGTCCTACGAGAGAGCTGTACAGGAAGTCTCAACTGCTTCCCAAGCTGTGTACGGTCACGAGAGGAGAGATGGGTGGGTGAGAGCCAGGATACACCATCGAGAAATGCCCCCAGTGTTCAGATCGAAGCAGGACATACTTAAGAGCTTTTCAGGTTCGAGTGGCTGATGAAGAGGCTGAAGCCATCGTTAACGCTCATAAGACCTGAAAGTCCTCATGAGATCATAATATAAGATCTTATGAGGCCACGCTTTTCAGGGATCCAGGAAGAACAGGCGTGTAAACCTACACGTGGAGGTGGCAAGTCTCCGCTACTCGATCAGAGTAGAGCTGGTGAGCCGCGCCTATTCTTTGAAGAAAAACTTAAAATTCTTAAGTTTTACGTGAAATCTAAACATTTTTTCAGCACCCAGAGGTGTTGAAACACGGAAGAAAGCAAGGATGAGGTCAGAAAAGCAGCTTTTAGACTAAATCATATGCAGAACAGCTGCGCGCTTTGGTTTGGGTGCCCTGAGGCTGCGTTAGGCAGCCTTCAAATCAGAAAATCGCGATTTTGACCATGAAAATGAGATTTTTCGGAAAAGTTGCAAATAAACCCATCTTAGAATTAATTTTTACAGAGGAATACATATTAGCCACTGTTTTTCCAAAATTTCAACCCTGAACCGAGTATATGCCCTATTGGCCCAAACAAATGGAAGTCTGAAGGTGCCAGATCCAACCTGTATGGCCTCTCTTGTTTGCAAACTGTTGTGTGGTCTTGGGTAAGAAAGAAGGACGTCTTCAATTTTTCTCTCCGGTCGAACTCACTTTATACGTATCTGGAGTCTCTGTAGGGGTAGCAATATATATGCCTCCGTGTTGGTTGATTGTCCTTTCTTCATAATGTCCACCAGAATCACCCCTTTCATGTCGAAAAAGATGGTGGCCATAACCTTTCCTGCAGAGGGAGCCATTTTGAACTTTTTCTTGCGTGGAGAATCTGCGTGATGCGACTCCATGGATTGGCGTTTTATTTCAGGTTCAGTCGTGTACCCAAGTCTCATCCCGTCACAATTCGTGAAAGAAAGTAATCCCCTTCTGTCTTGTATCGAACCAACGACTCCGAAGCAATTTCTTTTCTTTGGGTTTTGTGATTTCGTCAGTTCGCAAGGAACAAACCGTGAACACACTTTTTAGTATCCCAGCTGCTGAATTATCATACTCACACTTCCTTCACTAATTCCTAGCTCCAGTGATAGCTCCTTGTATGTGACGCGCCGATTTGACCGAATGATGCTGTTAGCACGTTGCACAGTGTGAGATGTCACAGCCGATGCTGGGCGACCGCCGCGTGGCTGATCATCGTGGCTGGCTCTCCCTCTCCCCGATGACCTCGCACGTTTAGAGCAGCGTCCAATTGTGCTTCGATCAACAGCAGCATCTCCATAAACATTTTGTAGACGTTTGTGAATATTTCCAACTGTTTCCTTCTCTGCGGTTAAGAACTCGATAACAGCTCTCTGTTTACGATGTACATCACTGTCAGACACCATTTTCGAAACTGCGTAAACCATCGGTTTTATACAAGGAGGGAAGGTTCAAACTGCAAAAATCTGGTTATGTGAAGTGAAGCGCCTTAAGTTCAAACTTACGGCCCAAAAGACATTTCAGCCCCATGGCCTATTATTTAGCTAAGAAAAAAGGGTGTGGCAAAATATAATGAATGCCTCCGTGTGTGTGTGTGTGTGTGTGTGTGTGTGTGTGTGTGTGTGTGTGTGTGTGTGTGTGTGTTTTGAAAAGAACTAATCCTGCAATAACTTGCATACGTTAAGGCGCCTAAAAAGAGAAACGTATCATTCCAATACTCTTTATTGGGTGTATGAATCACACATGAAGACGTACAAACCTTGAAACAAGACTAGTAAATATACATAAAAAAATCCCTTAGAAACACCGATTCATTTTCTCAATAAATATACTTTTAACAGACTCAATTCGGGATACATAAAATGTTTCCCTACAAACAGAAACTCTCAAAGTGTTTATTATGAACAGTATACATACGTTTGACGAAAACCTTGAGTTGACCCGTCACCATCACAAAACTTTTAATGTGGATTGATTGTGAATAAATGTCGACAAGCCAAAAACAAACTTTTTATTTCTACATTAAATATTGCCACTGTTTTTAATTTTTACTGAATAAAACCAGTTCCGCGTGAAAGTAGTGTCCGAAAAGTCTGTACCCAATGGTAGTTGTCCGAAAAGTCTCTACCCAATGGCAATTAATTAATTCCATTACATTAACGTGCTTTGAACTAAATGGGCAACACTTTTAACATTTATGATATGGATCCATAAATATTTTTCATCGGCTTCCTAGTTTCAACTTATTTCGCATTGGTTAGAGACTTTTTAGATTTTTTTTTCTTAACACGAAAAAGTCCGTGGATTACACAGTACTCATCATAAACTGCCACTGATGAGCTTTCACAATCACATCAAATACAACTGTGAGAAGCAGTGTTTCAGCATTCAGTTTTGCAAAGAATTAATTTTCATACACACTCCATTCAAATGAGTTGAACCTTGACGAAACGCGGACGATTGTCATCAAACGTGGGAACATACACGCACCGAGGAGGAAAAACCGAAATTATTATGTAACTACATAAACCATTACTTTTCAAACTAAATTGTAACAAAGTTGCAAACGTATCGAACGAAGAGAGTTATTTTGGACACAATACCACTTCCCTACCATAGAGTAAGGGTTTAAATGCCAAATCTTATAGCAAAAGCTACAAAACGGGACATGAAAAAAAAGGTTCCAACCCTACTTCATTATTTAACAAATCATTGAAGACTGAATGGGTGAAAACGAACAATAAATAATATAAAAATTACGAGAAGCTGGAGTTAGTTATCTATCATATGGTGCCTGATGGCCAAAAATTTTCAATTCAACATTTGGAATATATTTCGCGAGCTGCTCGTGCGTACTCAGTGCCATCAACAAGAAGCAAACATTTCTATGGACTATGCTCCAAGTGAAAGATAAAACTGAATGAATTTAGAAGAGAACACGCGTCAATGCCCATGACGAGACCTATGGTCGAATACTGCGAGGAGACGAGGAAAATATTCGGAAATACTTCGCTAATGGGAGTTCATATGGTTAAATATAACAATCTCACGCATGCAGTGGCTCGTGTGGCCCCCCATTACGCTAATAATCAGGAAAACTTAAAGGAATTTACTGGAGTGAAATTTTGATCTTTAGTTTAAACTGCTGACTTCTTACGAGAGAGAGTTACAAGGAAAAGAAGTACCTCAAAAGGCCTTGCGGCCCATACCGAGGAGGTACCAATGGCAACGGGTGCCAGGGAAAATTTTGTAAAAGTTTATTTTTCTTTCAACTATCCTTCCTAGCAGTAGTAGAAAACTGGATAGAAAAGTAGAAGGCTCTCTCCCCACCCTCCGCTCCCTCCCTGCCAGAGGCAGGTACGGAGAGAGAGAGAGAGAGAGAGAGAGAGAGAGAGAGAGAGAGAGAGAGAGAGAGAGAGAGAGAGAGAGAGAGAGAGAGAGAGAGAGAGAGAGAGAGAGAGAGAGAGGAGAGAGAGAGAGAGAGAGAGAGAGAGAGAGAGAGAGAGAGAGATATATATATATATATATATATATATATATATATTTTCTCAGAGCAGCAACGACAACAAAACCAAGCGAAGGAATTGATCCCAAGTTTAAGTCTTCATTTCGCTCTCAAGAAACAGTTCACAAAAAAAGATAAAATCTTTTCAATGGGGACGAATCAATAATTAAATTCACACCTTGGATGGACTATCAGTGGAAACCACGAATAATTCAACAAAACTCACTTAAAAAGGGACTTCGCTCTTTCCATCATTTTCTTCCCTTTTCTTAGTTTTCCGTCCCCCTTCTTCCCCCTCCCCCCCTCTCCCTTCATCATCCCTTCTTCTCCTCCTCCTTCTCTTCCTTCTCTTCGGTGCCGAGAATCACGTTGTGCTTGCGCTGCATGTGCGTCTTCAGGTGGCTCTTCTGAGAAGCGCAGTACGAACAGTGAGGGCACTTGAAGGGCTTCTCCCCTGTGTGAGTGCGTACGTGCTTCTCCAACGACGAAGGGTAGAAGAACAGCTTGCCGCAGAAGAGGCAGGGGTAGTCACCAACGGGCTGCGCCTGCAGGTTTGGATGAAGTGCCAAGGTGAGGGATTCAGCGTCCCCGAGGCCAAAGGGGTTGTCGTCGTCCTCATCCTGGTAGGGCTGGAAGGGTGCCTTCAAGCCTTCGTCAGAGCCGCCGCCCGGAGACAGCGCCACTTGCACCATTCGCAAAGGCTCCACGTCCGCCCGCGCCTGCGGGAGAAACATGGCGTCAGACACTGGCTGAGGGCGGCGGCACGCCCAGGGTCGTCCTTTGGGGCTAAGGCCGAAAAAAGTCACTGGGGGCTACAGGGAGTTTTCATACATACACGAATATTCACAAATTAAATCACACACGCACGCAAAAATCACTCGGGTCAATATTTAATAACATGAAATTTTCTCAACTGCTTGAACTTGAATACCCTAAATTTCATACCATAACAACATTCAGCACAAAAATGTAATCCAATAAACAGTTTAACTCTTGTTCATAGTCACTATAGAACTTATTACAAACAAACAAAAAAATAACTTTTAAATTACATAATAAAACTTAAATTTTTCGTTGCTCTTTATATGTTGCATCCCGATTATGAATGTTGGTCCCAGAAAATAGTAGTGTAAACCTGTTCGACACCGTTGTGACTACAAACAAATCTGCCTATTGGTTCCTGTGGCCCGACCCTCCTTATACCAACGACCTCGCATTCCGATCTGCTACTCTAAAATGTACGTCGTCTTACGTCTTAAACAAAACTTATTTAGAAGTTTCACTATTTCAAGTAGAAGTGTTCTATCCAACCAACCATATCTGACAAGAAAATTTACCTATACAAATATCTCGCGTTAATGAACTCGAAAGAACTTGGTCAAAATATTTAATTTTCCTCGTCGATCTTATTGAAAAATTTAATTCTCGCAATGAAATTTCTCTTACAAACCAACAATTTGGTCATTACTTAACCAATACGACAAAAACAATACGTTAGGGGAAGCCTAGATAAGTTTCGAATAATCATATTTTTGTAATATGTGAAGGAAATGTAAAACAAAGACCAAAGTACCTTCGTATTTATTTACATTAATTAATAATACAGATGAAATTATCTACAATGTAATTTACACACGTTTACATGTATAGTCGATTAAAAACGTCCTAACATTGAACTATGTTCTTTACCGACAATAATAATTATCAGTTGGAAACAAACCACTTTATGAATCGACTCTACAATAAACAAAATATACAAATATATGCGCACCGATATATACAATGATTGAATACAAGTAATTCCTATTTTATGACTCCAACACACTGTACATAATGTACAGATTAATTTGAAGCATCAGTTTTACGTCTCTATATTCAATAATAATAATAATAATAATATGGTAAAACACGTTCAAGACACGTTTTAGCAAACCGTACCTACAAAACCAATTTACAGTCTACGGAGTCAACCACCAAAAATGACAACTCTTGTCAATTTAAACATAACGGGTAACATCCAAAACTCCTACTTCCCATCACACGGATGGATGGGTGGGCGTTAACTTCCGAGAATATCCTGAGCCTGGGCAACTCCAACCGCAGTGGCGGCAGTGGTTTTCGAACCCAACCAATTTTATTATAACCAAAAGGGAATTAGAGACAATACTTCTTCCAAGCAATATACTTCTACCTTCAGTCAAAGGACGGGACTCCCTCAACATGAAATTAACACTTTAAATTCTATCGTCTCTTAGTAAGATCGTCACTTCAATAACGAAAAATTAGTGGTAGTAAAGAGGTGAACAATTTCAAATTGAGACGAAACCTGACTCCTGAAGGGAGAATTGGAAGCCCCCGACCACGATGAGTCCGAGGAAGCGACGGAGGGTGCCACGTGAGTAGGCGGTCAAAATGGATTGGGGTTCGGCTCCCTGAAAGCGTTTTTGTGCCTCCTCACCAGGTGGCTTTTGATGTGATGCTTCTGTGTTGCTCTATATTCGCAGAGGGGGCAATGGAATGGGCGCTCGCCTGTATGGGCACGCAAGTGAATGGCAAGCTGGGAGGGCGTCTCACACGGTTTGCCGCAATACGGGCACGAGTGGTCGGGAACCCTACCCGGGGGGCTGAGGGGAAAGGCGCCCTGAGAGGCGGCGGCACCAGGGTAGTCGTTTCCTCCAACGGTTGACTGCACCAAGTAGAGCTGCGACAGGGCGTGGGCGTAGGCGGTTCTTCCGTGGGCGTCGCGCCGTGTCTCCTGTCAGAGACAAAAGAGCTCATGAGCACCACGCCCTCACTATCACCTCCACTCCACAACATCCTCGGAAAACCACAACCTCCCATTAACCCTTCTCTCCCTATGACTTGCCCCCATGCACGGAGACCCAATGCCGCCTCATGTTCCCTTTTTGGGCGAAGCTGTAGCGGCAGACGGGGCAGGCAAAGGGCCTCTCCCCGGTGTGGGTACGCGTGTGGGCCGCCAACAGGGACGGCCGATCGAAGATTTTGCCGCACAGGGAGCATGGGTGGCATTTCAGGAGGGCAATCGCCCCCTCCGCCTCCTGTGGGTGGGGCGCGACGCCTCTCTTTTCCATCTCGAGCGAAAGAGCTTCCCTTCGGCGAGAGGAGAGCGAACACACGTCCGAGAATTGATGGACTGGCACCCACGAATGCCGCGTGCCGACACTCTGAAATCGGACAAAAGCTGGTCAGCCCAGCTCCATCTCACAGATGGCTTACTTAATTCCTTTAATATATAAATCTTAGTAAGGGATTATTCGCCATACAATAAACGCTATCACGCGTACACGATGGCACTTAGTTATACCAAAAAAAAAAAAACTAGGCATCGGAGCAATCATGGGCACCGATCATTTAATTCTAGTAATTACAAGACTGATTTTAAGAAAATGGATTAATCATCTTGGTTTGAAAGGTTTATCTGAGCCATTGGCATTAACACAAGGATAAAGCGTTTTAAAAGCAAATTACCTGTCCAATAAACCATAAGAAAAATACCATAGAGCACCCTCGACAGGTGCACTAGATTCCATCTCGCTCTAAGGCATCAGATCAATAACATACTGAACAGCATGGTTACATTAAAAATAATAAATCCTATGCGCATTTGTAACTCATTTTATGAAATTAAGGGAAGCAACGTCTCTCCTCATTTAAAAAACTTGATATAGCAATATTCTAGAAATACTATTGCAGGCATTATCACAAGACTACTGAATCACAGGCTATACAAGGTGTAACAAAAGTCCCTTCTCATACGGAAATAAGATTAACAGAATTGATCGTCGATGCAGCCTACAAAGAAGAGTAGAAATGTGTCAACGGCGACATTGAATGCAAAAAATTTGAGCATGTACTGGACTAATTGGCAAGTTGATTGTATTGTTTGTAATGTATAGTTAAAACTATTTTGGCGTTCAATTCTGTTAAAGCTTATTTCCCTATGAGAATGGAGTTTTGTTTTGGTATATCTGTGTATAATATATATATATATATATAATATATATATTATATATATATATATATATATATATATATATATATATATATATTATTATATATATTATATATATATATATATATATATATATATATATATATATATATATATATACACACTTTTTTTTTTAGGGAGGGGTGGTTCATGCAATACAAAATCTGTTTTCATAGAAAATAAATATGCAGAACAATTTCAATAAACTCTTTGTTGTATGTTGTAAGAACAATATATTCTGTATGTATACACTGCGTATCAAATTATTAGCCACTTTGCGCTCATCCATTGAATTTGTCAAGATCACTCACAGTCACTGAATGTCACGACACTGAATGATGGCGACACCTATCTGCGCATACAGTATTAAAATCATTTCGTTCTGCGCAAACGTAAACAAACGGCGGCCATTTGCATGAATTAGCAACGACTTTGGTGTCTCAAATTATTAGCCAGGTGCCAAATAAGTGTGTGATTATGGGTCGCAAAGGTGATTTAACCTCTGATGAGAAGGCCACCATCGTCTCTGAGCTGGCAAAGGGGAAGACAACCCTGGAAATATCAAAAATCCTGGGAAGATATCACCACACAGTGAAGAGATTCGTCGAGGCTCCTGGTGCTGTCCGTTCGAGGGCTGACAAAGGTGTGTCGAGGACAGTTTCTCGACGTACCTTGTCTCGTATCAAGCGTGAAGCTGTGATAAACCCGTGCCTGACCAGTGATGAACTTTTCAAACGTTGTGGTGAGGAAAAAGTGTCGAAAGCTACCAGATGTCGCATCCTGAAGAAGGTAGCCAAGCACGTCAAGCCTGTTACAAGGCCTCCTCTGAAGGTAGTTCATAAGCAGAATCGACTGAAATGGGCAGAGGACTACATGAAAATTGATTTTTCAAAAGTCCTCTTCACTGACGAATGCCGTGCTACCCTCGATGGACCAGATGGATGGAGCAAGGGTTGGGTAACAATTGGAGGGAACCGTCCTCGTCGTTTGAGACACCAGCAAGGGGGAGGTGGTGGCATGTTTTGGGCAGGCATTGTTGGAGGTATGATGGTTGGGCCATGGAGAGTTCCAGACAGCGTTAAGATGACTGCCAATGCCTACGTTGCCTTCTTAAAGGAAAACCTTCTACTGTGGTTCAAGAAGCAGAGGGTCACATTCAAGAGAACGCTGGTGTTTATGCAGGACAATGCACCCTCACACTCGGCTAAGAAAACTACGGAATATCTGCAGCAATTAGGCTTCTCTGGCTCTCAATTAATGAAGTGGCCAGCGTGTTCCCCCGATCTCAACCCGATTGAAAACATGTGGAGTCTCCTGAAGAGGCAAGTTTATCGAGATGGATGGCAGTTTTCGAGTAAGGATGCACTCTGGGAGGCTGTTGTGGATGCTGCTCGTACCATTTCATCAGATGAGATCCTCACCTTGACGAATTCAATGGATGAGCGCCTCAGGAAAGTTCTTTCAAGTGGAGGATCGTACATCCATTATTAACAACCTTATGAGGTCATTTTGATATTATTATGATCATTATTTCCATATTTATGATGATTTCTTTCTTTGTACATTGAATATCCAATTAAAAAATACTTTAATGTTTGTTTAAATAGGTTTTCATTATACCTGGCTATTAATGTGAGACGCTGTATTTCAGCTTAAACTACTTAAATTGTTGCCATATCCGTACTTATGAACATAACTCCATAAAATGTACACAGACAACGTTGATACACATGAGCAATATATATTCAGGATTGTACAAGGTTTGATTGCGTGGTTTCTCAGAAATTTCAAAATTGCAAAGTGGCTAATAATTTGATACGCAGTGTAGTTGAAACACATAAAATGAACTTTCTTTAAATTAAACTTTGACCTACAGACTACTACTACTACTCTCAGTTTGTTAAAATTTCAAAACAAATCCGGCATAAATGTAAAAATGATAGAAGATTTTATATTAATATTAGACTTAGGGTGTAGAACAGAGATCATCAATTAGGCCTATAATTTTCTCTGCGGTCCGCATAGGTGTTTCTGTCGCACTATAATAGTTTTGCGACAAATGAGTTAATTTTATATTGTTTTGTTTAGGCCAGATGAAAGAGACGCTTCTCTATTAAACAAGGTCAAATAAGGTTAACTGCACATTTGGGTAGATTTATAGAGCCTAAAATCTTTCGCAATCGAAAAGTATAGTTTGGCCCATACGAAACGATATAAAACAAACATTTTGGCACAAACGCTATAACAGTTTCCGTAACTGTCCCAAGGTCCGCTAACCACACTTTCATTTTTGGAATGTTTCCGTAATAATTACAGGATCAACTTAAAATCACCACTCTAATCTCCAGAATAAAAACTAAAATTAACTTTAATTCCTGTTGGTGCGTATAAAAATTCGTCAGTACTCCAGATCTGAACGGCAGCCTGTCCGTTGGTGACCTATGCACAAAAGAGAGCATCTGATATTTTCAAAAGTTACAAGTTAGGGACAGGAAAGTGTGCCATATTAAAAGATTCTAATCATATTTATGATACTTAATGGTATGTCATCAGGGTTGCCACTCCAAAAATTTAAAATAAAGCCGCATTTTTTTCGAAATAAAGCTGTTAAAAAAAAAATTGTGTGTGTGTGTGTGTTATAATACATACTTAAACTATTCAACCCCGCCCCCCACCACACCCACACACATTCTTATTCAGGGGATATCAATACCTTCACAATTGCAATGCCAAAATACACCAAGTTTCTTAAGAGCATCAGTAATGAATGACCAGTGTCAAGTAGAAACAAAAATACTCTAATTAAACTTTGTTCACGTTGGCCTATTTAATTTTTGTGAAGTTGGTCCAAATGAGAAGGAAATTTATGAAAATACAAAGACGTAACGACATTAGGCAAGAAAATAAAAAGTGGTGAATGTATACAAAAAAAAGTGTCGCGAAGAATGGAAAAACAAAGTAGCCTACATGTGAATTCCAGTGAAGAGGCGGGAATAGATCTACTGCACTCGTTGCCCTCTTATAGTGTGTCTATTGATTATGTGAGTGTTCAAATTCCCTTTCTGAGCTGCCCTGAAGCCGCAATGGGGACACCCAAACGGCTTCTCCCCCGTGTGGATGCGAATGTGCCTCCGAAGGAAGGCGGGAGCTACGAACACCTTTCCGCAGAAACAGCAGGAGTACTCTCCGGTTGGCGTGCGAGTAAAAAGGTGGTTGTCGTCTTGTATGAGGGGAAGAGAGGGGTCCGAGGGGAGGATAACGGACGATGACAATACTTCATGTAGTTGCTCTTGGTCTTGGCGACGCAAGTACGCTTCGGACGTGAAATCGCCACAGAGCCTCTTCTCACCACGCTAAAAGGAGAGAGAAGGGAAGAGTGAGGCTCCAGTGCCAAAGGGCGCGTGGGCAATGCCAGGGAAGAGGCTCTCTCATCACACTAAGTTTAAGACTAAGAAGAAGAACGCAAAGATGAACCCTCAACAGAGGAATCCTCGAACAAAGCGCGAGCGCATTCGTTCCTGTGCTTTGACGCTACGTGAGCCTTAAGATTCTCCTTGAGACTGGAGGCGTGAGGACAGAAGGGGCATCCAAAAGGTTTTTCCCCCGTGTGCGTCCGCTCGTGCCTCTTAAGGTGCGAGGGTCTAGTGAACACCTTGGCGCAGAAAAGGCATTGGTAGTCGCTCCCACTGAAGCGGGAGGAGGCCTGACTGAGCGCAGCACATTCGCCTTGAGCCTGCCAATTTGCGTCACAGCTCCACGGGTAGAGAGAGCCAGCCTAGAAGAGAAACACTCGTCAGGCGTTCGCGAGGCTCCAGTGACAAAGGATACACTTTCAAACAGAATATCCTTCACCCTCCTTACTCATTCGTCAGTTTTCGCAGTTAAAATGGAAAGATACGAATGCAACTCGCATTCCATCCCATAAACACGAAAACGAGGTGAACTAAAAATTTTCCATTCATTCTGCTTTTTGTTGTTTGTTCATGGGGCATTCATTATAACACACACAACACACACACACACACACACACACACACACACACACACACACACACACACACACACACGGGAAGGTCGCGAGAGAGAGGGCAAATGTTCGCGAAGGGTAGTAATTTAGGGGTTAGCGAAGTACAGAAATCGTTGATTTATATAAATAATTGCGACCGCAAAAAAAAAATTATATGGTACGCGAATAACACGGAAAAAAATTAAAAAGGAATTTTGATTGGTTAGGTCAAGACGAGAGCTTCAAAAGGTGAAACTCAGCAGGTGACGCGTATTGTGACGTAGCGCTCTCGGCCAATCAAAGATCAGAGGCATCATCATTTGCATATTTCATGATGTATTTCAATGTTATTAACTTTACTCATGAGTCAATATTACTTCAGTCTCTTCGGTAAAAGTTGCATATTTTTGGGTGTTCAGAACCCAACCCATTTTTCCCCATAAGATTTTCAATAAATCAAGCGAAGCACGATATCACGTATCTCTGAATGTAAACCATGTTATCAGCGTACTGTACTAAAATAAATAAAAATATATATATATATATATATATATATATATATATATATATATATATAGATATATATATACACACACACACACACATATACCTTTCAAACCATAGCATTGAGTGTTATGATGACTGAAGCCACAACGCGAACATTTCCAACAATTTTGTAGTTGTACTTCATCCTACAATTCCCTTGAACAATGAACTAATCACAGCCTCTTCATTTCGAACTTAATCTTTGTAACCTAATAAAGACCCACATTTTACGATTCCTATCAAGTTCATTACATTTACTAAAGTTCATGTAAAGGCGTTCAGTTTGTTTGGTACTCAAAGCGTTTAAGACAAATCTTATGAGGTGAACATCTGCAATTGGTTAGTATCGCGGTTCTTCCTTTATTGTGTGACATTTCTTTATCACTTTCAAAATAAAACCATTCTGTTTGGAGTCAAGAGGTAAAGGTAGATTCTGTCTCCGTTCCCCTCATAATGTCCTTCGCTAACTAGAATTCGAGCGTAATGCGAAGACCGACACACACACACACACACTACCTATTAACTGACGAAGCGACAGCAAACTCATTACTAATCACAGATGAGAGAAGGCGGCGGCGAAGTCAATACAAGGTTTTTCTTAAGGATGGGAGTCCATCCAATTTGTGAATGAGGAACAGGTGCTTGCGAAGATGCGTCGATTGATTGGCCCTGTAGGGACACAGATGGCACATGAAGGGCTTCTCTCCCGTGTGGATACGCATGTGCCGCGTCAGGTCGCTCTTCTGGATGAACGTCTTGCGACACTCGTAGCAACCATGGAGGATCGCCCCTTGAGAAAAGTCGCCTCCCTGTGGGTAGTAGTCGATAGAGGGGCCGGAGTTGGAAAGGTGTCGAACGGGGTCCCCCCCAGCATTTCTGAAGGGGGAAACGACGAGCTGCGTCAGAGTGTCTGTCCACGACGCACTCCCCTCCTACAGGAGAAAGGACGACAGGACGTTACTATCCGTCATTCCACTGGAAACCAATTAACACCCCAACAGAACTAATAACTCAAACCTAATTCCATCAAATTCGTTTCAGACATTCGTTCTCTTCTTTAAGAAGGAAATCGAAGGAAAATGACGCAGGTATAGCCGTCTCTCGTTTATTAACTAAATTATTGGTACGCATAATGATTCACAATACATAATAATGCTTACGTGACTAGAACATACTTTGTTTAATTATATTATTTATATATATTTATATATATGCTGCAAACCACAAGGAGAAAGGAAAACGATTCCAAGGCCTTTCGTGTATTCAGAGCTACACCTCGTCAGTGTAGCTCTGAATACACGAAAGGCCTTCGAATTTTTTTTCTTTTTCCTTGTGGGTTTGCAGCATTCATTCATTTCACGTGTTTAATTGTGAAATTCATCCCATATATATATATATATAATATATATATATATTATATATATATATATATAATATATATATATAATAAAATTACATTTGGTCTACGTACAAGACTGAACTAATAAAATTTTATTTTCTCTGTAGGATAAGGAGCACCTAACAGTTTTAAATCATATTACGCCAATTTTTAGATACAAAGTCTTACAATAAATCATTTGTTGCCAGAACCTAATTTGTCCAATACCAATTTTATTACTATTTCGGTATCCACACACTAACTTAATTTAGGACCATACAATTAAAAAAACCTGACATTAACCTCATTCTTTATATATATATATATATATAACGTCCTCTCACTTTTTCTTTGTTTTTCCGCTGAGATATGCCCTTTAAATAGAGGCGAATCGGTTCTTCCCGAACTAAAAAAAAAAAAAAAAAAAAAAAAAAAAACGACGCTTGTATAGGAGAATATTCCGCGCAAGATGAGGAGGGAGAACGAAATAAATGAAAAAATGAGGTAACCACCCGGGAATCGAACCCGGGATCTTCCGATTGCCGGTCAGATATGATAACCATTACACCGGCAATCGGAAGATCCCGGGTTCGACTCCCGAGTGGTTACCTCATTTTTTCATTTGTTTCGTTCCCCCTCCTCATCTTGCGCGGAATATTCTCCTATACAAGCGTCGTTCTTTACGTTAATTATACTGCGTGTTTGCAGTTAAAATATATATATATATATTAGTGGCGCAAAAGTCAGGAGCCAGAGAGAATGGATGTTTTCCGTTCTGTGGCCGCCACTATTTTCATGTAAAAATTACTTAGTTGAAAAATTTATAATTTATGAGGACATTTTGACTAATTTTGCGCCACCCACTTGAATTAGTGCAAAAGTCGGTCAAAATGTCACCATTGCATAAATTATGAATTTTTCAACTGAAGTAATTTTTACAAAAATCGTGGCGGACACAGAACGGGAAACATCCATTCTCTCTGGCTCCTGACTTCTGCGCGCCACCATATATATAATTAAATTTATCATACAGGGTGGACAACTTCAAAATAAGCAATTTTTTCTTTGTTTGCCGTTTTGTCTTGTCTTTTAGCACTCCACGAAAGTCACTTGAAACTATGTCAACAGCAGCTATTTTTAGCATTTTATGTAACATGCTTATTGAAAACTTATTATATAAAAAAAATATATATATATATATATATATATATATATATATATATATATATATATATATATATCAGTGGTTATAAGTAAGTGATAAGGGAGCTTGAACGAAATTGGAATGTGACAAAAACACGATCGCTCTCTTCCAACGCGATTCGCTCGCAAACTCTCTGACTTTCACTAATCATTACCGCAACATTTAAAAGAACAAATATTATTTGGCACTAAACATACAACAGGGACTTATTGATATCGATACACTTTCTTTTTTATATCAACACAACAGATTTATGTACTTCTCAATTATCAACTGAAATTTCATTTAAATAACTATGTTGGGAGAAAAACAAATGCATAAAAAATTATTAAAAATTTGTCAATTACTTTAAATACTATAACTTACAATTACGTTAAAAAAAAAATCTAGCGTGTATATATATATATATATATAATGTGAATTTAAAATATGTTTAAGTTAAGTGGTCTCCTTTATCAGCAACTTCACGAGTTTGTTCCGCCGAATCCTGAGGATGAATGTTCCTGATATGAGCCTTAAGATTCCCCTTCGTCGCCGACCTGTGAGGGCAGAAGAAGCAAGCAAAAGGTTTTTCTCCAGTATGCGTCCGCAGATGGCGTTCGAGGTCAACCTTACTGCGAAATGCTTTGGTGCAGAAAGCGCAGTTGTAGCGAATATTGCTCTTTGCGTGCTGCGGAGGCCCCGGGGTGTCAGGGGGCACGTACGGCTGCAGGAGGGTAGTGGGGGAGATGCTCCTCATATCGGAGATGCCGAAGGACTCAGTGTCGTCCTCGTCGCAGGAAAAATCGAGGAGAGACAGCAGCTGGAGCCCCTACAGATAGAAAACAAATGGCGTGAAATGGCCTACTGGCTGCTCACGAACATTGTCTGGGGGCTCCCTGCATTACTTTAAAAATGCCTCTCATCAAATATGGCTTTACATTTACGCGAAATTAATCCTAATTAAGTCTTTCCTTTTTGTTAACCATTAAATAAATGTTTAGAGCTGTTCTCGTATAACAAATGCTTTGGTGACACGTGACAAATCTTTGTTTAGGAATCGAGCCAAAGAAATACTCTCTCTATAAAGATTGAAATAAGAAGACTTCGTTCCCTCACTAAAATTTACTAAGTCCGACGTTGTTTCCCGGTCGTAAACAAGATAGGCTTGTTAGGATGCAGCCTCATAATGTGAGCTTTTAGGTTCCCTTTCTGGGCGGTGCAATGGCCACAATACGAACAAGAGAAAGGCTTCTCTCCGGTGTGAGTCCTCAGGTGGCGATCGAGGTCAGTTTTCTGATGGAAGATCTTGGGACAAATGGGACACCGGTAGCAAATCCCCTTAAGAGCTGGGAGGGCTGGTGACAAGGACGTCTGTGCCAAGGGAATCCCGGGAGAAGAGGAAGTAGTAGTAGTACTCGCGACGGAAGGAACTCTCCACGTCTTCTGAAGAGATTAAGAATCCAGCATCATCACTTCATCCAAGGCTCAAAAGGGGATTTTAGTTAACTAAATTTTATATCCTCAGTTTTAAGTCTCTTAATACGAGCAACAAAATTCGGATTTTTATCGTTAGAATAAAGAAACACTTAAGTACAAGTATATACTTCACGAGTCTTCCTTTTTGGAAACGCTCCTCGAAGTCAATTACATCATTTAAAGAAATATTAACCAACACGGCCAATCAATTAATTCGAATTTGGTTTGAATATTCGAAACAAACTATTTTAGTGCGTTCAAAAGTTATAAACACGAATGGGAAACTAATGCAATTTGTTTGGTTTCATTTTAAACATGAAAAAATAGAGGGATTTACGTAAATAAACGGACAACTTTCAAATGAACATCAACAAATATTTTGAAATTTACTACCACCTCATCGATAATTTCAGTATAATTTACTATTTTAGCGTAATAATGCTTACGGTAAGACTAAGCATAACAGGTACGATAATGGACGTAATCTAGTCAGTGGGAGGAAATTTTGAAAACTGATCCTACTTCCTTAATGCTTATTCTGGCACTATTTCACGAATGTGGCATTTCGTTTCGTCGTCTCCTAATAGTTACCCAAATCATATACAGTAAAGACAATAACAACAACAAAAATCAATGAAAACATCAGCACATCCTATAACCTACTTATTTTAAACTTATTGACTCGTCTCACGCGCTACTCGTAATCGTAACATCCGACGTTGTGAAGCCTCATAACGTGTAAATTAAGATTTCCCTTCTGAGCGCTGGCATGTGGGCAGAAAGGACATTGGTAGGGCTTTTCTCCAGTGTGCGTTCTGGAATGTCTGAGCAAATCGTTCTTCTTAACAAATCCTCTGTTACACACAGAGCAACGAACAGTCGCGAGCAACCTACCAATCCTCGACCTTGGGCCAAATCCTTCCTGCGGAGAGAAGCTGAACCTGTAATTTGGCCATACCGCTTGACCTTTGTCGCAGGGGGGGCTTAGGGAATGATCGGCGCAATCAGGGTAGATTTAATGCTCAGACATCCGTTTAATGGAGGCATTTATAAGTCGATAATTATCCTTTTTAAATTTTAGTAAACAATAGTGGACTATGAAAGGTTTCATGGAAATTCTTAATGCATTACTTTTTCTAATCAATTATGCAATTTGTTTACCAATGAATTATTTTTTATTTTTTTAAGTTTCCAATTACTAGAATGTGAATGTATTTGTACCGATATTGTTTAATTCACCAGCTTAATCCTACGCATTTAACAATTTTCATTCGCAAATCAAGTTTTAACGTACTTTTCAAAATTTCAATTCCTATACTACAGAATTACTGTATATTATGAACTATTAATTTTTTTAAATACTGCTAAAACGCTTCATTTCACGCAACTTGCAATTAAATGTTTTGTTTTTAATACAGTAATAAATGAAGTACTTCTACCCGTTTTAAAGTAATATGTGAATGCTAAGTTTCATTGTCGTTTTTAACTAACCGATTCATTATCAATAGACGCTTGGACATACAAACATATGTATTATTATAAAATAATAATAATAATAATAATTAAAAACGCACTAATAAGCGGAGGGCACTAGCATCTCAAGTTCCCCAAGTTTCAGAGGGAGAACTACATACTCTTAAATTTTCTGAACGAAGAAAATGTTTAAAAATGCAAATCAATGTGAAGTATCGAGGGCGGTTTTAGCGTAACTGGGACAAAGCGATCGTAACATTTCCTCAAAACCTTTCTTGCAAATCCAACGAAAAGTTCATCCTTTAAGTTCACCTCTTTATATAGTGGGTGTGTATCCTTCGAATGTGCTTTTTAAGGTTACCCTCGAGGGCGGAAGTGTGAGGGCAAAGGGGACACTGAAAAGGCTTCTCCCCCGTGTGCGTACGAAGATGCCTTTTGAGATCGGACGGTTTAACGAACGATTTTGAGCAGATATTGCACTGACGGGCAAACTCATCATCGTACGTCGTACACGGACCAAAATTTTCATCAACAAAAGTTTCTACGACGGAGGTGTATCGCGACCCCCACGAATAAGTAACTCCCTGCAGAAGAAAAGGCAAAAATCAGGGCATTCATTCTGCAGGGAGAGCTCGTCACAATTCAATCATCTCTTTAGAGCCACTCACAAAAAGAAAGTTTTTTATAAAGTGGTAATAACAATAACAATCCAGCGTACATCTCTAATTTACTCGCTATTCATATTTCTAAGCGCGTTCAGGTGATAGGTATAACTACAATTTAGAGGAATACAAAAATTTCCATTAGTCGTGTCAATAAACCAAGAACGAGAAAGTCGTTATAGTTTCGTAACTACGAAAAAAATCCAATCAACCTCTAAAATTCATCGTGCTCCGAGGTTTCCCCCTATAGTTCTTAAAATTCCAAATAAAACTAACTAACGGGCATTTCAATCAATTTTTTATGAACGGCTTTAAGACTTAATTACTTACAATACCTATAGTTCAAAAATATAAGGCAACAGATAGGAAACATTTAACACGTTTTAACATTTGTAATACAAAATGACTCTCTTAACTTTCAGAAAGAAATTGCTTTGTACTAAAAACACTAAATTCACAGTATAAGAACTTCTTCATTATCAACTTCCCTTTTATCAAATTCATTATCGCTACTCACAAACATAGGTTTGTTTTTCTGCCCTTACTATATATATATATATATATATATATATATATATATATATATATATATAAACTAAAGTTTATAATTGTTATAAAAGAGAGAGAGAGAGAGACACCACCCAGAGCCATGTACCAAATAATCCCATTAAAATTACGCACAATATATTCTAAAACTTCGTACTTTATGCATCATTTGCAATTACGTTAAACTGGTTTTGCATTTAACACTCCTTTGCGATTTACGACAAAGCATATCATCTTTATGGGGATGCATAAAATGCAAAGTTCTGGTAGCTAAACTACCACAGAAACATTAAATTTCTGTCTTAAAATCTTGTGTATATACAGTATTTTTTTTTCTGCACGCCTTTAGCTTTACTTTCATTGTTTTAAAGAAAAATGAACATTTACTTTGAAAAGTCCTGAATTTAATGAATTTATCCTTAATGCTTATTTTCACTCGAGTAACAACGGTTAAGTGTGTGTGTGTGTGTGTGTGTGTGTGTGTGTGTGTGTGTGTGTGTGTGTGTGTGTGTGTGTGTGTCTTTTTTGTTAGTTTTCATGAGTGCTCATTTTTTACCCAGTAGTTCCTATGGGTCATATGTTACATTTTCAAATTTTTAATTACTTATGTTGTGTTAAGGTAGCGTGTTTACGAAGGGGTGCCAATCATTAAAAAGTTAAGGCGCTTTTTTTTACCGTCTACAATGATTATTTTATCGAACTTCACCCGCGTTAGGATTTTCATTCAAAACTTTAGATCAAATAACTCTTACTTCATGTTATATGAGGCTTTTCCAGACCCAGTGATTTGTTTTAGGTAGGTTTGGTTAACCTAACCTCAAAAAATACATCTCCTACAAGAAAGTTCGACCGATTTGCAAAATAGGAACTAACGGGTAAAAAGAGGTGGCTTCCTATTGATGCTACTCAGAGATTTAAGCGCCTATATATATATATTATATATATATATATATATACACACTACTCTTCCAACGACAGTATTGAGCATTTGAAAATGAACATTATTATAATCTTAAACATGAACGCATTATGAATTATTATCGTAATTATAAAGTAAATTACACTCCTAACCAAAAGTTCACAAATGAGATTTAACAAGGACAATCATGTTCATGGGGATAATAGTCAAGACTTCCCTCAATCCCTGAAACAACAATGAAAGTAAAGCTCCACCAACCATCAAAGCTATTCCTTATACGGCTACTGAACACTTACCCCTCCAGCTTGTTGACCAGAAGAATCTGCCCCAAATGCTTCCTGAGGGAAGCTGTTTTCACCATCCTCCCACGACATTTCTCCCTTGAAAACAATTATATATAATCTTAAAAATCAACACGATAAAACATATTCCAAACTGATGAAAGCTTGGGCAAGTACTTATTAGCCATAGTAAATTTTTAACTATTAAGGTAATATATATATATATATATATATATATATATATATATATATATATATATATAATATATATATATATATATATATTGAAAATTATTTCACGAAAGTAACACGTGAAAAATATTTGATGAATAAAATCACGAAGGAAAGGAAACACAGATGGTGCTCACGCGCTTTCGTCTAATGACATCCTCAGGAACACTGAAGTACATAAAGAATTACAGCCTATATAAAGGTTACAGAAAGAGAAATATATATATATATATATATATATATATATATATATATATTATATATATATATATATATATATATATACAATAAACGGAGAAACGAAATTAAAGGATTGTGGAAGGGGGCACACAAATTTATAAGGAAAAACTATCGATTTTTAGCACAAGATTAAGATTTGTTTCCAAACAATGTTATAGATAAAAAAAAAAATATATATATATATATATACAAATTTATACTGGAAATCTGCCCGGGTTTTAGCAGTCTGCCCTATTTTTTTGTATATAAAAATTGAAAAATAAAAGTTATTAGGGTGGCATACAAATTTTACCAAAGATTTAACGTTCTACCTTTCTTATCTAAATCTGTTCTGAAGGAATTCAAAACAACAGGATCGAGTTGAAAAAGACCTTTGCTTATGTTGAAGTTATTTGTTAGTTGGATAATGGCAGACTCAAGAATATTTCTATTAACAATGTTGCTAGAGTGGAATAAAACTGAAGCATTATTCCAATCAATACAGTGGGATAACTCTGACAAATGGACAAAAAGGGCACTGGACAATTGTCCTGTTCTAACGGAATATTGATGCTGTTTTATACGTGTGTGCAAATCCTTTCCCGTCTGACCTATGTAAAAGGAATCACATTGTTTACAACCAATTTTATAGATAATGCCTGAATTATTGGTAGGGCTATTTTTTACTATGATATTTTTCACAATATTGTTATATAAAAATACTACATTAATATCCAAAAGTTTAAATACATTAGCAATGCCTAAAAAGCCCGGGAAAAATGGAAGTACTGTGTCATATTTTAGTACTTCCATTTTTCCCGGGCTTTTTAGGCATTGCTAATGTATTTAAACTTTTGGATATTAATGTAGTATTTTCATATAACAATATTGTGAAAAATATCATAGTAAAAAATAGCCCTACCAATAATTCAGGCATTATCTATAAAATTGGTTGTAAACAATGTGATTCCTTTTACATAGGTCAGACGGGAAAGGATTTGCACACACGTATAAAACAGCATCAATATTCCGTTAGAACAGGACAATTGTCCAGTGCCCTTTTTGTCCATTTGTCAGAGTTATCCCACTGTATTGATTGGAATAATGCTTCAGTTTTATTCCACTCTAGCAACATTGTTAATAGAAATATTCTTGAGTCTGCCATTATCCAACTAACAAATAACTTCAACATAAGCAAAGGTCTTTTTCAACTCGATCCTGTTGTTTTGAATTCCTTCAGAACAGATTTAGATAAGAAAGGTAGAACGCTAAATCCTTGGTAAAATTTTTATGCCACCCTAATAACTTTTATTTTTCAATTTTTATATACAAAAAAATAGGGCAGAGTGCTAAAACCCGGGCAGATTTCCAGTATAAATTTGTATATGTATATATATTTTTTTATCTATAACATTGTTTGGAAACATCTTTTAATCTTGTGCTAAAAATCGATAATTGTTCAATTTTTATATACAAAAAGAGCAGTGCTAAAACTTGGGCAGATTTCCAGTATAAATTTGTATAAATATATATTTTATTTTTATTTTATTTTTTTATTTATTTTTTTATTGTTTGGAAACATCTTAATCTTGTGCTAAAAATCGATAGTTTTTCCTTATAAATTTGTGTGCCCCCTTCCACAATCCTTTAATTTCGTTTCTCCGTTTATTGTTATATATATATATATATATATATAATATATATATATATATATATATATTTTTTTTTTTCTCTCTGTAACCTATATATAGGCTGTAATTCTTTATGTACTTCAGTGTTCCTGAGGATGTCATTAGACGAAAGCGCTTGAGCACCATCTGTGTTTCCTTTCCTTCGTGGTTTTATTCATCATATATACACACATATATATATATATATATATATATATATATATATATATATATATATATATAGCGATACGATACATATATATATGTATCGCGATACGATACATACATACTACATATATATATATATATATATATATATATGTATCGCGATACGATACATGCATATATATATATCGCGATGCGATACATACATATATATATATACACAGTGCTGTGCTCGTTACTTTATAAATGTAATGCCGTTACCGTTACTACAGTCTAAATGTAACGCCGTTATCGTTAGTTACCATTTTTAAAAAGTAACGAGTAACGGCACCGTTACTCGTTACCGTTACTTTTAATGAAATGTAAATATATTATATATATGCATAGGTATATTATAATTTATATATATAAAAAATATTATATACAGGGTGTACATAAAGTCAGGATCTATTTTTGTGAAGCACTTGGAAATTATATGGAATTCAATCATAAAATGATAAAGTGGTAACATTTATTAAATAATTAAGAGTAGGATTCGACGTGACGCCCATCAGTATCCCTGCACAGCTCAAATCGTTCCGCAGCATTTCTAAACACATTCTGGAGCATTTGCGGGGTTATGTTATCTGCAGCAGTTCGTATACGTAAGTTTTCAAGACTCGTAATCTTCGTCTGATAGACGTGCGATTTGATAAAGCCCCATGCAAAGAAATCTAAAGGGGTTAAATCTGGTGATCTCGCTGGCCAAGTCTGTTGCTTCCGCGTCCGATCCAGCGATTTGGAAAACGTCCATTTAGATAATCCTGAACAATTTTGGCATAGTGACAAGGAGCACCATCATGTTGATAGACGACGGAGATAGGATTGTTAGTACCGTCGTCTATCAACATGATGGTGCTCCTTGTCACTATGCCAAAATTGTTCAGGATTATCTAAATGGACGTTTTCCAAATCGCTGGATCGGACGCGGAAGCAACAGACCTTGGCCAGCGAGATCACCAGATTTAACCCCTTTAGATTTCTTTGCATGGAGCTTTATCAAATCGCACGTCTATCAGACGAAGATTACGAGTCTTCAAAACTTACGTACACGTATACGAACTGCTGCAGATAACATAACCCCGCAAATGCTCCAGAATGTGTTTAGAAATGCTGCGGAACGATTTGAGCTGTGCAGGGATACTGATGGGCGTCACGTCGAATCCTACTCTTAATTATTTAATAAATGTTACCACTTTATCATTTTATGATTGAATTCCATATAATTTCCAAGAGCTTCACAAAAATAGATCCTGACTTTATGTACACCCTGTATAAACATTCGCTTGTGCGAGTGGGTTGGTTTGTATCCACTAGTTAATGCATAGGCTATGAAGTCTGTGCATGCCTTCATTGCGTTATGACGACAAATAAGGCATAAAATTTTTTAAAAAGTGAAACAAAATTACTGCAAGATTTATTACTAGGAATTGCATGCAACATAACAGAGGATGTAGCATACTACTGATACTAATTTACTAATGCTAGAATATACCAGGAAAGTTTAGTTTTGCAAAACAATAATACGAAATACTAAAGAAATTAATCAAATGAGTTATTATACATGGCAATGATAATTAAAATTTATTAGCTAAATATACAAACTTAAGAACTATTATTCAAAAGATCTTTATTGGCCTTTAAGAAAACAAGCTTTTCAAAAGTTGCATCAAAGAGCGAGCCTCGTTTCAGACGCAGTATATCCTTCCCTACTGAAAAAAACCAGCTCAACAACGGCACTAGATGGTATAGGAGTGTTAAGTTTAATAAACATATTTTTAAAGTTAGTGGATAGGAAGGATGCAGAGCTAACGTGCCGTGAAGGCCCGGATGAGAGGAATGATGAAACCTCTGTTGAACTTAGGTCCCTCCCTGCTCCAGGGTTCTTCGCCTTTTTACTTTGACAGTGCTGTCAGTGTATGGGGAGAGGGTGGATGGGGGTTAAAGTAGGTTGATTTTCTGCATTTTTTTTTTTATATCGACTTTGGACTAGTCGAGATAGTCAGGGCTTAATATGATAATAACTGACAAAAAATTTCAGATCCCTAGCTTTAACCGTTTTTTGAGGAAACCGTTTCAAAAATCGTCAAAAAATCGTACCGAAAAAAATCATGCTATTTTCATAAAAAAAACCCTGAAAAAATTTACAATTTTATTGAAAAAAAGTAAAAAAAACATGTACAGAGTCAAATACACACATTTAGATCCCAAGATCATCATAATTTTCACTGTAAGAGCCCTTAGAAGCAAAGGAAGGCCTCATCTGGAGGCTTAGGGCTTTGGCCAGAATGTGTTTGTGCCTTGATTCGAGTCCATAAACAGTATGGGAAGCTTCAGATGTCAGCTTCACGGCCCTTTCAACACTCTGAAAATGTGAAGGCAGATCAGGCAGCTCCAGCTTGGTGCCATTCAGCAATGCTTCTTGAAGCTCCTGGTCAGAAAAGTCTTCTGTGAGAGCAGGTTCACAGATGCCACTTTGAGAAAGGTTGATTAGTTCTGACCAGTGGGTAGCTTCAATGTTGATGGCTGTGATCTTCTTCAGCCTCTTCTTGGCTGGCTTCCCACTTCTGAAAGAATAATAATTAATTTATTTTTTATTCCAGTTTAAGATTTAATCCCTATTAGTCAGTCTCAGAATTGCTGGAAAAGAAAAAAAAAGAAAAAAAAAAAAAGTTCTATAAATCCCCATAATCGAATTTTTTTTCAGAAAGAAGGTAAGATTATTACATGAGGAAAATGCGGATATTTTTCAATTACAAGCATTGAATTTCCTTCCATTTAAAAGGCACCTAATCGCACTAAGTTGGGCCAGTTAAAAGTTAAAAAAATAATAGCATTACCTTCTTACTGGGAGGACAAGTGCAGATTATGTGCTGTGTTTGACAATTTTCTTTTTTGCACTTCACAGCATTGTCATCACAGGGACGAACAGGTAGCTTACAGGTGCAAGCAGAAATGTCAAACAGTTTATCCAGCTTTTCCTCCAGATTCTGCTCCTGGACTGTAGAAAGATATTTCCTGTTTATCTCTTTTGCTTTCTTTAAGCACACTTTATCCACCAATTTCACTACATAATATTCCTCATACAGGGACAGCCGCGGGTTCACTGCCTGCCAAATCTCAATCACATCCTTTGCTATCATTTTAGCAATATCATCAGGGCCGCCGCTTCCATTAGGCGAGGTTAGTAAATGCTAAGGGCGCCAAAGATCTGGGGGGCGCCAGCGCCTCCCGCCCTGTGCACGTCTGATAGTATTATGTAAGAACAACATGAAAAAAATAATGAAGGAATGAGAAGCATAGACAAATGATGAAAGGTTGTACGACGTATGTACACCAGTTTAGCTTGACTGATATTTACATAATTAACTTATTCATCTTATTGGGTCATTATAGAACTTTCACTATCGCGACCTTTAACCCTTTAGGGACGGGAGTCGTAAATAAGCGATTTAAAAATGTTGCGCGCACAGACGGGAGTCGTCAATAAGCGACTCGGCTTATTTACGGCTTAATGAGAGTTCCGGGAGTCGTCAATAAGCGAATAACTGTTTTTATGTGACATATGCCCTTCTTGCTTGGAAAAAACAGTAGATATGTCCTTTTTGCACGCATATTTTAGCACTTTTGAGCGTTCTGATTTGTTACTACATATGCCTCGCTTTACTCGCTGTTTTGATTGGTCATGACACTTTCTTGAACTGTGAAATGATTTTATAATTTTATAATAAATGTATGTATTAGCAAATTAAAATAGATCAGTGTAAGGCAAATAGTTTCTTCAATATGGTACCTTGATTACTTTGTGGGCAAACCCAATCGTGAAGTGGGAGGCGGGTGGGGGCGCCAGCTGCAGTCCTGCTAAGGGCGCCAAATAGGCTGGCGCCGGACCTGAATATCATAGTCTTTCAAGTCCGGGTGGCTGTTTTGGAGGAAATAACTGTACTGAATAACTTGGCGGAGGGTAGGAGGCTCTGTTTTATCCAAAGGGGAAGGCTGGCCACTGAATTTTTTGGCACTATCACTTCGAGTTAACACTGCAGACTTCTGTTTTTTACCCATTTTTATGAAATATCTGAAAATAAACAATTAAATGAACGCATCATAAAATAACTTAATTTAACACACATTTTATAGGTAAATATCATTAAAAAATACAAAATAATACACTAATAAACATCTATAATGCATTTACAATAAGTTTCAAGCATCGTTTTGTTAAAAAAGCCGAATTTTAATTGATTATTTTGATGAAATAAGGTCCGATATTTTGTTTGTTTACATTGCGCGAATGCCGCGCGCGCGATTTTACGCGTAAAATTCGACAATTTTACAACTTAAAAATAATTAACAATCCTCAAAAAATACAATCATTTTCACAAATATGAGTTGGTGCAACGTTTTTTATACATTAATACCTTTCTATCTAGACTAGTTCAAGATCACAGTTCCAAAATCAACCTACCTTAATGGGGGTAGGCTGTCAGCATGCCAACGGCCAACATGCACACCTCGCTCATAGTGAAGGGACAAATTTTTAACGGTTAATGAATAATGAATGAGGATCGAAAGAAACTAATTGCGAGCTACTATAAAAAAGTAACGAGTAACGACTAACGAATGTATTTCCCTAAAAAAGTAACGTCGTTACTGAGAGTGTTACTTGATTTGAAATGTAACGCCGTTACCGCTACCGTTACTAAAAAAAGTACCGCGTTACGTAACGGCCGTTACTACCCAGCTCTGCGCTCTGCATATATATATATATATATAAGCACACCGGACAAAAAATTAGTCACCCCTCTCAGAATGTACTAATAACGTGTGACGGCGCCTCTGGCCTTGATAACCGCACGAATCCGGCGAGGCAGAGACTCTACGAGGTTGTGCATGTACTGAACATCGATTTGCTGCCACTCGTTCATCAGCCGGTCCCGAAGTTCCGCCAGAGTCGTGGGTGTCTATTCCTGCGCTTCACTTTCTTTTCCAGCCTGAACAAACACCTTCGACGCATTCAGGATTAAAGGCTTCATTGGACCTGCGATGTACTCGTCGCCTCCATCATTGGAGAACAAACAAAAAAACAGGACTCATCGGACCAAATTACACGTTTCCAATCTGCCGCAGTCCAGTTTTTGTGCCTCTGAGCCCATTTATAACGTGCCAATTTGTGACTTGCTGTTAACAGCGGCCTCTTCCGTGGTACCCTGCTTCAGATGTCCATCGCATGCAGTTCTCGTCGCAATGTCCGTTCGGAATTGGTCGCGAGAACCTCATTGGTTTCTTGGAGCATTGTTTCTCTGGTTTGAAAACGATTTGCAGTTACTAGACGAGAAACATGGCGGCGGTCCCTATTGTCGAGAATTGTTTTCCGGCCACAGTTACGCCGTCGATTTTCAGTTGATTGCGAACTACACCACTCTTTGTAAACTCGCTGGACAGTACGCGTTGACACACCAACAATTGGGCTACTTCAGACATTTTGTGTCCGTGGGCTCTGCCAAACACGATGGCTCCTTTTGCCACTGAGTAACGTCTGCTCACGACCCATTTTGCAGACTATATCCAACACACACTTTGTTCTTCACCACCTCACGAACAGATCTGATCCTGTGTGCTACGTCACCGCTACTTGTCACTTACCAATGCTACATCAGCGCCTCTGTGTGACCTTGAACTTCCTACTATCGGTGCTATTAGGGGTGACTAATTTTTTGGCCGGTGTGCTTATCACAAAAATTTCATCGCCGGGAAATTACATCGTAAAGAATTTTAATCGCTAGGAATTTTGATCGCAAGGAAAATATATCGCCACACCACCTCACCTAACCTTTCCTTTCTCCCATCTTATCTTCTTAAAACAGGCACCTGCATGCTAAAACTAACCATTTTAATCTGGTAACCTTTCTCCCATCTTAGCTTCTTAAAACAGTCACCTGCATTTACGTCAAAAAGGGCCAAAATGAGATACTTAAATCATAATCTTATAATTATCAGTCCCATGATCATTTAAAGCTTCGCATGTATAACTTATATATATGTTTACAATTAACAATAACAATAATTTTTATTTGTATAAACAAATTTGCATAACAAAAGTTAAGAACATAAAATTATTAAGAAAAAATTAACTCAATGCAAATCTTGTTAATATACCGTATATATATATATATATATTATATATATATATATATATATAATATATATATATATATATATATCATATTTACATTTTTTTTAAAAAAATTTAAAAATTATTTTCTATTGCGCGGCGATGTATTTTCCTAGCAATGAAAATTTTTGGCGATGAAATTTCCTGGCGATGAAATTCTTGGAGATGAAATTCTTGGCGATGAAATTGTCGCGATAAAATTTGCGGCGATGAAATTTCCGGACACGATATGTATCGCGATACGATACATACATACATAAATAAATTGAGGGGTCCCGCGTCTTAAGGTACCTAAGCGCCAAAATTTAAATTCGCCAGAAATCGCCTCCACAGTTCAGCAATATTCTGGCAATAATATATCTTTATTAATTGAGCTAGAACGTTCATTTTTGGCTAAATTAGGGTTGTAAGTATGCTAATGAAGATGTTGAGTTTTCGGAATAGATTTTCATATTTTATATATATATTTTTTTTATTTTTTTATTTTCTTATTATGCCGAACTTTGGGTGAACTTTCGGCTGGCGATAGAGGTGAAAAAAGTAGTTCGCTTCATAAGGTTTTCAACCATACTTCTAGTCGTAAGGTCATTATAACCCAAACCACGTGATAGAGGAAGGGTGAAAATAGTGATATCTCTCAAAAACGTTTTCGCCTGTGGTGTCGCGTAGGTACCTTAAGACGCGCGACCCCTCATATTTTTTTTTTTGACTTTCTTATTATGCCGAACTTTGGGTGCGATTTCTGGCACAGAATGATTCCATTGATTTTTCATCACTATCACTAGCACTGTGAGACATTGCTGCACACGTTGATAATAGAAGCCGGGTGAATAGAATAATCCACGCAATATTCAGCAATATGAGCACGAACACAGGACGCCTGCTTACAGCAACGCGAGTCTTAAGGTACTGGCGGGATGTTTGTGTCGTACCCCTCTCGGCGCGTGGAGGGGGTGGCCAATCAGAAAGCAGAACGGCGTGGCTGCCATGTTTTCATTGGCTCGCGCTGCTCCTGCTGTTCCCGTCACCCAGAGACCGAGCGACCCACCCCGACCCCCATCACCTCCCACCAATTGAACGGGACATTGGGGCCTTAAGACGCGCATCACATCTGAGCGGCAGAGCCCAGCTGGCGATAGAGATAAAAAAAAGTAGTTCGCTTCATAAGGTTTTCAACCATACTTCTAGTGTCGTAAGGTCATTATAACCCAAACCACGCGATAGAGGAAGGGTGAAAATAGTGATATCCATCAAAAACACGTTTTCGCCTGTGGTGGCGCTTAGGTACCTTAAGACGCGCGACCCCTCATATACTGTACGTATATAGGTATCGCAATATATATATATATATATATATGCATATATAACTGCAATGACCGCGCAGTATATAAATGAATAGAAACGACATAAGTGTTAAGGAACGTTTCTGCACACGAGGAGGAGAGATAACGAATAATGAAAAATGAGGCGGTTCGCCTCATTTTTCATTATTCGTTATCTCTCCTCCTCGTGTGCAGAAACGTTCCTTAACACTTATGTCGTTTCTATTCATATATATATATATATATATATATATATTATATATATATATATATATATATATTATATATTATATAGCGATACGATAGATACATTATATATATATATATGTGTATATATATATGTATCGCGATACGATACATACATACATACATATATACCATATGTCCCACAAAAAAGTACACCCAACTTTAGATTGTACTAACTCCTCCAAAAATTGAGATATTTTGGATCTGTTTGTTTGGTTTAATATAGCAAATTATTCTTTGTTAAAGTTCAAATTTATTCATGTTTAAACGATTTAGTGTTTAAGCATCTGCTTTTAACTGAAGGGTACAGCAAAATGGGTTGCGCGGAATGATCATTTCTCCCAGCCAGATAGCTCCTCTTGCTTTAACCAATGTGCTACTTTTTACGTCGAAGGATATTGCAAATATTTTTTTAAAATAATTCGAACTTTTGTATCTAAGATACGAGTCATACATATAAATGAAGAATCTGAATTACTAAATTTATAAATAACTTTGAAACCCTTATCATGCAGTTTACACGAAGGCAGCGCGTTCTCAGGGTCACAACGTATCTGCAAACTAAAAGCTTAAAACAAGTTCAGAATACCTTCGCACTGCAATTTCCCGATAGAGTTTCTCCAACTAAACATACAATTTTGAAGAATGTTCGGAAATACAAAGAAGAAGGAACGGTCCTCAATTTGAACAAAGGACGTTCAGGCCATCCGAAGACGGCAAGAACAGACGAGAACATTCAGCATGTTCGGCATTTATTAGAGACATCCAAAAGTGTCCACCAGGCGAAATGGTACAGAACTCTCACGCATGTCATTTCATCGAATAGTTCGTGAGGATTTGAATTTGTACCCATACAGAATGGAAATTCGACATCAACTCATTGAAGGAGATCTACCTCGCCGCCTAAGATTTGCCCAGTGGTTTCTTGAAAAACCAGAAAGATTCACGGAACAATTAGTGGTTGGAGATGAGGCGGCCTTTTTTATGAATGGTCTAGTGAACAGACAAATCTGCCGTCAGTATGCACCAAAAATCATCCACCTGACAATCATATCTACGAAAAGAATAACTCTAGACAAAAACTGTCTCTCTGGGTAGGACTGTGCGGTAATGGAGCGTTAATTGACCGGTCTTTTACGATGGTAATCTAAATGGTGAAGCTTACCTAGAAATGATAGACCGAGAAATCCTTCCACAAATACATATTACTTATGGAAACCGATTTAATCGTATTTGGTGGGTGCAAGACGGAGCTCCTGCTCACAGGAGAGTTATTGTGAAGGAACGCTTGCAGGAAGTCTTCCACCAAAGAGTAATTGCTACAGGCCATGACATTGAATGGCCTCCCAGAAGCCCTGACTTGACCCCGTGTGATTACTTTTTATGGGGTCATTTGAAAAATAGAGTATTTGCATCACAACCTATCAATTTAGATGATTTGAGGACTCGCATCACAGCTGAAATGAACTTGTTAAAAGACAATCCAGATCTTATCAAAAGAGTGATGGGGAAGATGAGAGCTCGACTCCAGATTTGTATCGATAGGAATGGCGGTCATGTTGAAAGAAAACGAAACTAAGCATAACTTTTGCAATAAGGAATAAAGAAAAATCTGCTTTGTATCTTATTAAAATTATGTTAAAATATCTATTATTATGTATTTGTCTTTTCATTACATCGAGAAAACACACATTATTTTTTCATTGACCAATTTTGCGCAATCCATTTTGTTGTACCCTTCAGTTAAAAGCAGATGCTTAAACACTAAATCGTTTAAACATGAATAAATTTGAACGTTAACAAAGAATAATTTGCTATATTAAATCAAACAAACAGATCCAAAATATCTCAATTTTTGGAGGAGTTAGTACAATCTAAAGTTGGGTGTACTTTTTTGTGGGACATATGGTATATCACGATACGATACATATATATATCGCGATACGATACATACATATCTATATATATATATCGCGATACGATATATACATATATATGTGTAATCTTTGGTTACCTTCCCACCGAATTGTTCATTCTGACGAAGGTCAAGCTTTTCACTCCACCTTAGACCTATAGTTTAACGTGGAATCCGAACGACGCCCCATTAGGGAATATACTTTTCCGAGTCCGAATTTCACTCTGGCTAATATGTATTTTTATGTAAAATTTAATTCTAAGATGGATTTCTTTTCTGCAACTTTTCACAAAAATCGCGTTATCATGTTCAAAATTGCGGTTTTTTCTTCTATGTTGAAATACCGAATATTCAGTTGAACACAATCTCATATTTTTAACCCTTTGTCGTAATTTGTTGCCATTTAGACACATTAACTTTGCTTAACTCTTACACAAATTTAATACATACATACATAAGAAAAAAATCTACTCCATTTGAATCTTTGTAACCATTTGAACGCAGAAGGCGAAGTTCAACATTCTCTCAATAGATGGCTCTGAGCAATTACGCCAGTTATAATTGTGAAGTAGAAGTGAGTGGACGCCATTTTTTTCGGTAAATGTTTTTTGTAATTTTCCTAAGTTTAATCACCATTATTATATTTGTTTTGACTATAATTTCATTCTAGAAGTATTAAGGAAGCTCCCTGTTTACTTTAAGTAATATTTTTAATAACTGTGACGAAAACTTTATTCAAAATTCGTTTCGAAATGGACAAGTTTTCATAGGGTAAATTTCTGTCTATGATAACACGTGTGTCCAATTGGATACATGAAATGAATTTTTCATTACGATTGTTTTTATGTACTATATATATATATATACGAGAGAGAGAGAGAGTGACAAAGGGTTAAGCTTATGTTACACCATTATTACCAATTTTAAATTAAATTTGCAATGCCAAATTCAGTTTTATATTACCAAAATAAATATTCATTACCAAATTTAGGTTCATTTGCTAATTAAAAATGCCGGTTGGCAACCCTGATTATAACCAAAAATTATATTCCTTGTCTATATTTATGGCGAAAGAACACTAAACATACTGATACGAATTTGTTGCAGATTGGACAAGAGCGAGAATAAGCACCGACTAGACGTGATGGCCGAATCTGCACCCAAAACCAGGAAAATGCCAGGTTCAAAGCTCTCGGATGTTGTGGGCCCGGGGAAGGAGTTCATTCCCAGCGAGGCGCCGACTTGGAGAGCCGTTCTTCAGAGAGGGATTCGTCTGCAGGAGGAAAAGTTCCTCATTCATGACATCCAAAGGTCTAAATACCCTATCCGAGAGATGACTGACGAGCTGGCTTCACTCGTGATGACTCAGTGGAGGAAGTCGAATGTAAAGTTCTCCCCGCCTGTGACAATCACGGAAAAATCGCTCATATAAGATCTTGTTCAAATGAAAGGAGATGACAGACGTTGTGAACGGGAGAGTTAAGTCTGCTACCCAGGAGAAGAGGATGGCTGATCTGGATAAACTCTGTGAAGTCTGCGTTTGCAAGCATCAGATCTTCTTGTGCGGCTCAGAGGGGAGTGGATGCTCAGGATGCTCCCTCAAGGCCCATGTGAACTGTAACTGTTCTTTGGAGGTGAAGATTCCTAAACTGGACCTTCAGTGGCTGTACTACCAGAGAGTGAAGACTTCCGAAGCTTCAGGAATCCAGATGTCTTTTGTAGACTTCGAAGACAGCATGAGAGAGGTCAAAGCAGCGAAGAGGAAAGAGGCTGAAGAAGCTTCTGCTGTGACGAAGAAGAAAGAAGGGGCTACTGAGGAGCTTCTTATGAAAGACTTTGAGGAGGACGAAGAGCCAAACTTGCCAAACTTGGAAGAAGCTGCAAAAGAAGCCTCTGGCAATGCTGAGGCTACTGAAGCTCCTATGGACGTTCCCGCTGGACTACCTGCCGAAACTCCAACTTCTGTTACACGAAACTACATGAAGATCCAAGGGACAGCTTCAGCAGCTTTGAGTTACAGGGTGGCAAATGTTCCGGCAGCTGCAGTTGCCAATGGCTTCCTGAACTTCATCAAGGCCTGTCATCTTTCCAAAGACAAAGCTTACTTGGCCATAGATGGCATGAAAGTCTGGAGGGCCAAGGAGGCAGTAATGGCCTCATCAGTTGAAGCTCTCACGCAGAGGTCAGAGGAGGAGAAGATCTCTGGGACATTCTTTGATGGCAAACAGGAGAGGAACACAAAGGTGTTGAAATATGACGAAGTGACAGGGAGATTTCATCCTGGCAAAGTGATCGAGGAGCATTACACAACACGTGAAAGCGTCAAGGAAAATACCTCTTCCATTTCACTCCCGAGGAACCTGAGGAAGGAGAAAAGCCTGCTCATAAGATCGCTCAGGGCCTGCATGAGTGGCTTCTGGATCACGGAGCTCACGAGAGCCTTGTAATGATTGGAAGAGACTCTACCAACACCAACACGGGGTGGTCTGGAGGCGCCATAGCCCTATTGGAGAAGATGCTGGGTCGCAAGTGCCACTGGATGATCTGTCAGCTCCATGTGAACGAGCTCCCCCTGAGGCACTTAATCATCAAGCTGGACGGCCCTGTAACTCCCCGGTCAGGCTTCAGTGGGCCGATTGGAAAACTTCTTGAGAAAGTGAATGAACTTGAGGTCAACTTCAAACCACTGGAAGGAACTGAAGATATCATAGAGCTGCCAGTAGAGATAGTCAAATCTCTTTCCACAGACCAGCACAACTGCTATCTTCTGATCAAAGCCATCAAGTCTGGAAGTCTCAGTCTACAGTTGGCTGGTCTCAAGTGCGGACCTCTGAACCAATCCAGGTATGATATGCCCTAACGCCCCATCAGCAGCCCAGCGTCTTAACCACTAGGCCACCTAGGGTACCCATTTATCTACCAACCACTTTCTTTATTGTATGGAAGGATGAACAGCTGGGTTTTGTTGCCGTCGGGTCTCGAACCCGGGGCCGATGGATTCATAGTCAGTGACGCTAACCACTACACCACCGAGGCGCATATATATATATATATATATATATATATATATATATATATATGTGTGTGTGTGTGTGTGTGTGTGTGTGTGTGTGTGTGTGTGCGCGCGCGCACATTATGAATGAAAACTGAATTACTTTCTATTTTTATTGAATTTTACAAACAGTGACCTCTTAAACAATTCATCAGACATTCTGTTTCTCTTTGAAGGAGAGAGATTTCCAGCTATGCTAAAAGTCTCTCAACCGGAGCGCTTGATGGCAGTGTAGTGTTGTATTTTATGAACAGTTCTTTTATCAAAGGATACATGTTCAAGTGCTGAATGTCTGATGAATTATTCGCTAAATAATTAGATAATTCTTGACGAGGTTTGTTCTCAGTCTCACAAATTTATCACTGACTGAGTCTATGATAAATTATCGCGTTACTGATACTTATTTATATCTATCTTTCGATACGATCCAAATAATAAAAAATATATCGCGATACAACACACGATACAGAAAATGTATCGCGATACTACGCCACCATTATATATATATATATATATATATATACGGGGTGTCAGGAAATGATTGCCCCCCCTGTAGAGCAAAAACTAGAAGAGATAGATAAAAACCGGCGAGACCACTTGAAAGAGCGTTAAAATCGGAATAAAAACCATTATATTCCATTCCTGTGATTTTAATTCTTACCATTTTTTTCCCCAGAGAAAAAGCGAGTTCTTGACCGCATTCGAGCTGTCACATTTCGTGAAGCAAAGGAAGCTGGTGCAACTTTCATAACTCGACACTGGGTGGCTGAGAGATTAAAAAGATCAGAAGACTTTGTCAAAAGGAATTGGAATAAGAATCCTGAAGATTGTGAAACAGAATTTCGAGGAGGAAGACCGGAGAAATTATCTCAAGAATCGAAAGACATTGTGCTTGCTGCATCACGGCGCCGAAAGAAGAGCTGCTCTGAGGTAGCGAAAGAGATACTTATCCGTCGTGGTAAGATAGTCAATCGGCAACTTGTGCATCAATTTCAAGTTCGCCAAGGCTTGAGTGCTTGGCATGAAATAGCTAAGCCACGGAAGAGTGATCTTAATATTGAAGATCGGCTATGGTTTTGTGATTATCTTGAGGAATGGACGGAAGACGATTTCCTTCACTTGGTTGTCAGCGATGAATTCTTCGTTTATGTCTCCAGAAAACCAAATTTTCAGAATGATCGGGTTTGGGCAACAACTCCTGATGAAGTCCCAGACGACCAGAAGTATCGAGAAATAGTAAAAAATCCAGCATGTGTGGGTGTTTTCATTATGTTCTCTATTCGGAAGCTCATCTGGGTTATCAAACCAAGAGGAACCAGTTGGGATGGGCCTTATTTTCGAAATGTAATTTTAGCCCAACATGTAATTCCGTTTTTGAAAGACCCCGAGTGTGTTTTGGATGTTGAACAGGCAACCTTTCTTCACGATAAAGCCCCCTGTATGAAAGCACTTGCGACTCAACAACTGCTTAAGGACAATAACATTGATTTTTCCGGAAATAATGAATGGCCTGGCAATTCTCCCGATCTTAATGTCTGTGAACATGTCGGATCCATCATGAAGGATCGGGTGGAGTCTTTAATGCTGGAACAACCCATTCAGAATCGGTATTCAACAGAAATTATGACTGCAAAGATCAACGAAGTCCTTGAAGAAATGAGTCATGATACCGATCTCTTTGAGACACTTCTGGGATCATACCCCCGTCGATTAATGGCCGTCAGAGCTGCAAATGGGTGGGGGCAACACCCGATATTAAAACAAGTGTTTTTTATTCAAAATTAAACGCTCTTTCGCGTGGTTTTGTCTGTTTTTATTTATTCCTTTCAGTTTCTTCTGTACGGGGGGGGGGGGGGGGGGCGCAATCATTTCCTGACACCCTTTATATATATGAGGCTAATTCAATACGTGTCCGCACTTTTTATTTTCACATCTGATAGATTATAAACACATCACTTCTCAAAATAGTGTATTGAGGAACAGGGAGACTTACTCCAGCGATCTACAAGCTTCCTAATGCCATCACAAAAGAATGTTTTTGGCTGTGTGCGTAGCCAGTCATGCACCGCCTCCTTCAGGTCATCATCGCCTTGGAATAGCTGACCTCTCAAAGTCTTTTAGTGGTCCAAACAGGTAAAAGTCCGAAGGTGCCAGGTCTGCACTGTAGGCTGGATGGTCGAGAACTTCAAATTTAAGTTCTTGAAGGCATTTTCTAGTCTGTGCAGCGGTATGAGGGCGCGCATTGTCGTGTAACAGAATAACACCTTCCGACAATCTCCCTCTCCGTTTTGTGTGAATTGCTTGCTTTAATTCATTCCGAAGCATGTCAGAATACGATGCACTTGTTACTGTAGTTCCACGCTCTAGATAATGTTCAAGGATAGGGCCTCGTGTATCCCAAAACAGTGTTAGCATAACTTCACATATCTTCCTTGCAACGGGAGATGTTGGATGTTTCCAGTGCATGCTCTGTCGTTTGCTTTCTGGTTCAGTGATGGATCCAGGTTTCATCTCTAGTGATAATGCGCTCCAAAAAGTTTTCACTTTCATTATGATACCGCGCCAAAAGACGAGAGCAGACGTCCATACGATTACGCTTGTGCTCTTCTGCCAACTGTTTGGGCACCCATCTTGCACAAACCTTGTGAAAGCCAAGAATGTCATGAACTATCGAATAGGCTGACCGTTGATTGATCTCTAATGAAGATGCAATTTCTTTTATTGTTAATCTTCTGTCATCGAAAATCATGGCTCTGGCTTCTTCCTGTTTGTCACCACTGGTTCATATCGAGTGTCGTCCCGAGCGTTGAGCATCTGTCACACATGTCCGACTTTCCTTAAACATTTGAATCCACTCGTACACACTTCGCCGTGGTAACGCATTATTCCCATACTGAGCCCATAAACGCGTGTGAATTTCGGCTCCTTTCACACCTTCTGCCCACAAAAAACGAACCCCGGATCTTTGTTCTTCCAGAGTACAAATTGAAAGCGGCGCAGCCATGCTCACTACTCGTACGATATGACAGCTACGAGTAGCCTAAATAAGCCTATAGATCTCAGTTTGGCTCGTTATTACGAGTATATATAATATATACTATATTATCACTAAAATAAAAAGTGCGGATACTTACTGAAGTACTCGTGCGTGTGTGTGTGTGTGTGTATATATATGTATGTTTGGTTGAATAATCGACCATAGTTCTTACTTATTAATTTATTATTAGTTTTCTCAATTTTTCAATAATGCTGGTAAATTATAAATAGTATCTCCAAAATTTTCCGACGTTTCGCTCTGTCCTTGAGCATCTTCAGGAAATTCGTTTGGAGCCATCTTCGTAGGTGTTCTGCGTAGAATGAAAATTTCTGTTGTTGTTGTTGTTGTTGACGTTATAAGAGGTGAAATTAGAGTTGTAGGAGTGATATCAGAAAATGGGGAAATGGGAAATATAGATGAAGAGCTCTCTTTTATAGCTCATTTTCGGAGGTTTTCTCGCAGTTTCGCGTACGTGTACTGACAGGATTGGTCAGTTTTCGTACGTGTAACTTGAGGATTCGTTCTTGCCCAGTTTGCTGATTCTTTATTTTCGGGTAAGTCTATTATTAATGCTTCGGTGATATGACGTCTTTTCTCATCCCTTATTTGTGTTACCACGTTTGTCGCTTCCACTATCTGTTGTCTGGTCAGGTTTATTTTGTCTATGTTCCACGTGTCATCTTTCGGACTTCCTCCTTGTAAGTGCATTGTTAGCCTTCTTGACAGTGTTGTTATGGTTGAGCCCACGTATCTCACGTTTCCTCGAAGTTTGCAATCTTCGTTCGGCATTGAAATTCATAACTACGTGGGATTTTTGTGGATTTTCAGTTTTTTTGAGTGATGTTATTTTTCATGAATAAGTTTTTAGTCTTCATGTTTCGGTAGTAGATGGCAAGTGATATTTTATTTTAATTTCTACATCTGACGTTTTCCTTTACTATTTTCCTTATTACTCTTTCGTCAGTTTTATATGCAGGCGACATTTGGTTTTGGTAAAAAAAATCTCATCTAATTGGACGATCTTCCACCAAGAGAGTGAACACTTAAAGCAGCTACTAACTAACAACGGTTTCACAAGCATCGAAACAGGAGAAATTAAAAAAAAATATTTGAAAATGAAAAGGAAGGCAAATACAGCGGAAAGCAATCAGGCAAGAAAAGAGGAGACGCCTAAACAGCGTTGTTCATAATTTTTTACCAAAACCAAATGTCACCTACATATAAAACTGACGAAAGAGTAATAAGGAAAATAGTAAGGGAAAACGTCAGATGTAGAAATCAGAATAAAATATCGCTTGCCATCTACTACCGAAACATGAAGACTAAAAACTTATTCATGAAAAATAACATCACTCAAAAAACCTACAAAAATCTCACGTAGTTTACGAATTTCAATGCCCGAACGAGGACTGCAAACTTCGAGGAAACGTGAGATACGTGGGCTCAACCATAAAAAAAGTCAAGAAGGCTAACAATGCACTTACAAGGAGGAAGTCCGAAAGATGACACGTGGAACATAGACAAAATAAACCTGACCAGACAACAGATAGTGGAAGCGACAAATAAAGAATCAGCGAACCGGACAAGAACGAATCCTCAAGTTACACGTACGAAACTGACCAATCCTGTCAGTACACGTACGCGAAACTGCGAGAAAACCTTCGAAAATGAGCTATAAAAGAGCGCCCTGACAAGAAATTTTCATTCTACACACACCTAGAAAATGGCTCCAAACGAATTCCCTGAAGATGCTCGAGGACAGAGCAAAACGTCGGAAAATTTTGGGAATATTATTTATAATTTACCAGCATTATTGAAAAATATCATATGAAAAATTGAGAAAACTAATAAGTTGATAAATAAAAACTACGGTCGATTATTCAACCAAACATGTTTAAAGAAAAAGCTGTTCCCCAAATATTATATATATACAGGGTGGGCCGTAAGTTTCCATACATAGGAAAAATAAACATTTTTTTATGGACAAACCATTTTTATTATATAATATGCTCTACATGGTTGCCATTGTTTTGAAAACACATTTCAATACGTGTTCCCCACTGTTGATGAACACGCATTAGCACAGTTGACGTTATGCTTGTAATGGCGTTGGTGATACGTTCCTTTAGATGATTTATGTCTCGTATCTTTTCCTGATACACCATGGCCTTCAAGTGCCCCCAAAGATAGAAATCAAGGGGGGTGAGATCTGGGGATCTGGGAGGCCACTCCACAGGACCACGCCGACCAATCCAAGCATCCGGAAACTGCTGCTGCTGATCCAAATACCGACGCACGTGAAGACCATAATGAGGTGGAGCTCCATCTTGCTGGAAGTAAACTGGGAAGTTACCTTCCTCGTTTAGCAGGGATGGGAAAATCTCTTCTTGCAACATGTTAAGATACCTTTCGGCATTAAGATTTCCACTGACAAAAAAAATTGGTCCAATAATTCTGTCACCCCATATCCCGGCCCACACCATCACTTTACCGGCACCTTGCATCTTCGTCGGACTCAGCCAGTTAGGGTTAGCATTACTCCAATAACGTATGTTTTGCCGATTAACCTCTCCATTGACGTAAAAATTTGCTTCATCAGTAAACAAGATCTTACGTCAAACGCATATTCTTAGGGTATCTGAAACATAAAAACAAACGTTTAATTTTCCCTATGTATGGAAACTTACGGCCCACCCTGTATATATATATATATATATATATGTAATTTTTTAAAAGTTCGGCCTACACTGTAGTACAAATGGTATGTACATATTAACCCCCTTTCATAACCCAGTCCCCATCAAGTTACGACCAAATTATAATCATCTTCCATTTGACAAAACAAGTGAAGCGAGCTTCAGATTGGCTAAATTTGACTGTGGTTTCACAAATAGAATGAAAGTGAATACCTTGTGGAAGCTATTTAGCTTTTGTTTGCAGGCAAACTGTGATCACGACTCACTTAGGAGGAGCTAAAAAATAAAAACAGAATTAGCTATTGCATTTAACAAAATTTCACCGCCATTTTTTAAGCGTTTTTACATTTAAAATGAAGCCAAACCCAAGTCAGGTATGGAAGCGTTTTAAGTTGCTAGACTTCGGAAGAAACTTCCGGTTTAGGAGTAAGTTTCCCAACGGAAAAGTTTTTTTTCGACTTGGGTGAAGCTGACTTAACTTGCTTTGCCTAAAAGACGTAAAATTACCTTACAACTGTGGCCAGCCTACTTTAACTGAAAGGAGCCGAGATACTTAGTTACTAAGCCATGTAGGTTACAAGCTACAAATATCCAAGAACAATAACTTAATGAATACGTTCAAATGTGAATTTGGCAATTTTAATTTCCCTCAGATCAAAGTCCAATTTAAACTAAATAATGAATCCTCTTACATATTATGTATAAACTACTCACTTTCATAAAAATTACATAAAATACACTTACAGTCGGTTGCGTGGAGCCCATGGAAAAATTAGTATTAGGATAGGTGGCAGGATCGTGTTCGGCCTTATCGACAGCGAACTCCCTCGTCTCTCCTTCTGTGTTGCTGTCATAATTGTTATCGGGATGAAAAGAATCTTCGCCTTCCTCAGTCTCGTCCATTTCAACCTTAACCAAAGGGGTGTCGTGGTCTCGGGGAGAGGACGAGGCGGTAGACGTTTTGTTCGGCTGAGTGGATATGTGAGAGGGGGATGAGGGGACCCTGCTAGAAGGGGACATTCTGGGGGGACTCGAAGCGGATGGGGCGGTAGAAGAAGAGTCTTCTTTTCTCCTTTTGGCAGGCGGGGTTTCCCTCGCTATTTCATCCACATTCAGTGAGGAAATTTTGTGGTGTGTAGTGGATGTACTGGTGGAATGTCTGGTGGGATCGTCGTCCGGGACGGCCAACCCTTTTATTCTTAAGCACTCGGCAGTTTTCAATAATAAAGCTAAGTCGTTTTGGTTAACATTCACTTCGCCAAGATACATATAATCTAATAACGATTCGAGGTCCTGACTTCGCACATCTTTTAAAACTATAACAGGAGATTTGCAAGGAGTGCGTTCAAACATTTCACAAAAATATTCACTGCAAGTGCTCAGCACCAACTTATGTACAGGGTAAAATTTTCCTTCCACAGCCAAGGTAGCATCAGTATAATTTGCCTGAAATAACATTTAATATTTTATTTACATTGCATAACCCTAAAGGTAGGCTCATGTTTATGCAACTATGTAAACCTGCCCCTGAGAATGAGAATGGAAGAGAGTTCAGGGTGAGGTGAATCTTGGATAACGGTTTTCAAAGGGAAAATATAGAACATAAAATTAATCTAAAACCATTCTAAAATAAGGTTGGGGCTAATCAACATCTAAATATTTCATGAATGCAGTATTTTGAAGTCAATTTTGTTTTAACAGATGACAAAAAAACAAAAAAAATAAGCAAATACCTTATCTCTAAGTACTTTAAGAATTTCAAAGAAAGTGGTCTTGTGGTTGTTCCACTTAAGGCTTAGGAGCCCATCCTCCATTTTGAAAGGAAATTCCTGTAGACAAAAAGAAAAAGAAAATTCAAATGCCATCCTCTCTCTCATATTCATTATCTTAAGGTTTAAAAAAAATTAAATAGTTATGTAAATTAGAGGGAGGGGGCATTATAAGGTTTTCAGTGTCTTAATTCTATCCAATTAAATCTATACAATACGTCTGATCAGGACTGCGAATGTACTTATAGGCCAGAGGGGTTATTTTCATGAATTTGATTTCTTGTAGCTATGGGAAGAATCGAAGTGCCGAGTTTTAAAGATCCAAAAGTACAGTAAAAATTTAAAGAAAAGTCCTTGTTAACCCGTTTACCAGGGTTCTATGGAGTATGCATTTAAACTCGAAAGCTAAGATCTAATTCATCTAATCTACTTTGGGGCTCCAAGCCGCTCCATTCACAATACTTTTCAATCATGTGCCAACAGTAACTTCACATTTAAAAAGTTATTTAGCTAGGCTAAATATATTATTTTAGTGAAATTATGTATACAACTACCCCTAAATTTATAATAAAAGCAGCGTATATTTTAAGGGTCAACTGGTTATGCACTACAACCTTATCCACAAAAAAAAAGCTAAAATCAATACAATTTATACAAGGTTACTCATAAATGTGTTCCAGAAATTCCAGGGTGTATTCTTGAAACAAAAGTAAAGAAAAAAAAAAAAGATAAACATACTGTAGGTTGAGAAACCCGTAGGTTTCGAACAATAGCACACGAAGAAAAAATGAAACTCCTAAAGATTCTTTATATTTTATGGACAGGGTTGGTGATTTTTTTTTTTTCCCTCCATGTTCAAGATACACTGAAACAAAGAGGTAAAAAAAAATCCTTTTCATTCCTATAAGTTCCTGTAGCACTAACAACATGAAGTAATTGAAGCAAACTATTGTATTAGCTATTTAAACAGCTAAGTCGTCTTTGAGGTTGGATAAGAACTGTAAAGTTCTATAAAATTGCAAGTTAGGCTATGAGGACTTACTGTATATCATTCCTTTTGTTTCTTCATTTAATTCCTTTTTTTCTCTTTATCCCCATTTGAGAACATAATTTTTGGCATATTTATTTACAAACATATACTCTAGTGCAAGGGTGGGCAATGGGCATTCAGTTGCCCTCGAGGCCTTTCTGATTAATATTACAGACCTGACTTCACTTTATGTAATTATTCAAAATCATTCCTTCCAAATATCAAGAAAATTGCATTAATGCCGAATGCATATTTTGCATCAACATATTTGCGCGAATCAACATTTTCAAGTATGAAACGCATCAAATCGAAAAACAGAAGTGTGCTCACCAACGAACACCTTCATGACTGTATACGTCTCTCAACTGTGACGACTTGCACGCCAAATTATAAATTACTGGCTGATCAGATGCAACCTAGATGCTTGAATTTGTCAAAATGAATAAATATATAATTGTTAATTTGGAATTTAAGCATATTTTTGCTTTACCTCAAACGATGCCCTTTTATAAGACATTTCTAAATTATATATAACCTTTGGTTAGCTTCCGCCCGAATTGTTCATTCTGACGAAGGTCAAGCTTTTCACTCCACCTTGGACCGACAGTTTAACGTGGAATCCGAACCACGCCCCATCAGCAGCCCAGCATCTTAACCACTAGGCCACTTGGGGTACCCATTTATCTACCAACCACTTTGTGTGGAAGAATGAACAGCTGGGTTTTGCCGTCGGGTCTCGATCCCGGGGCCGATAGATTCGTAGTCAGCGACGCTAACCACTACACCAGCGAGGTGTATAAAAACTTGATGATATAATAATATTATCATTAGCCCGTCGGTAAATTTCTAGATTGAAAGTTGCCCTCAACATGAAAACTGTGCCCACCACTGCTCTACTGTAGTGCAGGGGTTTTCAAACTGTGTTCCGCGAGAACTTGATGGGGTTCCGTGGAGAATGTCATGAGAGACTGAGGAGGAGAGAGAGGCAAGATAAAATAATATCAAATGGCATGGATGAATTTACGATATATATTCTGTGAATTCAGTGATTGGGTTTTGAAAGGCATAGGCAGAGTGGGTGAGAGATTTTTAATTCCTACGATGAGATATTCAGAATAAGTATTGCCCTTTTGCAGCCACACTAAGAAACAGGCGCCCATTTTGTAAACAAAAAACAGCTGATGACCACAAGCACTGGTCTCATTGATTTGGCAAGTTTTTCTATGTTTTTAGGTTTAGTTCTCTCAGTTCACGGAAGTTATGATCACAAGTAATATAATATTGAACTTTTATCCAAAGAAAAGCAATCACATCCAAGTCAGTGAACATTTATTTGTTTGATTAACTACTAAAATTACTCCTCAATAACTGTAAACTTCCTCACTTTTAATTATTTTGCATTGAAAACTTTAATTTTACAATAAACATGATATTTTTTATACTCATAATTTCTTTTATGTTGACAGTAATGTGGGGAGGGGAATTTAAAATAAATCGGTCAATAAAAGTAAGTTGTCTTTTTTTCTTGTAAATTTTCGTTTTTTTTTTTTTTTTGTGAAATTCATACAACTGTATACGTAAATTTCATAAATTACATAAATAAACTGCTGTGAGCATAAATTGTATTTTATTACCATTTGCCTTATTAAAATTTTACCTGTTGGTCAAGGTTCCGTAAATCTTTTTTTTAAATAAAGGTTCCATGGCTTCAAAAAGTTTGAAAAACTCTGCTCTAGTGTATTCTAAAAAAGAGAGTACAGTAAAAGTGTAAAACCTTCGTTATCCAGCAAGCTCGGGGATTAGGCCATTCTGGTTGTCTAAATTTTCCAGTTATCCGAGGGTACCATTAATTAACCCAGGAAACACCAATGGACACCAATAGTAAAACTAAAATTTTGGCTATACTGCACTGTACACCAATGTAAACTATATTGTAATCAACATAAACACTGCTAAGTATGTATGGGACAACTGAAACGAGTAAAATTGTCTTATTTTATTAAAAATATTAAGGATATTCTAGATTTTTCCAGATGGCATTGGAAAGCTTCCCAGTTTCTAGATTGGCGAATTGTATTGGCCTAATATGAAATTTGCCAGTTTCTGAAGTTTTTCGGATAGCGCAGGTTTTACTGTATACCATGTTGTGACATGTTTATCAGACACTCCTTTGTGCTATCCTGTTGAAACTCGCGCAGCTCAGTGCTCCACCACACTTTAGAAATATATATATTTTTTTATTTAAGTTTTAACTCCATAATTCTTTGCTTTGGGTCAGCAAATTAAATTATCATGACCAGATGACCTTAAATATTTTCTAGAAATGAAATATTTGTTTTATATCAAATCAGTGGAATAAAAATTTAAATTAATTATTGATGCTTTATAGAAATAATAAATATGTTCTACAAATGTTGTTCACTTTAGGCCAGTGGCTATTATGATTTTAATTAATGTTTTAAAAAAGGTTTACGGATATCTTAATTTGTCATTGTAATCAATAGAGCTATAAGTAAATTCTATAACCTTGTTTTATTGAAAAATAAACAGCAGAGTTCATTACCATTCTTTATGTATTACCTATACCAGTGTTTTTCACTAAGTTTTTTAAGGGAGCCACTTCTTTAGAACACACACACAGAGAGCCGCGCGCGCGCGCGCACACACACTATATATACAGGGTGGGCCGTAAGTTTCCATACATAGGAAAAATAAACATTTTTTTATGGACAACCATTTTTATTTATATAATATGCTCTACATGGTTGCCATTGTTTTGAAAACACATTTCAATACGTGTTCCCCACTGTTGATGAACACGCATTAGCACAGTTGACGTTATGCTTGTAATGGCGTTGGTGATACGTTCCTTTAGATGATTTATGTCTCGTATCTTTTCCTGATACACCATGGCCTTCAAGTGCCCCCAAAGATAGAAATCAAGGGGGGTGAGATCTGGGGATCTGGGAGGCCACTCCACAGGACCACGCCGACCAATCCAAGCATCCGGAAACTGCTGCTGATCCAAATACCGACGCACGTGAAGACCATAATGAGGTGGAGCTCCATCTTGCTGGAAGTAAACTGGGAAGTTACCTTCCTCGTTTAGCAGGGATGGGAAAATCTCTTCTTGCAACATGTTAAGATACCTTTCGGCATTAAGATTTCCACTGACAAAAATTGGTCCAATAATTCTGTCACCCCATATCCCGGCCCACACCATCACTTTACCGGCACCTTACATCTTCGTCGGACTCAGCCAGTTAGGGTTAGCATTACTCCAATAACGTATGTTTTGCCGATTAACCTCTCCATTGACGTAAAAATTTGCTTCATCAGTAAACAAGATCTTACGTCAAACTCATATTCTTAGGGTATCTGAAACATAAAAAAACGTTTAATTTTTCATATGTATGGAAACTTACGGCCCACCCTGTATATATATATATATATATATATATATTATATATTATATATATATATATATATATATATATATATATATATAAATACAGTGCGTTCGAAAAGTCTCTCCGCAGTCAACCAACACTTTAAAAAAAAGTGTTTGATAAGTGTAGACGAGTTGCTCTGTGCCTGCAAAATGGTGGAAACACTTTCAACATGCTGTAAAATCAAAAGGTTATGTAATAAAATCACTAAATCATGGTTAAATAAAAACGTAGTTTTTCAATTTCCTATGCATTTAACATAGCACTGCGAAGACTTTTCTGTGTGTGTGTGTGTGTGTGTGTGTGTGTGTGTGTGTGTGTGCAAAATATTTGAATAATAAAACCACTAAGGAAAGGAAACAGAATGGTGCTCAAGCGCTTTCGTCTAATGACATCCTCAGGAACATTGAAGTAAATAGAATTCAAGACTATTATACAGGTTACAAAAAAATAAAGTTTTATATATGTATATATATATATATATATATATATATATATATTGTGGGAGGAGCATACAAATTTGTGAGGAAAACTACCAATTTTAGCACTTTGCCCGAATTCAACACAAGATCAAATTTTATAGTTAATGCCTGAATGATATATAGGTCACAAAAAATATATAAAAAGGACAGTACAGTAAAACCTTCGTTATCCAGCAAGCTCGGGAATTAGGCCTGAAACCAACGATAGATTGATCAGTTTTGATGTTTGTTCATTGTTTCCAAAAGTGCCGATTAATGATATATGCTTGACTTTTTCTCCCGAGAATTACATAAGTACGACCTGCCACTACCTGCACACATCGTTTTGGAACTTATTAAGCTTTGCATCAAAGACTGTAAATTCACTTTCAATAGCGTGTATTACCAACAGGGTTTTGGGATGGCCATGGGCAACCTCTTGTCGCCCTTCCTCTCCAATATTTATATGGAGTTTTTCGAAATTACTTACATTCCGAGAATCCTTGGGGTTGGCATCCCATGGTTTCGGTACGTCGACGATATTTTGTGTATCTGGCCCATGAATCGTGACCTGGATGACTTCCTCCTTCAAGTCCCCTCCATTAAGTTTACTTTAGAAGTGGAACAAGACAACTCAATCCCGTTTTTGGATGTGCGTGTACGTAGGGAAAGCCCAGGTTTTAAGTTTAGTATCTATCGGAAAAAAACAAATTTGTCCTACGTACACTTTCACTCTGGACATGACACCCCGATTAAGAAAGCCATATTTTCTTCAATGTTTCTCCGCGTTCTTAGGATCGCCAGTCCGGAACACATCGATGCCGAATTGGAAAAAATCAACGGTATTGGAAGTGATCTGTGCTACCCACCTGCGTTTATGGAATCTTGTCTTAAGGCAAAACGAACCTTCTATCGTGTGAATATTAACACTCGCACTTTGCCAAAGAACATTTTAGAACTTCCATTTTCCCCAGGCTATTTAGGCATTGTTAATATACTTAAACTTTTGGATATTAATGTAGTATTTTCATATAACAATATTGTGAAAAATATCATAGTAAAAAATAGCCCTACCAATAATTCAGGCATTATCTATAAAATTGGTTGTAAACAATGTGATTCCTTTTACATTGGTCAGACGGGAAAGGATTTGCACACGCGTGTAAAACAGCATCAATATTCCATTAGAGCGGGACAATCGTCCAGTGCCCTTTTTGTCCACTTGTCAGAGTTATCCCACTGTATTGATTGGAATAATGCTTCAGTTTTGTTTCACTCTAGCAACATTGTTAATAGAAATATTCTTGAGTCTGCTATTATCCAACTTACAAATAACTTTAACATGAGCAAAGGTCTTTTTCAACTCGATCCCGTTGTTTTGAAATCGTTCAGGACGGATTTAGACAAGAAGGATAGAGTACTAAAACTTTGGTAGTGTTTCCTTATAAATTTGTATGCTTCTCTTACAATTTTTATTTCTCAATTTAGTTTTATATATATATATATATTAAGGGAGGTTGATTTTCCGCATTTTTTTAGATATCGACTTTGGACTAGTCGAGATAGACAGGGCTTAATATGATAATAGCTGACAAAAAATTTCAGATCCCTAGCTTTAACCGTTTTTTGAGGAAACCGTTTCAAAAATCGTCAAAAAATCGTACCGAAAAAATCATGCTATTTTCATAAAAAAAAAACCTGAAAAAATTTACAATTTTATTGAAAAAAGTAAAAAAAACATGTACAGAGTCAAATAGACACATTTAGATCCCAAGATCATCATAATTTTCACTGTAAGAGCCCTTAGAAGCAAAGGAAGGCCTCATCTGGAGGCTTAGGGCTTTGGCCAGAATGTGTTTGTGCCTTGATTCGAGTCCATAAACAGTATGGGAAGCTTCAGATGTCAGCTTCACGGCCCTTTCAACACACTGAGAATGTGAAGGCAGATCAGGCAGCTCCAGCTAGGTGCCATTCAGCAATGCTTCTTGAAGCTCCTGGTCAGAAAAGTCTTCTGTGAGAGCAGGTTCACAGATGCCACTTTGAGAAAGGTTGATTAGTTCTGACCAGTGGGTAGTTTCAATGTTGATGGCTGTGATCTTCTTCAGCCTCTTCTTGGCTGGCTTCCCACTTCTGAAAGAATAATATTTACTTTATTTTTTATTCCAGTTTAAGATTTAATCCCTATTAGTCTCAGAATTGCTGATTTAATTTAACTTAAAAAAAAAACCCCAAGTTCTATAAATCCCCATAATCGAATTTTTTTCAGAAAGAATAGATTATTTCCATTATCAGAGGGGGGGGGGGGGGGGGGGGGGGGGGGGGGGGGGGGGGAAAATGTGAAAAAAAATTAATTATGGGGATTTATAGAACTCGGGCCTTTTTTTTTAAATAAATCCCCATAATCAAGTTTTTGTTTTCACATTTTTTAAAATTAATAAATGCTTACCTGATGGACAGAATTTTCTTGAGAGCAGCTTCTCTCACTTCCAAGTCATCAGACTTCATCATGGAGTACAGCACATTCTCGGGCAGCAAGGCAAAAGCATTGTACTTCAGGTTCTTGAAAGCAACACCCTGGATTTCTTCAGACTGCTGCTTGATCCTCTGGATCATGTTGAAGATGCACAGCTGCTGATTGTGGAACTTGCTGTCCCTTTTGATCTCAAACCAACTGACTGCATACACTTCCACAATGAACTCGATGGCCTGGTAAAGCTTATCCTGTAGTTCTGGAGGGTAAGCACCTCTGGTCCACAGACACATCAATCTAATTGCCAAAGTCAACCATCTTGCATGGTTTAATGGTCCAATTTTCCAGGCAGCAAATCTTGGGTTGACTTTGCCCCTGGAAATTCCAAGCACATACTCCAAAAGAAGCCTCGGGTCGCTACTGAGATCATTCAGTGTCTCCTCAGCAAATTCCATGTCATCCAGGGGGCCACTGAGTTTGGTGAATTCCACTTGTGGCAGATCTTGGTAGTCAATTTCACAGAGTTTTCCCAGCGGACCAGTGAAAGCAGTAGGACTTTTGATACTGCCATCAAGATGCTTGAAAACAGATCTGAAAGGAAGCTCATTCTGATGGAGTGAACAGCCAATGGTGTGCAATTTCCGCTCAATCGCACTAAGTTTGGCCAGTTAAAAGTTAAACAAATAATTGCATTACCTTCTTACTGGGAGGACAAGTGCAGATTATGTGCTGTGTTTGACAATTTTCTTTCTTGCACTTCACAGCATTGTCATCACATGGACGAACAGGTAGCTTACAGGTGCAAGAAGAAATGTCAAAAAGTTTATCCAGCTTTTCCTCCAGATTCTGCTCCTGGACTGTAGAAAGAGATTTCCTGTTTATCTCTTTTGCTTTCTTGAAGCACACTTTATCCACCCATTTCACTACATAATATTCCTCATACAGGGGCAGCCGCGGGTTCACTGCCTGCCAAATCTCAATCACATCCTTTGCTATCATTTTAGCAATAGCATAGTCTTTCAAGTCCGGGTGGCTGTTTTGGAGGAAATAACTGTACTGAATAACTTGGCGGAGGGTAGGAGGCTCTGTTTTATGCAAAGGGGAAGGCTGGCCACCGAATTTTTTGGCACTATCACTTCGAGTTAACACTGCAGACTTCCGTTTTTTACCCACTTTTATGAAATATCTGAAAATATAAACAATTGAACGCATCATAAAATAACTTAATTTAATACACATTTTATAGGTAAATATCATTAAAAAATACAAAATAATACACTAATAAACATCTATAATGCTTTTACAATAAGTTTCAAGCATCGTTTTGTTAAAAAAGCCGAATTTTAATTGATTATTTTGATGAAATAAGGTCCGATATTTTGTTTGTTTACATTGCGCGAATGCCGCGCGCGCGATTTTACGCGTAAAATTCGGCAATTTTACAACTTAAAAATAATTAACAATCTTCAAAAAATACAATCATTTTCACAAATATGAGTTGGTGCAACGTTTTTATACATTAATACCTTTCTATCTAGACTAGTCCAAGATCACAGTTCCAAAATCAACCTACCTTAATATATATATATATATTTTTTTTTTTTTGTGTGACCTATATATCATTCAGGCCTTATCTATAAAATTGGTTGTAAACAATCCATTTAATTTTGTGCTGAATTCGTTCAGAAAGGATTTAGACAAGGGCAGTGCTAAAACGTGGGTAGTTTTCGCTTATAAATATGTATGCTCCTCTTACAATTTTTATTTTTCAATTTATTTTTATGTATATATTTTTTTTAATATATTTTTTGACCTATATATCATTCAGGCATTAACTATAAAATTTGATCATGTGTTGAATTCGGGCAAAGTGCTAAAATTGGTCGTTTTCCTTACAAATTTGTATGCTCCTCCCACAATTTTTATTTCTACATTTATTATATAGTGTCTCATAAGTCCGGCATCATAGGAAAAAAAAAAAAAAGCAAAACAAAAGCTTTTATTTACAGAACGTGCTCAATATGTCCACCAGTGTTTTCAATACACAAATTCAGACGTGATACCCAGTCAGCAAGCACACGGTGAATGATGTCAGGAGTAATGGTGTTACATGCCCCAATAATGCGCTGCCGCAAATGTTCAACACTCCTAATTTTCTCTGCGTATACCAGCGCTTTCAAGTGGCCCCAGAGGTAAAAATCTAGTGGCCTGAGATCCAGGCTTCTAGCTGGCCATTCCACAGGCCCTTGACTCCGATTTCCTACGAGTAGAATTATCTGGATTCGTTCTTCCTTGCTCAGACATTATGGCCTGTAGAAAGAGAAAAATATGAATTATGGTTTGTAGAAATAGAAAAATATGAATTTCTCCTATGATGCCGGACTTATGGGACACCCTGTGTGTATATATATATATATATATAATTTTTTTTTTAACCTATATATATAGTCTTGAACTCTTATTTACTTCAGTGTTCCTGAGGATGTCATTAGACGAAAGCGCTTGAGCACCATTCTGTGTTTACTTTGCTTCGTGGTTTTATTCATCATATATATATATATATATATATACACACACACACCTTTTCTTATTTTTTTTCCCCCTTCTACTCCAGATGGAGTTTCTTGCTTCCGGGGTTAAACCTTAACCCTAAGGAATTTTTAGGTACAGCCTAGTACTAGGCGTAAGATAGAGGTGCTGATCGTAATATCTCCCCTACAACTTCTCCAGACGTCACACTTATGGGCAGTTGGTTAACTGCCCAGGAACTCTACTGTGGATTTCTTTACTGCCCCTGTTGCCCCCACTACTATTGGGATGATCTCAGGTTCCACATTCCACATTCTCCTTATTTCATGTTTGAGTCTCTGGTATTTTAAGACCTTTTCCCTTTCATAGTTCGCCACATTCCAGTCTGATGAGACTCCTACTTCCACCAAGAGGCACTTGTTTTCCTCCTCCTCTCTCGCAACTATGTCTGGTCTGCATCCTGATACCCTGATGTCAGTTGGTATCTCGTGATCATATAGGAGCAGCACTTTGTCATTGTCTTCTATTTCTTGCGGAATATGTTCCCAGTGTTTTTCTGTTTCTAGCCTTATTTCATATTTCTCACACAGCTTGAAGTGGATTAGCTTGCAGACTGCATTGTGTCTGTCTGTGTAGTTTCCTCTGTGCAGGAATATTTCACACCCCGATAGAATGTGACTCAGTTTCTGGGCTCTTTGAGCACAATCTGCACATCTTTCATTTCTGCCCTCAATATTCCTTTTGAACCAGTTTGTCCGTAGTGCCTGGTCTTGCGCTGCCATCACCAGCCGTTCATCTTCTGGTCTCAGTGCCCCTCTTACCAGGAACTCCACGGTTTTCTCCCTCTCTATGTATGCTCTGTTCAGCACGTCCTCTTTGTATACTTTGCTGAACTTGTGCTCTTCCCAGTTCTTCTTTTCTTCTGATCTTTTCTTGTTATACCTTCTTTTGATGGTGCTTATCTTTTCCATGAGAGGTTTATTTGCAATGTCTTCAAGCTGTTCAGGTCCTATGCCAGCATCCACTAGATAATCATTTGCCTTTTTTGAGTGATGTTGTTTGAGGCTTTTCACATTCATGGTCTCTTACAAATCTGACTAGCCTTCCTTCTCCTTCCTTTATGTACTGTGCTAATCCTATTGTTGTGGCTTTGTGCACTTGGTCAATTAGCGCAAGCCCTAATCCACCGACCCTCTTTGGCAGCTATAGCCTTGGTGTGCATTGGCTTTTATATGTGACCTTATGTGCATGAAGCAATTTTCTGGTGATCATATCCAGTTTGTTGATTTCTTGCTGGGTCCAGTTGCTTATGCCAAAACTGTATGACAGTAAGTTTATGGATAGGATCTTATTTTTACTGTTTAGGCGAGATTTTAGGATTAGCTTGATCCTTTTTGAATATTCTTTTCGCAGTCTTTCCTTCATGATGTCATTTTCCATCTTTTCAGATTCCTCCATCCCCAGATATTTATATGTAGCCTCTTGCTCTAGTTCTTCTATCTCTATCACGATATTGTCCACCCTGATGTTTTCTGATTCACACCTTTTGCCTTTCTTTAGTGTGACAGTGGCACATTTCTCATGACCAAACTCCATCTGGATGTCATCTGAGAACTTTTTGACCTCCTTGACCTCTTCTGTTAGCTCGCTTTTGTTTGGGGCATATAGTTTTAGGTCATCCATGTAAAATAAGAGATTTTCGGGCTGTTCTTTTACCTTGGTCTCATTACGTAGCCTTTGTTTAGTTTGTTTATTAGTTGGCTGAGTGGGTTTAGAGCCAGTACAAACAAAAGAGGGGGATATTGAATCACCCTGGTAGATCCCTCTCTTGATTCTCACATTGTTTGCCTCTAAAGTTCCCTTACTGTGATGGAGAGTTAGGTCTGTTTCCCATCGTGTCATAGCTGTTTCTAGGATCCTGATGGTAGGGTGGATCTTGTATAGTCTCAATACTTCCTTCACCCAGGAGTGGGGTACACTGTCATATGCCTTTCTGTAGTCAATCCATGCCATGCTTAGGTTTCTCCGTTTCTTTCTGCTGTTCTCCAATATAGCCCTGTTGATTAACAGCTAGTCTTTTGTCCCATACGTTTTTCTGCTGCATCCTTTTTGTTCTGGGCTTATGATGATGTCTTCTTCTGCATGGCTGTAGATCCTGTCAGCTATGATTCCTGTTAGTATTTTGTAGATTGTTGGCAAGCACGTTATTGGTCTATATTCACTTGGATTCTGGGTTTCATGGGACTTTGGTAGTAATGTTGTTTTTCCTTTTGCCAACCATTCTGGTGCTTCTTCTTCTGCTGTTACTATCTTGTTGAAGCACCTTGTTAGTTTTCCATTTAGTGAGGTTAGCTTTTTCAACCAGAAGTTCTTAATCATGTCTGGGCCTGGTGCTTTCCAGTTGCTGCTTCTTTTTATTTTCTCCTCGACTTTCACGGTTATTCTGTCCATGTCCACCTCTGAGATGTTTCTCACCTTTTCGCTGTTGCAAAGGCTCCCAATCCATTCTGCACCATCATTATGATTGACTTCGTTCTCGTAGATGTTCTTCCAGAAATGCTCCACTTGTTCTTTTTCAGGTGGTCTTTCTACGTTTATCTGGGCATTCTTTAACTCTAAATAGTTTTGTTGGGTTGTCCTCAAACATCTCATTTTGTTTCTTTTCTCTATCCAAGCGTATACATCTTGCTAATCTTTTTGACTTTGCCGACAGGTCTAGCTTTTTCCTGGCAATGCTTTGTCTGATCTTTCTTTCATTGTCCAGTCTTTCTCTTTGGATTAATACATTTACCTTCCTCCTTCCCAGTTCAGATCTTATTTCCCCCCTCATATGGGTAGTTAGTATTGAGATCTTCCTGAGGTTACCTACTCTGCTCTCTAGTCTTTGCTGCCACCTTGGGTTCCTCTCATTTCCATTCTTTCCCTGGTTTTGCTCCTGGTTATTCTGCTTGCGTGTTTTTACTCCTGCCATCTCTGTTTTGCTGACTGCTGTTGCATAATATAAGCTGTTTAATTCTGTGAGGTTACTCTCCTGTGGTGTTATTGCAGGTAATAACTTGTTTGCTATCTCTATATATTTTCTGACCTTATAGGTGTTCCTCAGCTTGGGCAATGGTCTTCTGTGGTTCAGTTCCTGGTGTATCATCACCTCTGTGGATTAGGATCCTCCTTTTCATCTCCTCTTCCTCACTCTCCTCTTCTATCTCTTCCACACTATCATTGCCTGGTCCTGATGTAGAGTCTCCCTCATCATCTGATGGTTCACTTGGGGGAGGGGGAGGGGGTGGCAAGATGTTCGTGTGCTTGTGGTTCATTTCCACTTCCACCTCATCAGCTGTTCTTTTGTGATGACGATCCTATATAAATTGAACATATCCAAATTTCTCCCTTTCATTCCACGCATCGAGAACCGCCACTTAGGCCATCATGAGCCGCGCAATGAGTACCACTGATCTATACTGTAGTGATTATCTAGTAGTTTTCGCATTTTATCGTTTTTTTTATTCATATTCTGATTTAAATCAGTGATTTTTTTAAATCATTTGATTTAAATGATTTAAATCAACCAACCCTGGCTGCTCGGGTAAAATACATGTAAGAAAAAGTTATTCCAAACAACTCAGGATTTATTACAAATAATTTACATTTTCTGATCACTTATTTCAGCTTAACTTTATAAAGGAATAAAGTTAACCTACACGCACTTTAATGTGGGACAATCCACATCAAGTGTATGCAGTTATCCGACATCAATCCCTCCAATTTTCTTTATATTTGGTACACAGGTAATCCCCATCAGAGATAATTCATCATGCCCAATTTTAGTGTCCTATGTCAGCGTTCAGCAACATTTTTTGTACTGCGGACCCCTTATCAAAATCTTGATATTTTTGGGACCCCCTTCCCAAAAATTCTTTTGCATTATGATTAAGTAGCATATAGACAAATTGAGGTATCCAGATTGGTATAGTTTTTAGTCTTGATTTACACTTCAAAGTCGGAGCAAAAGTGTAATAAAACTGCGTAAAACCATAATGTTCAGTAAATAACAATGAAATATTAAGTTACAAGCGAGTGCCTCATTTTCCATAATATATAAGAAAGTAGAAATGAACAATGAAACTATTATATTTCAATAAATAAAAACAATTTAGGCAGAGATAGATAGATACGAGTTAAGTACCTGTAATTTTAATTACCAATCTATTGTAAGGTTATTGCAATGATGTTTTTATGAGCAATAAAATTATTATAATATTCTAAAACAAAGAAAACCATTTAGCAACTTAATTTCTAAAACGTATCTCACGAACCTATTTAAGTAATTTCAATCGAACGACCGAGAAACACATGGAAAAGGCGATAAAAGACACGAAAAACATCCGTTTCAAAACGTGTTTTTTAAAGTTTCAAGTAACCGAAAATGTTATCGGTTAAAAAGTCAAACTTAGCTACCACAAAAAAAAGGGAAAAAAAAATGTTTTACTGAATATAATCTAGTCAACTCACGGACCCCTTCAACACAACTAAAAGACCCCTAAGGGTTGACAACCGCTGTCCAATATCATTTGGTTCTTTAACCCATGAGTGCTGAGCATCACTTTACCAATTTTGTTCTGGCTAAATGCAGACTATTTTATTCAGTCTCGGAAAAGACCTCTTGGCACTAATTGATTAAATATAGCCCTGTGAAAATATGAGAGAAATGTGACCCTCAGACGATGAAAAACCAAATCTTGGCCCTAATTGTGGAAATGAGTTGTGTCACTATATTAAAATAAAAACTCCACAAAAGTTCCGATGCCCACTGGCATCCTCCTCGGGTGGATACAGAAAAACAAGTTGAGTCACATCAAAGTGTTATTAACGAACTTCTTATATACACACACACTATATATATATATATATATATATATATATATATATATATATATATATATACAGGGCTATTCAAAATGATTCATCCGATTTCAACTGAGAATACTTCCGTACCTATCAACTGTGCATCAACTGGGCATACACCACATGAAAGAGGAAATCTCCGAGTTTTACAAGATCACCGCGAGAGGGCTCCAAAGTCACGCCGTGGCCTAGCCTAGCAACAAACAGTCAGTGTGAAAATGGCGTCCGCACAGCAAAAGGCGTTTTGTGTGTTGCAGTTTTCGAGCTGTAAATCGGTAGTCACAGTGCCGGATCTTACACCGTGCGACTTCTTCCTTTTGGGGGTACGTTAAGGATACTGTGTACGTGCCACCGTTGCCCACATCTTTGGATGAGCTCCGAACTCGCATTGTTACTGCCGTAGAGTCAGTGACAACAGACATGCTGGAGCGAGTATGGGAGGAATTCGACTATCGTGTCGACGTTGCTCGTGTAACTAGGGGAAGTCACATAGAGCATTTATGAGGTGAGAGACAAAACTTGGAGTTTTTCTTTTGGTTGATGTATCACAAATATCACTGTATTTGTAACATTAAAAAATATTCTCATTTGAAATCAGGTGAATCATTTTGAATAGCCCTGTATATGTATATATATATATATATATATATATATATATATATATGTATAGAAACGACGTAAGTATAGAGGAGTGTTCTGCACACGAGGAAGAGAAATAACGAACAAATGAAAAATGAGGTGACCGCCCGGGAATCGAACCCAGGACCTTCCGATTGCCGGTCAGACATGCTACCACTACACTACGGGCCTCGATCAGTCAGAAGTCGCAATTCTCCTACAAAGGGCAGAAATCAATGCCTTGAGAGGGCACCCTCGCAAATCGTGAATATGTACATTTAACTGCAATGACCACGCAGTATATTAATGTATAGAAACGACGTAAGTATAGAGGAGTGTTTCTCTTCCTCGTGTGCAGAACACTCCTCTATACTTACGTCGTTTCTATACATTAATATACTGCGTGGTCATTGCAGTTAAATGTACATATTCACGATTTGCGAGGGTGCCCTCTCAAGGCATTGGTTTCTGCCCTATGTAGGAGAATTGCGACTTCTGACTGATCGAGGCCCGTAGTGTAGTGGTAGCATGTCTGACCGGCAATCGGAAGGTCCTGGGTTCGATTCCCGGGCGGTCACCTCATTTTTCATGTTCGTTATTTCTCTTCCTCGTGTGCAGAACACTCCTCTATACTTACGTCGTTTCTATACATTAATATACTGCGTGGTCATTGCAGTATATATATATATATATATATATATATATATATATATATATATATATATATATATATATATGTGGTGGACGGATGTCAGTTTTTAAATATCTGCGGATGCGGATGCGAATATTTAGCTAATCTATCAATATAATATAGAATTATGAATATATGACAATTTTTCAAATTTCGTGATATTACTATTATAGCAGGCAATGCATAAGAATTAAAATTAATACTAATGTTTTCATTATGATAAAAATAATAACTTTCAAGAGTTTCAGCCATAGTGGGGGGGCATAGCTGCCATATCGACGTGAATTGTTCATTTTTTGATACAAGCATGAAAATTGGCACAGAGATAGCTAAATAGATTATAAAAAGATTTGGATATGGAGGCATCACGAAATTTTATTATTTTCAAGATAGCAGCCAAGATGGCGGCCGAAAAATATCAAAATATCAAAATGCTCTTAGAGTATCAACTTTGGTCTCAAATTGAAGCTTAACAGTCAGTAGTTTTTTTTTATCTGACAGTGCTAAATTTAGTGCTTTATTTTTTATTATTATAAGTTAATTTAGCTGATCTCTCTCATATATATATATACAGGGTGGGGCACGGGAATCAAGTGTTTTTTGAATAGCTAGTAATCGGCCATTAGGAATGGGAGGGGCGTGCGGTAGGTAGCATTCCATTCCTGGGTTCATAGCATTTAACTTTAACTAACACTCACCTTTATCTTTCAGGTGCCATCATGGAGCAGTGGACGTTAGAACACCGCATGTTCGCGTATGATCATTTTGTTAGGAGTGGCGAGTCAGTGACAGCAGTTCAGCGTGCGTTTCGCCGCAGATTCAACATTCATCGAAATGACTCTGTTCCCGCTCGTGACACAATCTTACGTTGGGTTAACAATCTTCGAACAGGAGGCTCAATAATGAAAACAAAACCGAAGGGGCCGCAACGCACTGTGCGTACTCCAGAGAACGTTGAAAGGGTCAGACAAGCGATGTTGCAAAGCCCAGGCCGCTCTGCTCGGAGACATTCAGCTGCACTCGGAATCAGCAATCGTACTGTTAGACGGATTTTGCATGAAGAATTACATTTTCACCCATACAAGTTAGCGATGGTGCAGGAATTGAATGTAAACGATTGCCCCCAACGACTGAAATTTGCACAGGAAATGCTTGCACTTTATGAGCAGAATGAAAACATGATGGTGGTAATGAGTGATGAAGCCCATTTCCACCTTAATGGGGCCGTCAACAATCAAAACTGTCGGTATTGGGCTGCTGAAAATCCGCGACAACTCCATGAAAAACCGCTGCATAGCCCTAAGGTTACAGTTTGGTGCGCGGTGGGAAAGTTTGGCGTCATCGGTCCCTATTTCTTCGAACAAAATGGGGTTACCGTTACCATAACATCTGGGCGTTACATTGAGATGGTGAACACCTTTTTCATCCCTGAGTTACGAAGAAGGCGTATTGCTCGTCGACATTTGTGGTTTCAGCAAGATGGGGCCACGCCACACACCGCCAGAGCGTCAATGGCTGTTCTTCGCCCCCTGTTTCCCAACCATCTCATTTCGAGATTTGGTGACATTGCATGGCCCCCTCGGTCCCCTGACTTGTCCACATGTGACTTCTTTCTATGGGGGTACCTCAAGTCACGTGTCTACGAGGACAAGCCCCGTACATTAGATGCATTGAAGGAAGCGATCCGTCAACAAATCATCCAAATCAACAGAGACCTGCTGGGAAGAGTGGAGGCCAATTTTCGTAAACAACTTCAACAATGCGTCGACGGCCAAGGACATCATATGCCAGATATAATTTTCGGTACATGATTATTATGACATGAAATGCTATGTTCTTAGAATGTTGTTCTACCAATATATTTTCTTTACAAAAATAAATATCATTTTCCTGATTATTCCAAAAACACTTGGTTCCCGTGCCCCACCCTGTATATATATATATATATATATATATATATATATATATATATATATATATATATATATATACAGTATATATATATATATATATTTATTAGTGTCCCAATTTTTTTTGTTCCTGAAGTTTGTCATGCACACCCCCCTAATTTCTTCCACTCGTGAAAACATGCCAGCAAGATGAATTTCATTTGTGTTCTTTAATTTTAAGGGTCCCCTCAAACCATGTGTTACTATTGCTGAACGGCTACTCTCTACCTTATACTAATTGTAGCATATTTCTTTTCAGGTTTTGGATACAAGAAAGCAGGAGACTGTGTGGTTGGTGGGGGTGTTGCGAAATGAACCCCTGGAAACGCTGTGTCAACTCCCGACAGTGGGAGATGTTCTTCGACGTCTGTTGTTCTTCACTCGGAAGAAAAAAACATCCACGGCGGAAGCTGCCAATGTGGTAGCTGATGAGGTTATGGCGGTGTGGGCTCGGGCATCTATTCCGACCTCCCACAAGCCCAAGTGCGTCGAGAGGATCAAGGCCCTCTCCACGGACTACGAGAAGGTTGCCAGAAACCGAAACCGTGGGGGAGAGAAGCAACTGGAGCGGGAAAAGGGATTCCAAGCCAACCTGAATACACTGTTCGAAACAGCTCATGCCAACGCCATGAAACTCATCAAAGTCCCCGAAGATCGAGACTTTCTGAATGACCAGCAAACCGTGCGGAAGATGTACATCGGAGGAGAGGACCTGGAGTTTGCTCGCAGGGCAGCGGAGCGGGAGAAACGCCGAGCAGCTGAAGAGAAGAGGAAGAAGAAAAGCCGCGAAGAGATGGACTCACTGCAAGCAAAAGGAACGGTGAAAAGTGGGTCTTCTTCTTCTTCGGAGTCCATGGCCGAAGCATCCAATGATGATGTCCAATATTCCTCTCCTGGTCCTTCGGCTCCTCGATCCGCTCCCAAGGACGGCCAAGTGTCGGCAAGGAGGATCATCCAATATCCCAATTTTGCTGCAGCCCTGGATCGAACTGGAACCTCAGTACGCCAAGCGATGCACATTGTGGCTCCAGCACTCGCTGCCGCGGGAGTTGAGTTATGCTCGGTCACCTTGTCCAAATCAAGTCTTCACCGTTCACGGCAGAAGTCCAGGAAGAACTTGGCAGCCGGAATCAAGACCGAGTTCAATCCTGATACGCCGCTTGTCATCCACTTTGATGGCAAACTCCTCCCTGATTCGGATGGAGGGAAATCGGATCGCATACCAGTGCTGGTCAGCGGGAAGAATCTTGAGAAGTTGTTGGCGATCTCAAAAATCCCTGACAGCACGGGACAGCGGATGGCTGGAGCTGTTCTGAAGGTGCTGGATGATTGGCCGCAAGTTCAACCATGGATTGCCGGCCTCTGCTTCGACACAACAGCGGCGAATACCGGTATTCACAGCGGCGCTTGTACGATTATCCAGGACCAAATGGACCGCCGCGTTCTTTTCCTGGCTTGCAGACACCACATGATGGAATTGGTAATCACCTCAGTCTTTGACCTGTTCTTCAGGTCTTCTGGCCCCGAAATTGCGCTGTTCGCTCGCTTCAAATCCCAATGGGAGTTCATCGACCAGACGCAGGCTTCTCCGTTCAACGGCGATGGCCCAAGCGACATCCTTTCGGAATGGGTGGCGTTGAAAAAAGAGCAGATTGTCCACTTCATTGAAGACCAGCTTGAAGTTGGCCACCCAAGAGACGATTACCGGGAGTTCCTGATCCTCGCTCTGGTCTTCCTCGATGGTCATGGCAAACGAGATCTCCGGTACAATCGTCCTGGAGCATACCACCGGGCCAGGTGGATGGCCAAAAGCATTTAGTCTTAAGATGTTCATCTTCCGAAGCCAATTCCACCTGACCGCTCACAAGGTCCGGTCACTACGCAGGATAAACGTCTTTGCCGTCACCATCTACCTCCAGAGGTGGTTCGAGGCTCCATTGACGGCGGACGCGCCCGTCAATGACCTGGAGCTGTTGGAGGACCTAGAGCGGTACAAGGCGGTGGATCATGATGTAGGTACCGCCGCATTGACGAAATTCCGGGGCCACCTCTGGTACCTAAGCGAAGATTTAGCCGGACTCGCTATGTTCTCCTCCAAAACCACCGATGCAGAGAAGACGGCCATGCTCCAAAACCTGCACAAGAAGACCGAAAACCCAAAAGATCTGCGTCGGCTGGAGGGAAAGAGTGTCTTGACCGTGAGACGGTCGGATTTGAGCACCTTGGTCACGAAAAGGACTCAAAACCTTTTTCATTGCCTGAAGCTGCCGGTTCCAAAAACCCCCAAAGATCTCGAAGGATGTGCACCATCGTTGAAGTCTGTGAACGACGCGGCAGAACGGGCGGTGAAACTGGCGGAAGATTTCAACGAGGGCCTGACAAAAAACGAGGAGGAACGGCAGCTCGTGTACCAAGTCGTCGAACACCACCGCCAGCAGTTCCCCTCAGCAGACAAAAAGATCCTCTGTCCCCCGAAATGAAATGTGCCATTAGGAAGAATTTCCATTTCCTTTAATTTAGTCATTAGAAAGAATTTACATTTCATTCTTCCATTCTAGAATGATTAATGCTGAGCATTTACGTTTGTTCATATAGGGTCGAATAAACAAGGTCAATGAGGGGACCCTTCCCCTCCTAATAGGCCAATGAAATTTCGCCCATTTTTTCCTTTCTTCAAGTGTAATTAAATAAAGGGGTGTGCGATTTGACTCTTGCAAATTTTTATTTTCACATGTGAGGCTGGGACACCCTAATATATATATATATATATATATATATATATATATATATATATATATATATATATATATATATATTATCAGGGCCGTAGCCAAGGGGGGATAGGGGAATATATCCCCCCGAAATTCTTCCCAAACTTAGAAATATATTCAGACAAAATACTTCTCTCTGCTTACTCCCCTTTCATGGAGCTCTTATTTTCTGGAATGGATTTACATTTCCGACTCATCGAATTCTATAAGGAACTCATGTGGATTAATGAACTTACGCTTCCGACTCTTAAGTTTGCTTGCTTTTAATTGGTCATCTTGCCTACGTCACGAATGACGTCATTTTCTATTAATGTGCCCATTGGCCATGTGCAGTCGTCACTCATGATGTCAATTCCAAATATACGGTCAGTCGTGCTGTTTACTTCCTTTGTTTTTTACGTGTTGTGGGTACTGTGAGTCTGTGACCTATTTACAATATGGCCAAAAAGAAGCAAGCGTTTTAAATTATTTTGAGCCTAAAACAAAAAAGAAAACAAACAGTGATTTAATCTGTCCTTCTGACAGTGGTGAAACTTAAAATATTAGTGAAAAAACTGAAAATGTTGTTTCCTCGGTGTGCGAGTCACAAATGTCTGGATATTGGCACGTTCCTCGAAAAATCATGTACAGACGAGGAAAAATATATTCTTAAAAATCTTTGGGTACCCAGAGAATTATACAGTTTTCGGCCGGGTAAAAGAAACTTAAAATTTCAAAGGAAGTGGCTGACTGAATTTAAGTGGTTTGCATATTCTCGAGCAAGTGAAGGTGCATTCTGCAAGTACTGTTTTGTCTTTGCAAAAAAATGCAGAAATTGGTAAAGGAAATCACGTAAGACTGAATGCACTAGTTAATGCTCCGTATATGCGTTGGAAAGATGCAAAAGAGGATTTCCGCAAGCACGAAACTAGCAATTATCACAAAGACAGCTGTGTTAAAGCACAAAATTTTTTGTCTGTTTAAAAATGAAAAAAAGGATATCTGTACAACCTTAGACAGTGCCAAAAGACAAAAAACCTCAGAAAACAGAAAAAAACTCATGCCAATTATTGAAACCATTATTTTGTGTGGCCGACAAGAAATTGCATTGCGGGGTGATAGCGATGCTGGGATTTTAGAAGAAAATCAACAAAATGATGGAAATTTCCGCGCTTTACTGCGGTTTAGAATTGGTGGTGGAGATGAGAATCTAAAGAAGCATTTCACCGGATGTGGTCGAAATGCAACCTACACAAGCCCTTAAATTCAGAATTAAGTGATTATTTGTGGTAATCTAATCCTGTCTCGTATCGTGAATCAGGTCAGTCATTCAAAATATTTTAGTGTTCTGGCGGACGAGACCTCAGACATCTGTGGAGTGGAACAATATACTCTGTCTTAGGTACGTGTTAAAAAGTGAAGAGAACTATGTGCTGCGAGAAGATTTTCTGAAATTTGTTCCTATTCATGACTGTTCTGGTAGGGCACTTGCTGAACATTATTAAAAGAACTGAAAGAGTTGGGGTTGGATGTAAACTACATGAGGGCAAGGATATGATGGGGCTAAGTCAATGAGTGGTCAATTGAAAGGATGTGCAGCTATTATACAACAAACGCATCCTCAGGCTCTCTACGTTTATTGCTCTAGCCATGCCCTAAATCTGGCCCTTTCCCATGCTTGTTCAGTGCCAATAATAAGGGCTAGTTTAACGGTAATGCGAGATATAATAGCCTTCTTTAGACATTCTCCTAAGCGAAGTCATGTGCTGAAAAGTTGCATCAATGAAATGTATCCTGGTGCCAAAAGAACCCGTCTTCTGAAATTTTGTGAGACTCGGTGGGTTGAACATTTAGATTCAATTCTGTTACTGAAGGAACTTTGTGCACCAATTTCTCAAGCTTTAAACAGAATTTAGGATTTTACGGACAGAGTCTACATTGAAGGCTTTCACATTGTTAACTGCTATTGAGAGCAGCAAATTTTTGATATGCTTGGTTATTGTTAGTCAGGTGTTTGCAGTACTGCATGGCCTTTGCACATTCCTACAGTCTAAACAATGTGATCTTGCTTCTTGCCTGAACCATGCCGAAGTTTTGAAAGATTAAATACAAGCCCTGAGGGACTGCCTATTCGAAATTTAAAGCAGTTATCTGTGAAGCCGAAAACTTGGGTAAAAGTTTGGGTACAACAATTCAAATGCCACCTTCGGTCGGACGGAAAGGTGATCACTTTGTTACACAGAATGTTGAAGAGTATTACAGACGCTATGCGTATGTGCCTTTCCTAGACTTTTTATTAAATGAACTAAATGATAGATTTCTCAACCATAAAACTATTACAAAAACTGCATTCGTTGTTGCCGAAGAGATCCATCTCTCTGACGGATGAGGAAGTGAAAAACTGCTGCGAAACTTTGTCCCTTCAGTGGCCTGATGGTGCAAGCGTTCCGGTAAAGTTCGAGGGAGAACTGAAGATGTGGAGAAGAACTTGGAGAGACCAAAATGAAAAGCCCATCGATTTCATTACTTCTTTAAATGAATGCAATGAAGAAATATTTCCTACAATTCATGCATTTTTGAAAATAGGTGCCACTCTGCCAATAACTACGGCCACTGCAGAAAGATCCTTTTCAACGCTAAGAAGACTTAAAACCTACATAAGAAATCCTTCCTCTGAAGAGAGAGAATGGTTTGGCCTTAAGCATTCACCGCCAATTAGAAATACAACCGGAGGATGTTCTTCAAGAAATGTCAAAAAGGAAGAGAAAATTAAATATAGTCTTGTAAGGTAATGTAAACAATTTACATATCTTTGTTGAATAAATATATATATATATATATATATATATATTATATATATATATATATATAAAAGAGGAAGTTAGTTTGTCTGTCTGTTTGTTCTCTATTGAAATGAATATGGCTGCACCAAATAGTGTTTAAGGTAGTGAATCAGATATAACTTTTCACGGGGAATCTAATGGTGTGCACAGTAGGTAGGTAGGTAGGTACAGTAGGTAGGTACAGGTAGGTAGGTAGGTAGGTACAGTAGGTACAGTAGGTAGGTACAGTAGGTACAGTAGGTAGGTACAGTAGGTACAGTAGGTAGGTACAGTAGGTAGGTACAGTAGGTAGGTAGGTACAGTAGGTAGGTACAGTAGGTACAGTAGGTAGGTACAGTAGGTACAGTAGGTAGGTACAGTAGGTAGGTAGGTACAGTAGGTAGGTACAGTAGGTAGGTACAGTAGGTAGGTAGGTAGGTACAGTAGGTAGGTAGGTACAGTAGGTAGGTAGGTACAGTAGGTAGGTAGGTACAGTAGGTAGGTACAGTAGGTACGGTAGGTAGGTACGGTAGGTACAGTAGGTAGGTACGGTAGGTACAGTAGGTAGGTAGGTAGGTAGGTACAGTAGGTAGGTAGGTACAGTAGGTACGGTAGGTACAGTAGGTACGGTAGGTACAGTAGGTACGGTAGGTACGGTAGGTACAGTAGGTAGGTACGGTACAGTAGGTACGGTAGGTAGGTACAGTAGGTAGGTAGGTAGGTACAGTAGGTACAGTAGGTAGGTACGGTACAGTAGGTACGGTAGGTAGGTACAGTAGGTAGGTAGGTAGGTACAGTAGGTACGGTAGGTAGGTACAGTAGGTACGGTAGGTAGGTACAGTAGGTAGGTAGGTAGGTACGGTAGGTACAGTAGGTAGGTACGGTAGGTACAGTAGGTAGGTACGGTAGGTACAGTAGGTAGGTAGGTAGGTACAGTAGGTAGGTACAGTAGGTACGGTAGGTAGGTACGGTAGGTACAGTAGGTAGGTACGGTAGGTACAGTAGGTAGGTACGGTAGGTACAGTAGGTAGGTACGGTAGGTACAGTAGGTAGGTACGGTAGGTACAGTAGGTAGGTAGTAGGTAGGTAGGTAGTAGGTAGGTAGGTAGTAGGTAGGTAGGTAGTAGGTAGGTAGGTACAGTAGGTAGGTAGACTAGACAGGTAGGTACAGTAGGTAGGTAGACTAGACAGTAGGTAGGTAGGTACAGTAGGTAGGTAGACTAGACAGTAGGTAGGTAGATACAGTAGGTAGGTAGACTAGACAGTAGGTAGGTAGATACAGTAGGTAGGTAGACTAGACAGTAGGTAGGTAGATACAGTAGGTAGGTAGACTAGACAGTAGGTAGGTAGGTAGGTACAGTAGGTAGGTAGGTAGACTAGACAGTAGGTAGGTAGGTACAGTAGGTAGGTAGACTACAGTTTTATTTAGTAAATGGGTAGGTACAGTAGGTAGGTACAGTAGGTAGGTAGGTACAGTAGGTAGGTAGGTACAGTAGGTAGGTAGGTACAGTAGGTAGGTAGGTAGAGTAGGTAGGTAGGTACAGTAGGTAGGTAGACTAGACAGTTTTATTTAGTAAATGATACATTAAAATCTTGTTTAGTTTTGAATGACGGCATAAAGTCACGGGATTTAAGTGGAATCTAATGGTGTGCATAAAAGTTTCAAAATTTTCGAGAACTTTTTAAAATATAAGGTTAAGGAATAAGTTTTTTCATTTTAACACAAAAAAGCTTAAAATCATTATTTTCGAGAACTTTTTAAAATATAAGTTTAAGGAATAAGTTTTTGCATTTTGACATTTGAGTGACTTTTGCTATGGGTGACAATGGCCCAAAAAAGTTGGAACACCTCGCAATCTTTATGTTTTGACACCCAATGGAAAAACACGTAACATTGTTTACACTGAAGTGCTACAAAATGTCTGATGTTTTCAAGGAATAAAAACAATTACCAAAACTTTGTGTTTATGTGTTCATTTAGTTTTGTTCATCTTTTTACCTTATTTTGACACACCCTTACATCCCGGGCAACGCCGGGTATCTCTGCTAGTATATATATATATATATATATATATATATATATATATATATACATTCAACTGCAAAGAACACGCAGTATAAATAACGTAAAGAACGACGCTTGTATAGGAGATATTCCGCGCAAGACGAGAAAGAGAAAACAACAAATGAAAAAATGAAGTACCACCTGGGAATCGAACCCGGGATCTTCCGATTGCCGGTCAGACGCGATAACCACTACACCATGGACTCCACTCTTCCAAATGCCGTAATTCCTCTACATACTCGCAGAAACCAATGCCCCAAGGGGGCACCTCCCGCTTGCCGTAACATTATATACATTCAACTGCAAAGAACACGCAGTATAAATAACGTAAAGAACGACGCTTGTATAGGAGATATTCCGCGCAAGACGAGAAAGAGAAAACAACAAATGAAAAAATGAAGTACCACCTGGGAATCGAACCCGGGATCTTCCGATTGCCGGTCAGACGCGATAACCACTACACCATGGACTCCACTCTTCCAAATGCCGTAATTCCTCTACATACTCGCAGAAACCAATGCCCCAAGGGGGCACCTCCCGCTTGCCGTAACATTATATACATTCAACTGCAAAGAACACGCAGTATAAATAACGTAAAGAACGACGCTTGTATAGGAGATATTCCGCGCAAGACGAGAAAGAGAAAACAACAAATGAAAAAATGAAGTACCACCTGGGAATCGAACCCGGGATCTTCCGATTGCCGGTCAGACGCGATAACCACTACACCATGGACTCCACTCTTCCAAATGCCGTAATTCCTCTACATACTCGCAGAAACCAATGCCCCAAGGGGGCACCTCCCGCTTGCCGTAACATTATATACATTCAACTGCAAAGAACACGCAGTATAAATAACGTAAAGAACGACGCTTGTATAGGAGATATTCCGCGCAAGACGAGAAAGAGAAAACAACAAATGAAAAAATGAAGTACCACCTGGGAATCGAACCCGGGATCTTCCGATTGCCGGTCAGACGCGATAACCACTACACCATGGACTCCACTCTTCCAAATGCCGTAATTCCTCTACATACTCGCAGAAACCAATGCCCCAAGGGGGCACCTCCCGCTTGCCGTAACATTATATACATTCAACTGCAAAGAACACGCAGTATAAATAACGTAAAGAACGACGCTTGTATAGGAGATATTCCGCGCAAGACGAGAAAGAGAAAACAACAAATGAAAAAATGAAGTACCACCTGGGAATCGAACCCGGGATCTTCCGATTGCCGGTCAGACGCGATAACCACTACACCATGGACTCCACTCTTCCAAATGCCGTAATTCCTCTACATACTCGCAGAAACCAATGCCCCAAGGGGGCACCTCCCGCTTGCCGTAACATTATATACATTCAACTGCAAAGAACACGCAGTATAAATAACGTAAAGAACGACGCTTGTATAGGAGATATTCCGCGCAAGACGAGAAAGAGAAAACAACAAATGAAAAAATGAAGTACCACCTGGGAATCGAACCCGGGATCTTCCGATTGCCGGTCAGACGCGATAACCACTACACCATGGACTCCACTCTTCCAAATGCCGTAATTCCTCTACATACTCGCAGAAACCAATGCCCCAAGGGGGCACCTCCCGCTTGCCGTAACATTATATACATTCAACTGCAAAGAACACGCAGTATAAATAACGTAAAGAACGACGCTTGTATAGGAGATATTCCGCGCAAGACGAGAAAGAGAAAACAACAAATGAAAAAATGAAGTACCACCTGGGAATCGAACCCGGGATCTTCCGATTGCCGGTCAGACGCGATAACCACTACACCATGGACTCCACTCTTCCAAATGCCGTAATTCCTCTACATACTCGCAGAAACCAATGCCCCAAGGGGGCACCTCCCGCTTGCCGTAACATTATATACATTCAACTGCAAAGAACACGCAGTATAAATAACGTAAAGAACGACGCTTGTATAGGAGATATTCCGCGCAAGACGAGAAAGAGAAAACAACAAATGAAAAAATGAAGTACCACCTGGGAATCGAACCCGGGATCTTCCGATTGCCGGTCAGACGCGATAACCACTACACCATGGACTCCACTCTTCCAAATGCCGTAATTCCTCTACATACTCG